>QEYB01001194.1:0-435600 GCA_017562135.1 Dipylidium caninum
CCGAGCTTAGCGGTATTTCTTTGACATGCACTCTGCGGAAAGAGAATGATTCACCCAGACAGCCGTTGCAATATGTTAGACTCTTCTGGGGGGAAAAAGGCTGCCATCTTCAAAAATAATTCGACATTCGTATTGACGAAAGCACTGAAATTCAAATACTCCAAGTTTGCTTGTCGTTAAATTTTATTCCTGTGAGATGACAAGATTATAGACACCTAACCCAATGGGTGTAGTTGGCCATGGCAACCCACTCATAAGTGAAGACCGGCAAACGACCAAACGGCATGTTGCGTAGATCAATTGCGATGATGACTAGGACCATTGTTGTCGTCTTCTCCAAAATGGATGACATCTGGCCCATCTTCGTAGGACACTACAAGAATTGGACGCATATGGCTGCACGAAGAGATCTTCATACCTTCACCGACGAGTTGTTATGCACCTATCACAACAACCAGACGTGATAGGCCCACTCAGAGCATGCTTAGGGTTCGTGAAACAACTCCCCGTCTCCGCACCTCAATGGAGAATATATTTGTGCGAGGTGAAGAAGGCGTGTAGGAAAGTAAGTATACTTCACTGTCAGATGGAACGGCCCACAAATCAGGTGGTGGGCGTTTTCACTATTAGGTGTTAGCCCTTTGCATCAGTTCTTCCCAGCTCCTCATATTGATTTGCGGTTGATCTGTCACATAATTACAGAGAAGAACAGGAAAACCATTTTTAATCTCAACATCACATTAAAAGATGAATTGGCTTAATCGGATAGATTCCGACTGCACTGATTGAATGCAGAGTAGAATACATGGTGAGCGGATGAGGGTGGTGAAGGGTTGAGATGAGGGTTGGGGAGCGTTACTACTCCAGGGTCGCCAGTCACTCTGGCTAGACAGATGCTATCACTTAGTTGCTACGAGGGAATCAGTACCTGGGCTAACTACACTGAATAAATCGTGGGCAAGAAGCATGACTGTACACACTGAAATAATCCTTCTTATGTCGTTTCTTTTCAACCGACCAAATATATGCAGACCGAAATGTCGGCTTCTCCACCCACAGAAATGCAAATTCGACTTAGTGTTCGTTGAAGAAGGGAATTTTTATCGTTTGAATTTAAACGCACCACTTAATTCGCATCTACCTTTTATTTCAGACGCATCCGACGATATCTACGCAGTAAATGGAGTAACTGGTTTGGTTAGTTATTTAGTTTGTTTGTTGGTCAGGTGCATTTATCTACAGCATTTCTCTCAATTATCTCCATTAGTGTTATCCGAGTGGCAGTTAAATGCCTGGTTGCTCCTTCATTTTGCCACCATAGCGTGCCAAAATCTGAAGTTCACCATTAGTTTTCATCGGCTCGTCTGTGTCAGTTTGCTTTTCTTCGCTGAAAATCTTCATCAGTGAATGAATTGAAGCTCTCTTCAGCGAACAGAGCATAGAAAATAAAATGGCGATATGCAGCTGCCGATTAATTCCTTCATCTCTTTCGCTTCCTCTAATGCCTTCATAACTTTTACCTCCAGCGGCGCCAAATCTAGCGATGAGGTAGCAATGATCGTAGACGATATTCACAAGTAGCTTCTAGCGCTGCAAGACCTCACGATTTGTCAGGTCAGAATATTTCCCTAAAGTGCGTACCAGTAAATGGCGGTGGATACAAGCCAACTCACTGTTAGGGGCGGTAGTGCTGAACATATTAGTGGTGAAGTGCCGTTGAAGGGAAAACACGATTTAATCGGATCCCCAGGCTGTTATTTATAGTCACTCAGCACTGACAATAGTTCATGGTGAGAGAAGTAGCACGAAGATCTCATCTAATGTCCCAGATCTTGCGTGAGTTCATCCCACATATCCGGCTGTATATGAAAGCAAAGAAAACATCCCCCACTTAGTAGTTGCGGACTGTGGCAATTGAGAATTTTCAGTGAAGTCACTCGACGCCAAAAACATGCTAGGCGTTTGTTGACATCGCCATTAAGGTTCTACTCATTTGAGTGCCCTATTCGCCTCCATCGCTGCAAATGACACTTTGACAGCCTTCATCTTCATCTAAGCTTGCGCTTGATTACTTGGTGCACCCTGCTCTCCCAGTGTATTTCTGATGACTCAAAAAATCCATGTGTGTTCGAGAAACGAGCTGGAACTTAAGAAGTATCTAAATCAGCTTCTCATAAGCCTCTCCAAACATCACCCATTTTCGCCACTGGTTGTGGCTAAGGTCTCTGATGCCAAAGCCAGCCTCCTCCTGTGACTGCTGCTTTTCCCATTCTGAAGACGGAGGAATAGATACGCCCGCGTACGCGTATTGTCGGAGCAGTGCTCCGTTGCGTCCCGGTTCATTCACATCCCCCGATCCGCCACGGCCACGTACGATATTCCTTGTGAGTAGAGTAGCCTCGTGACAAACAACTCAACGAAAGTGTACATGGGGAAATGGGTGGCCGTTGTGGAGGAGCTGACAGTCCAGTGGATCCACATATTCTAAGCTGTAATTAGGGGTGAAGAAGTCGCTGGTTCCACGAGTTTTAGCAGGAAAGAAACCATAACATTGGACTGTAAAAGAGTCCTCCATGCTACTCTGGCATCGCCACTTGACATGAGGTGCGGACGTGTGATTATGACACGTGAAGGACAAGCAAACAGTGTGAACGCATCCTCACTACAACTCTGAATACTGTCACTAATCTCCTCTGAGTTCGACGTGATCTCGGCCACCTGCGCGTGAGCAATTTCAGCTTGGACACTGGGGTGCGGCCACTTCCTCACTACCCTTTCGAGGGACGGCCGACTGAGTCATGATCAGGCAGCAATCTGACATCAGCTATATTGGTCTTTCAACGCCCAAGAGACATCCACGTGCCTAAAGTTCAAGTGTCCAGCGTCTAAAAAGATTGTGTAGCGCATACGCAATTCTGTGTCATTCTGTTGTCACCTGATTTAATGTAGAAGCGGCTAAAGGCTAAGGCTCTGAAATGGTTAAAACAAGTGAGAGTTTGCGGTTTGAGTTTCACGACGGGTAATGCAGAAATCCAGAAAAAATTGCTGCCAACTTGATCCATTGTTCAATTGAAGACCGTGTTTTCAGAATGATTTGGAGTAGTTAGCCCAACAGATTTCTTTAGCACACGGATTGTTTTACATGTTAATCGGCGCCTAATTCAATCTCTGTGCTCTGTGAAATCTACTCGAGTGACATGAACACTTTCTCGCTCCCGCCATTTTACCACAGCTTGCCATAGGCAAAGTTTTGACATTCTAGTGGACCGTCATTTCTTATCAAACCCTTAATGAAAAGTTTAAAAGAAGAACATTCAAGCTAACATCGGCCGCTCTTGAACGCAACAGCATCATCCGTAAAATGTCATTGCAGAGATGCTGGGCATTCCAATGAAGAAAATGTGCAATTCTCAGTTCTCTACGACGCCACAGAGTGTACTGAAGTGGGGTTTGTGCTTGTCTATTCAGGAAATGACGGAAAACAACCATCACCTGAATGGATATCGTTAGTTGAATTTGAACGACTGCTCCCAGCTCATTTAAGGAAAGCGATCTTGACTAATCAAAAACTGCTGTTTTATCACATTTCGGCAACCGTAACGTCAATGGCGACATTGACATTTCCGCGGCGGCTCAGACGCATTCCTCCATGAAATAATATGACGACACAACGATAATTTGAGTTAATGTGAAAAAGAAGAATATATGAAGATGGTTTGGGTTAAACGCAAGACCATTTTCTATGCAGGGAACAACGGCTGAGCCAAATCAACTACCATCAGGTCCAGTTTCCTCCCAACAGACTTCACCTAAGTCTCCACTCTCTCCCTCTCTCTTCGATATGTTTATCACCACGAGATTGGGTCGGCGACATCGAATGTCGTGCGTGGTCGCCATTGACCGGCTTAGCATTCGTAGAGTGACGTCGACAGAACCAGTTCTGTAGCATTGAAGCATGATTCGAGTGGAAAAGTCAGGCTTTGCGCGTCACAAAAGGACCTTTCCTCTCTCGACTTGCACTTGATGCAGGGGACTTTTTAGAGGTTACGGCCAAGCAACATAAATTATGTCGTCCTAATCTCCCATTTTCAGCCAAATGGACAAAGTTACGGGACATGTGACAAGTCCTAACAACGGCTGCACACAGCTGACGTTGTTTACCGGAATCGAATGGGCCAATTTGCCAAAAGTGTCAGAAGCGAGGAGAAGCAGTCAGACAAAGATCATAACATTTGTTTCATCTATAGAAGTGCAAATTAGTAGACACTGAGATAAACCTGGTGTGGAAGAGGAGGGGATATGAAGAGGGTTGGGTGAGGAGTGAAGACAAATAGTTAGCGAGGCCACGAGTTGGGATGTCTGGGAGGTGGCCTGCAAGTTGGGAAGCAGATGCGTGTGGGCTTTCTGAAGACCCGTCGAAAGGTCCTGCTAATCCTGCGTCTGAAGCTACCCCATCCAGCTGGCATGAGGACAGCATTGGCGGCATTTGATTCCGCGCCGCTCTCGAGGCCATCGTCTGCAATCGCCATTTGCGCCACTTCATCATCTTCATCTAGACCTCCACCTTCACCTTCGCCTTCACCTGCGTCCAGTCCTTCAGCCTCACTCTCACCAACGACTTCAGGCTGAACTTTACGCCCATGGCCATCGCCTTTCTTCATCGACGATGTCACCATTCAGAGGGTCAGTCACGTCGAGAAGATCTGCCTCCAACTTTCCCGCTACATCGCCAGACGCCATCAATGCAGCACTGTTGACGCGCACCAGTTGAGCAGACAATGTGAAGAGCAGAAGAACACAGAGGGGAACGAGACGAGATTGCATGATGTGCTCGTGTTATATCCACCACCACTTTACGAGGCCCTGTCCTCCACCTCCATTTGCGGCGTCTTTATATGCGAATTGGATGTTTTGTTTATCGCTTAATAGTAGGGCTTTCTTGGTGGGCGTTTCGCGTTGTTTATGGGTTTATATCATCGTTAACACACGTGTTGATGAAGCTCAACACCCACACATCGGCGTTGGCAGATAATAAAGATGCTAGATCTTATTCCAATTCATGGACGAAATATAATTAGAAGCAGTAATACACTAGCCTGCGTTGCCACATTTGACTGTGCATATGACGATCGGTACCATGCGACGTGCACTAAGAGAGCAAAGAAGACGTCTCCCGTCGCTACGAGGTGGATGCCGATAACGCGATAGGACAGGCTACTCGGGCTATCAGGAACTGTGGGGCAGATGTTTTCAGGTCAAGACAGGTGATTTATTTTTAGATTCTAACATAATGACAAACATATTTGTTCATGGCTTTAATCACTTTACTTTAAGTGCCCTTGAAAGACAAGTTCTTGCGTTGTCATAAGAAAATCGAGGAATTTCTGCGCAAACATATCGTTCACTTCATTAGCATAGTCTACCTACTCGATTCTTCACTGTTAGGCACTGTTGACACGTTAATAAAGTGACAAGCGCAATCTCTTTTGTCTAGTCAGGCCTAACAATGTGAGAGCCCATGTGAGTGGACTGAAGCAGAAGCAAAGCCAGTGGCAGGAAAGTGCGGAAGTGTATGGACTGAGAGGAAGATGGTGCAAATCCAACAAAAATAATACGTCGAAGACTAATTAAGCATATTGGAATTTGGGTTCACAGCGTACGTATTTAAGTGGATGTCGAATAGGCCTCATATTGGTGCCACATAGTGAGGACTCGCTTAAGTCTTCCCCGGTATATCTAATTGCAAGTTTCGAGTGATTACTCGAAGTGAACTGAATAACATTCATCCGTCAACTGCGTAGTGGAGGGGACGAGACACGGCATATGTTCCGCCTGATAAGCCCATGATTCCTCCTCTTTCCTTATTCTCAACTTTGACAGTATCAGTCTAAAATAAACGTTCGTTCACCTGTCGTTGGCAGCGCTTATCCGTGTGAACACGAAGAATGTTCAGTTAATTTATACGGTTATCAGAATTCCTGTGTTTTAATGAATGGCTGGTCGTACCTGTAATGGGTGACTTGGTGTTGTGCGGCACGAAACTGTCACATTTATTGTACCTTATATATGAGGTGATAGCATCAATTGGGGAACAACACTGGGGTGTAATGCTGATAGTTTGTCCACTTCATCAAATTGACTGTCAGTTCTAGTTCTTCGTTTCCTGTGCGTTTCAGCATTAATGCTTCAGTCGAGGTTCATTCAAGAAAGTGAAATGCTATTAAGATTGGATTTCGAAGTATTAGACACATCATTTAGCCTTCTTTCTGAGCTAAAGGTGAAATTGCCAATATTGGGGTTATTATTGTCGAAACGGCGTTTTTGGGACACACGTACACACTAGACAAAGATCCACTCAATTGACTTATGCGATGTCACTGCGTCTGGTGAGACAAATACATGGAAAAATTGACGGCAGAGACGATACACCAACTGAGTCGATTTACGTCACTCAAATGCCAAATTTCCCCAAGGCTGATTCAATAAGATTCTACATCAACTTAATGAAGAGACGTACGATGTTAATCCGTGGTCGGCATGATTTATAATACCCATTTACATTTTACGAAATGGCCAAGCCCACCAGTAAAAGTGTGCCTAACGGCAGGCAAGCAAATACTCGACCTGCGTTAAAGCGCGTCGCTGTCAGCGTGGGAAACATGGACATACAAGGTGGTGATCGCTGTAGCACAGACAGCAAATGCAATCTCACCTCGGTTTCGTTCGTATGGTTCTGCTACTAATTGACCTGGCCCCAAGAACAGCGTTTGAACCAGTCGTCACAGAGTGACTAGTGGGTGAGAGCATAAGTGTGCACAGCATGCGACAGTTTACTACACCTCTTGGTCTCGGCTGATGTTGCTCAACAAAAAATGATTGCCTTAATAAGTCATTTGTGCGCCAGTTTGCGTTCAAGGATTTGGTGCTACCTGGTCTTCCCAGGTGGCGAGAATACTGCGAAAGCCCATTTCCATTCGCAAAAACAAAGTGGTATTTAGAAACGTCTAAATTTTTCCTTTCGACGTAAGTTTCCCATGGCAAGCTTCAGCCTCTGCGCTCATCAATGACATCGCGTTGGTGTTCTACATTTCCACACTGCAAGGAGAAAGTAACCACGCGTGCTTCCTTTACTTCGCAAGCATACGCGTCATGTCTCGAGCAGCGCTCGGTTGTTGACTGGATCAATCACATTGCTTGTGCGGTAACTAACTCCGAGAGGTGGTACAGATGGAAATAACTGACAACTAGAGAAGATTTGAGAAGCAAAAATGATGTTCACCTGTTGGAAGCTGTGCATGTTGGTGAAGAAGTCGCTCGTGCCATCAACCGGAGTTGCACAGAGCCATACCGTAACAGTGACCAAGTGCGTTCGAGTACCACCAGCATCATCAATTGGTCTGAGAGGTGACAGTGAGGATGCGATCAAAGCAGAAACGATCAGACACTAACCGACGAATGCGCATTGTAGACTCTGACTTCAGTCGTCAAGCTGCTCTGCAGTCGTTTCCTACTTCGACCTGGTTTCGACCGCTGTGTTTAGCATAGGGCGGGCAACTGCAGTGCAGTGATAAGTGTTTGATCATTCTAATATAAGCGATATTCCCCGAGGCAGAAATTCAACAAGTTCAGGAATTTCTTTGGTGGTTTTTCTCTTCCTATTCATGGATGTAACAACCAACATAAAGGCGCTACACAAATCAATGGCTAAACTTATCTTTCAGCATCCTCATCAGCAGGACAAATGCACGTGTTAGTTATTATTCAAAATGAGCTGTCAGTCAACATCCGAATAAGGTAATCAAACTAATCCTAGGTGTGTCACTGTAACTGATGTATTTCGCAAGCTTTGATTGAATCGTTGGCGACTTATTTTAGATGAGACAACGCCGGTGTGTAGGTGTTGGACTTCATCAACGCTTGTAATTTCAATAGAAGTGGGATTTCTCACACAAATTACAAACGCCCACGAAGGAAGTCCCCTTGTCAACAGGTAAACAAACTTCCAGTTTGGAATATATATACACCGCAATGGAAGTGGAGGACAGAGCCTCGTAAAGTGGTGGTGGATATAACACGAGCACATCATGCAATCTCGTCTCGTTCCCCTCTGTGTTCTTCTGCTCTTCACATTGTCTGCTCAACTGGTGCGCGTCAACAGTGCTGCATTGATGGCGTCTGGCGATGTAGCGGGAAAGTTGGAGGCAGATCTTCTCGACGTGACTGACCCTCTGAATGGTGACATCGTCGATGAAGAAGGCGATGGTCATGGGCGTAAAGTTCAGCCTGAAGTCGTTGGTGAGAGTGAGGCTGAAGGACTGGACGCAGGTGAAGGCGAAGGTGAAGGTGAAGGTGAAGGTGAGGTGAAGGCGAAGGTGAAGGTAAAGGCGAAGACGAAGGCGAAGGTGAAGGCGAAGGTGAAGGTGGAGGTCTAGATGAAGATGATGAAGTGGCGCAAATGGCGATTGCAGACGATGGCCTCGAGAGCGGCGCGGAATCAAATGCCGCCAATGCTGTCCTCATGCCAGCTGGATGGGGTAGCTTCAGACGCAGGATTAGCAGGACCTTTCGACGGGTCTTCAGAAAGCCCACACGCATCTGCATCCCAACTTGCAGACCACCTCCCAGACATCCCAACTCGTGGCCTCGCTAACTACTTGTCTTCACTCCTCATCAACCCTCTTCGTATGCCCTCCTCTTCCGCACAAATTTCACTTCCACGCCCTCAAAATCGCCCTTCGGTCAATATAAAGTGAAGAGTTATTTATCTGACCCCTTTTATTTCCTTCCGGTAGCATTCCGGTGTCAACGTCTGATGGCCAAAACTGCAATGAAATTCTTGTTAAATATTGGCACTTGTTGTCTAAATGGCAGTGATAAATTGGGGATAGGAAGAGCACCAGTGCTGTGTTATTACGTGACCTCTCGAATTTGCTTTCCATTTGCCTGCGCGAGGCGTGATTTCTAGTCGGGAGGGGAAAGATTTGCTTTAGACACGCAAAGCCTGACGTGTACACTCGAATGTAGGGCGAATACAACATGAGGCGTTTTATCGACGCCACTATCTCACTGCCACGTCGGCCGATCGTGTACACGTACGACATTCGTGGTAGGGAAACCTCAATGCGGTCACGAGCATAGCAATGTTAGGCGGTAGGAAAGATGTCAAAGTGTTTGAGAATGGAGGATCGAAGTGAATTCTGCAGGTGAGAATGTGGTCCTGATGGTCATTAGGCTGGTTTATCATTAGTACTCTGTGTCGAAAATGTTCATCCTTCCCACTGGAAACATTGGCATATTTCTTTCGCCACAACTGCTCACAATGTTGTTGGGTTGTCGCATTATGGCATATAAGAATGCATTTTAGCTGCAAAAGCGCTGTCATGGTGAGGAAGATGATGGTGCGGAAAAAGAGCAGTTTTTGCCCTACGTAGACAGCTCTCCGTGAAGGGTTTTGCGGGTGTTCGTGGCAATGTTCGCCACAGAGGATTACCTCCCTAGTTCGGTCATATATGACACAATCTTTGCCTCTTAGTTGCAATCATCCCATGATGTATATCCTCCCTCCCCAGGGTAAGTTCTTCTTCCCTGCCACCAGCAAACGATGACGCCACTACAAATACACTTGTTCTTGGCACTAAGACATTCTTTAAAGTCCCTCCAAAACCCAAATTTCTGCATGTTGGAAGGGAAAGAGACGGAATTCATAGTCGAACCCCCAGATCCCCATTGGGTGCCGCAGCCCTACTCCTAGTTGGCTGACTCTTGAACACTGCTTTGCGGTAACGAAGGGAAATGCACAATTGGGCCGAAGCATGTACGAGTGGAAGCCCGATCCTCGGGTGTCATCAGACGTCAGATTAACAGTGGAAATTAGGACTCTGCTTCATTTGGTATAAATGACATTACACAAACTCTGTAAATTATCTAATGGTCATCTCGAGGATGTCAATAGTGAGGTTGGAATCAATTCTCTCAATCCGCGAATCCCGCAGTCATTCTCAGATCCATGTTAACCACGGAATGGGAACGCAGTCTCGACACCCACCTCCGCTTTACTGACATTTTCACCCAAGACATCCGCCTCTAATTTGCTCTACATATGACTGTCATGCCCTTTCAACATCACACATCCACCCTGCCGCATTTCATGTCACGAAAGATCGCCGTAGGGTCAGGTCTTAGAGGTTTACGCAAAGCCTACCACGAAAAGATAGAAAAGACCAGAGTTCTGGTCAAATATCATTGCATTGCAGTGCAGCAACAAAGTGGCGGGAGATATCGGCTAGCCCTTCTACATTTGCTGTCGCGTGTAACGATTTCCTTGAAGGAAAGGTGATCTCTAAGGGGAGCGGTATCCGATTCTTTCCCGTTTTAAGCAGAGTGAGCAATATTGCCGTCGAGATATGTATAACCAAGCATTTAACCAGTTCCTTCATTGCTCCTTAGAAATTGGTCTATGTTTCCGGGCTAATAAATGCATAGGAGTTAGCTGTAGAATAAAGTCACAGGAGAATATTGACTTCACAGCATCCCGTGTCAGGGGTGTTTGTGTGCGGTGGAGAAGTGTGCATCCTTTTTAATCGTGTCCCAGGATAAAATCCCCATTTCACAGAAGCTAATCTAACATTGTTACTACTTTTACCATAATTTATACGATCACTAGTGGAGGTGCTGTTAAACGTACATCGGAGGGGTATTTCCGAAGAAGAAGAATAAGAAAGGGAGGAAGGAATAATGGTGGGTTCAGATTTGAATTTGTATCTCCTTTTCAGGCCACTGTACATGAAACAAAATTTGACGGCAGAAATAAACACCACTTGCAATGCATTAGTATTCGAGCAACTTCAAGAGTACATGACCTGAACCGGATTTGGGCAAGTGTCTCAAACATTCGATCGAGCACGGCTTTGAACGTCAAAAACCATCTTTAATTTTTGCACAATCACGGAAAATTGGAAATTTGACTATACTAGTTTGTGGCCTATATTGTCCCAGGAAGCTTTGTACATTTGTTTGCTATGCGTATACTCTACTCGGCGTCTGGATGAGTTGTTAAACATATCCGGTTAATATTTGTGTAATTTACCATAACTACAATAAATGGAAAGCTCACTTCACAATCGTTTGACCGTCAATCTTTGTCTGATTCGGCAGAATTCAAGGGCTCAGCTTTGGGCGCTACAGTTGTCACTGTCAAGCCTACTTCTCTATGTGGTGGAGGAAGTTTAAGAGGGCGACATGGAGAGCAGTTCGGGCGATTCTCCTCAAGTCATTCTGTTGTATACGGAGAACAGACAATTTGTTTCACTTCTACTTCTTTATGAAAAATGAGGATTTATGGCGCCCATAGAGGCATGCTGGACGCCAGTTCTATACGCTTTACTTCTTTCTGCACCGTAATCTTTCTATTTTCGCAGGTATTTACCAATTACCCATTCCATATAGGCCAATTGGCAGGATTGCTATCCACTTCTGTAGTCACGTTCTTTGAATGCAATAGTAAGTGTATTGCAAATGTCATTTCGAGGTCTAAGTTGATTTCTTCAAATTTGAGGTTACAGATGAGAACGGATGTCACCTGATCTCTGAATTTAGATGCGGCGACTCATGGTATTTCTCTTGTGACCAATGCCTATTGGTCCACGGATTTTTCCTTAGGCAAAACAAAGAACCAAGCCTTCCTAAACTGCTCACATGAAATTCTGGCTTAGTTGAAATGCGAGATATCCCAACTGCAAGGCATTTAAGGAGGATCCTTGACGCTCCAATGGTTCACTATTGGTTCTCCAATATGCGGCCTCAAGAGCAGATTTACAGGTAACCTCTCTGTGAGGCCTCAAGGTAATTTATAATGATACCCGCTTCTGCCGTCACATTATGTGCTTGAGAATAGCTTTCTGAAATGGAGAAACAGGAAGGACTTACCTCTGTGCTTACAGCTGCTACTAATCTCCCATCAATTACCTCCTTCCTGTTATCTCGTCCACTGGGAAAATAACTTTTGTTATCATTAATACGACTTACTTGCCCGATGGGGTTTGACGCAGATCTTAACTTCCATGGAGCAGACAGACTGCCCGGTGTAAGGGTTTCATTTTGCACCTTGAAGCATGTGGTGCTCCCAGCATACTTTCCATCGCTGATATCGTTGCTCATGTCGCAGGTTCGTCCAACTAGTAGCTCATAATCCTATTTTCAAGGCGTGAACTTCCAATTATATGAGCAACTCCTTCGCTTGACTTCACCTTTCTTCCTATATAAACCAAATGAAAAAATTAAAATACCCAAAATTTAATTTTTCCTACCAGACCCTCCACATGTCTACCCACTTCTCTATTCGGGCGTTCAAATCCTGTATCACTACTGACTGGTCATCAATGTGGGAAGACAGAGACAATGAACTAAATGGTGCATCTCAACTCCTATCACGGCATATACTTTTCATCAGTCGACGGAAGTGGAAATACCCTACTAGATTAATGCATTGTTAGTGTTGAGTGATCAGCGAAACTAATCATCGGAGTCATACGGTTGAGTTAAAAAAAGTGGCACGTGGTTTGGAGCCTGTGCCATATCTAATTTTTCCCAGACGATGTTGACACAGGCAAGGGGATATGGAGATGGCATCGCTTCAGACAAGACCCCTGTGCTACTACCGCCCTCGCAACGGTCTAATGCATCATATTTGTCGGCCAATATCTTCCCATTACTGACCTCTCGTGGGGCCAATTCAACCAATGGTTCTATTGACCCATATCCGACAAGCTGCGGTTGGACATACTGCCATCATCTTTCTGCAAAAAGCGATCAAATAGTAGGATAACACCACTAAGTGGTAAGACAGAAAAAAAGGGTAGTAACAGGGTCAGGCACTCATGGACAAAAAATTCCACCATTCTTCATAGGGCAATAAATATCGGAGCATATCTTCTATGTCTGCACGCGACAAGTTGCCTCTAAATAAATCACCCATAATCCACTGACCATGATCAGTTAACATTTTCTTTCGTATACGAAAGTAAAGTATGCTTGGCAATGACATCTGGACAAAAACAAGGCAAAATCATCACCGTTCGCCTTGTTAAAAGAAGTTCAAATGCCAAATAGAAGATGAAGAACGCTTTTGCTAACATGGCACTCAGGGCATATGTTTCACCAGTGTTTTCGGACGCTAAATAGAGTTAATTCTCTGAATCTACTAGGCGCATAATATTGAGAACGCGTTTGAAATGTCAGCATAGTTGAAATGCAGGTTATGCCCAAATGTAAGGCAATTAAAGACGACCCTGGACCTTGCAATAGATGTGCACTCGGATGGCCAAGTTGCCTTATCAAGGATCGAATTCAAGGTGATTTCTTCTGAAACCCCATTGCTAATGTGCAATGGTAACTATTTCTGTCGAAATGAAGACACGACAATAATTTGTCAATACGATTGGAACTACTACTACGACTGATTTTTTATCCGTTGATTACTTTCCCTTCTCTTCTACTGCGAAAATTCCTTATCTCGCTAACTCATTTGTTAAGTTGTATCTGAGGCTAAATATATGAAGTCTACCGCAAAGTTATGTCCGTTACGAGGAAAATAATTTTGACACGTATTACATGATTATGTGGCACACGCTTGGAACTCTAATTTTATCGCCTAATGTGTGTATACTGACATAGGAAATTAGAAAGATAAATCTGATTTACTTTAGTCTTGAGTGTGAAGCGACAGTGTACCCATGACTGCTGATGAAATTTATTTACGCCGCTGTAGTTATACGAGTTTCAACAAGGAAGAACTGCTACAAGAGCCTGTCAAAATTTAATCAAGGTGTTTGGCGAAGGTACAATTTTTCAGGAGGTACGTAGAAGGTGGTTCAGAAAATGTGAAGCAGGTGATTTCGAGCATTCTGGTAAGCCACATGCTCGGCGACCACCCTTCATAGACGATAATGCTGTTAAGGCCCTGTTTCGGCAAGATCATATTCTAAACAACATTGGGGAGTGCAGGAAGGCTTAATTCGCATTAACATACCATTTCCGTCATATTCAAATGATAGGTTTGGAATTGAAATGTTCGAGATGAGTGTCACATGAATGAATTCAGAAAAATTAGGTTAATTGCGTCGTCATATACACATCTATGCGTGATCGGAAAAAAATCGAGTCCTCCATGAACCGGATGATAAATGGAGATGGGAATTGGATGATTTGCGAAACATTCTTCGGGAAAAGGATATTGTGAACGCGGAGAACCAAGATACCATGAACTTTATAAATTTAACGAAGACCTCAATTGGGAGAATTAATGTCAGCATTTGAATAATTTAGAGACAGCGGACCAAGAAAGGAGTTCGGCGATGTCGGATAGGAAACATTCCGAAAACCTAACTTTTCACCGCAAATCTACTCTTTATTAACCAGTACAACTGAAAAGCAACTATGCTAAGTTAATTCAGCTTTAGAGTTGAGAGCCCCGCTAAAGTGTTTCTGTACTCGGCCCTGTTATCATTAAACAGACCATCACAGTTGTTTGAAGAACTGAAAGGAACTCCTGCGGCAAGTAGGCGCACCTGCGAAATTAACATCCACATGGCCACATGGTCTGTGGCTGGACAGTGCATTGTCCAAATTCCTCACGCGCTGCCTTACTCGCGCCTATATGTTTGACTGAGGTAGGGAATTCTGAAACTGTTCCCACATTGAGCAAGACGACTCAGTGCTATTACCATTCATACGGCATTCTAATGCATCTCTGAAGAAAAGTGTTCACTCACAATGACTGTCTGGACATGCGATAAGCACATGAAGAGAGAAGAGGAAGGACCCGCAGCAGCAAAACTGGAGCATATTTCATAGTTTTCGATCGCGACTCGATGTCTTTAGAAGAATCTTCCGCAATCTACTTACTACCGCCTTTTGGAGGTGTCCTTCAGCATAAGAAAGTAATCTATGCATGGCGGTGACATCTGGTTCAATCAAAAAGACACTCGTGAATTGAATGAACAAAACGTCCCGTCGCTTTAAACGAAGATGTACTGTAAAAATTGTAAATGGAATAAGCTTCCTCTATTCTAAAGCTTGAAAATACTTTAAAAAATAAATGAAGGACATGTTAAATCGGCGCGTTCAGATGTGAACTAGAGTGTATTCCCGTAAATTCAACATGGAACGATTCGGGTTGCTCGGTAACTAATGTGCAAACATTCATAAATCCTACAGAGAAAAGGTCGGTGTAGTTGAAATGCACGTTATTGCAACTTGCTAAGCAATTATAAACGGTGGTTGAATATCCAATCGGTGTGCAGTCAGATGTCCATGATGCCTTCTCACGAGCTGACACCAATGTGATGTTCTTCTTGAGCCCACTTGAAGATTAATGCATCGTAAGTGCGAGCCACAAGATAATTTATAATAGTGTTCACTTCTGTCTTCAGATTATGCACTTTGGGACAGTCGCCTGAAATGGAGATATAAGAATGGTTTACATGTGCCCTCACCAATAGCGGCTATTTTCTTCTTCTTTAAAATAACACCTCCGTTAGGCTCTATCTGAAGCTGGCAGTTGGGTTGCTGTCATCAGGGGCGTAGCTAGTGACCATAAAAAGTATGAAGAGAAGGCTCATTGACTCACATTTTAGATTACATCTGGGGATGATATTTACAACATTGCCATGGACCATACGCAGGGCTAGTGGAGACGGAAAGTGTGGAGAGAAGGAACGCTGAAGACAGCATACTTTTCATTGATAGAGGGGCCAGCCTCTACACAGCATTAAATTTTTACCTTGAGGCATGTCGGACCGCCAAACGTGCTGCCGACATGGAAATGACTTTATCCTGACCTCCTCACAAACGACGTAAATTCACTGAGAACACGTCCTTGTTACCATTTCCGGACTTTGATAACGGTATTGTTTCGGTAGGTGAAATTCAACTTGTAAAATTACCTTAGGAAACCAATTATAGGGAGTCATGTTAGAAGACAGACTAAATTCGCTTTTTCGCGTGTAAATAAAATTGGCTCAGACGGTAGGGTTGCACGCAGGAATAAATTACGCGGCGGTCTTCATCATTGCTTGTGACAGCGACTGTGGTAATATTGTATTGTTGTATCCCAAGTTCAAACGATTGTTCAAAAGTACATAATCTGGAGGCAGATATGGACACTATTTTAAACTCCATTGTGGCCCCCACTTACAATCTGTCAAACTTCGAGTTGTCTCAGGAAGACACCACCCTGAATTTCGGTTCCCCAGAAGGCATAGTGATATCTGATTGTACGTTCGTTAGAACGTTAAATGTCGTCTTTAATTGTTCAGCAGTTGTGATAACTTGTATTTCATCTACAGAGATGCAACCATGAAATAAGGAAACATTTTGGATCTCTGGATAGATGGTATTAAATAGAGTATTTGAAAAGGTGGGACTTACTCCTGATATACAGAAGTGCAACAAGTAAACAAAGGGCCAATCCCCGATGGGAAAATTTCTAGGCCCACTTGAAAAAGCCTCAGGTCTGATTCCCAATTGGTAGGGTCCACGGCGATCGTTTGTATCTCGTATACTTTCTATCGTCGGTATGGTCATCACCATCTGGTTTTGACCACCGGATGTCGTGCCTGGCTGAGATCGACCGACTCAGTAGTGGAGCACTTGTGTCCACAGAACTCCTCTTGTATTGGTCCAATGCTCGAGTGAAAATGACACCATCAAAAACGTTCCTCCTTTGTCTTTTATCCAACTTTTACAAGAGTAGACGGAAGCTGTTCGAAGTGCTTGCATTCTTGGGCTGCGCCTTGCCTGGTGTGATAGCCGCCAACTTTAAATTGGTGTGTCCACGCATGCAGGGCACAAAAGACTTGATTTCGAGTTCTGCAGATTCACCAGAATACAGTTTAGGCGAATATCGCGCTTGTCGTACCGTAGAATCCCAACGAGATCCTCATTCAAGGGCAAATCACCTGAGCTCGGGGGAATGTACTTCTTGCTGCCGCATCTAAAAGTGGCTTTACCTATGCGGTGAAGATATGAAATCAAGAAGGAGGAGGTCAATTCCGAGGTGAAGCAGGTAGAAAGCGAGTTCAAAAAACAACGGGATTACACGCAACGGCTGAGACATCCACTTATTGAGTGAAGAATATTGCTAAGGCCTTTCTTCTCCACCTCCAATCCACCTTTAACTGTCAACGAGAGAATTTCTTTGTCGCCTCCGCCTTTCAAACAAGATTACCTTCATCGCTGTTGGTTACTTTAGTTTTAAATGCTGCTGGTCAACAACATCGCTGTTGTTAACCAGGGAGCTAGTGACGGTAAAAAAGTGTAGAAGAAGAAGCTAGAGAGGCATCTCAGCCTTCATGGAAAGGAGCCCCAGCCCAGTGCAGGGGATTCAAGTTATCCTTGGAGCATGTTTTGCTTTTTAAAACACTTTCTATCATCTAGATCAGTGCCTCTGGGTTCTTGCCACTAATACGCCTAAAGGACTCAAGTAAAACACTACAATAAACGCGCGTTGTGTGGCCAGTCTGTCCACTTGTCATTTTACGAACTCGGACACATTGGTAGGCAGTCTGCAACCTGACATGCGTTGTAGTGTTTGAACAGCATAAGTTGTATTACGCACGCATTTACCTCATGGCTAAAAGTTAAGCTTCAAAAACGCAGATGATCTTAATTCACTTCGCATTCGTCCTTGTTGCGTTTTCAGATTTTTCTAATGGTATAGTTTTGGTTAATGAACTTCAACGTTCAAAATTACGCTTACGGAGCCTTCGGGAAGAAGATGCAAATCACGTTTTGCTTTCCCTTCAGTTATGACAGGAAAGCGATTCGCTATAATTTTTACGAAGTAGATTAAAAGGATACCTTAGAAATTTACACATAAATATATCGATAGCACGTTGGAATGTTTTGCTTTCAGCCGTGGCTGAACGCAGACTAAACAACTACGCTCTTTTCAATGACCTCGGGGTCATCAGGACCCACGAATTACACAAAGTTTAAGATCCAATTAAAAACAGATTGGGTCCCATCTGTTTAGTTTTTTTTTCCAGTTTTGTCAAATTCTTACAGGAGAAATATTCAAACAAGGCCTTGCCAGTGTATTTAAAATATGTTCATGTTAAACCCCCCAAAAGGGTGAGCGAAGACAGAAAAATGCACCAGGCCTACTTGAATGCCGTATCTTAAATAGTGGCATAGTTAAACTTCATCTTATTTTCATAAATAAAGCGGTTAAGCACGATACTTGAGGTCCAAACTGATGCCATCCAGTTTTCCAGCTGCCGCCTCAGGAACCGGTCTCTAGGTGACCTTTGGGCCAGGGCACTTGAAAATTATTTTGTTGTGAGCGCAAAGTACAAGAGAATTTAAAACGGTGCTCATTTCTGAAACAGCTGCCTGAAATGAAGATAGGAGGACGATTTGCATCCACCACTGCATCACGGTTTTTCCCCTTCTTCTTCTTCTTCAGTACTGCCACTTTCCTGTAAGATATAAATCAACTCACTTGTTTGGCTGTATTTGAGGCTGATAGTTATAACCTTTCTGCGACTAGCCGAAGGAGTAAAGCTGTTAGCAATTGTGGAGAAAAGAAGCAGGTAAGATGACGTAGGTTCCGTAGAGTATTACCCAGTATGCTGCACAGTATTCAATTTTTGCCCTGAGGCATGATTCCCGACCTGTATGTTCTCCGCAATCTCGATCACTGCGTCCGAGTTCTTGTCATTACTTGGCTTTAACGGTATCTGATTCACTCTACAATTACCTCCACGAATGGAGAAACACATTTGCGTACGGTTAACAATCTCCCGTCACTTTTACTATTTTGGAACACAAAGCAGAGAGCGTCGAGTAAAAATGCTGCCTCTTTTGGCTAAAATATTGTTCTCGGTTAGTTTTATATGTGAGTTGTGAATCTCAAGAGTGTGAATTGCTGGAAAAGTATAATCTTGCTATTTTTTTTAACCTTTGTAGACATGGAACTGCAATGCAACTGCTTTGATGGGAATAGCATTTTCTGACGCTGAAGCTGAATATCCGTCTTCTCCAAACTGCTAAAGGGTAACTCTGGCGAAGCGATGGTGGTATTTGCTGATGACGGTAGCGAAGCGAACACTCCGCTTAGCAGATAATTGATGGGTTCCTACTAGATGGATTTAAATGGAAAGTGTTTTAAGGATATGCAAGCGCCTTCGTAAGAGGCCGCACACACAGGCTCATTGGAGCAAGAAACCATAACAAACTGACCTGTAGTGAATTGACACTCCAATTTCACCCGCTCCAACCCAGGGTTTGCCTAATGATTCTTGTTTCAAGCGAGGGTCCTTTTGGCAGGTCAAGTGATTGCATCTGCCGACCCAAAGTGGTGACCTGACCCAACAGCTGGCAACAGTCACAATCCTTTACCCTTTCACCTACTCCTCAGCTCACATCAAGCATTCTACTTTTCAGTAGTCAGTGAAGTTGCAAAAAATTTAGCGAGGTAACGAAGTGTTAGCAGTGACAGCTAAGTGACAATAAGTCTCCCATTGCTTTCTGCAATCACGGAACAGGAAAGTGGATTCTTACTGAGAACAAACTAATTACACCGCCTGAAAGTGAGTATCCCCGTATCTCGTGGTTCGTGTCTAGACAGTATATTCTTCAAATTTCCACACTCTGTCTTCACTCCCGCTCAAATCTGCGGAGGTGGTAGATGTCGCATCTTTATGCATGACGATGCAGTGCTCTTGTCGTCACTAGATAGCAATTTATGAATTATCTCACACTTTTACTCCTCTATTTGCTATTTATTCATGTCTATTTTAAGGGTCTGTTTCGCCCCAACCACTGTTTTGCTGCGTGTTTCGTAGACTTGGAGTTCCAACAACCGGGCTTTCATTGCACCATGGCTGCTTTTGAGAAAGAAGTAAGAAAATTCTAAAACATTGTGCATTTCAATACGGTGAGTGAAAGAGTAATGTGAAAGATAGCGGCACCGGCAGTTGCATCCATTGTCCACTTAATCGCGTTTTCCAGTCCAGATGCAGCTTACTATTTTCGGCGAATATAGGACAAGTCTTTTTCAGGATAATTGTGCCCAGTTTGTCCAGAAGGACTTTCCTCAAATCGCTTTCTTTGTACATGACACCAGCCTCTAGTTCATTGCCGCTGATTTCTGTGAAGCGCACCTTGGTGATATGAACACTTTCTTCGCTCCATCTTTCCGCCTCAACATTCATTCGTAACATGGCAATCGAGTATCGTTCAGTTTCTCACCAAACCCTCACTAAAAGGTTCGAAAGAAACATACATAGGTTGACATTTGTGAACCACGCGAATTTTGCGCGACATGCCGTACCTGTCAACGTCGAAGGATATAACTTTGCTACTGAAATGCAAATGTCTCCCGATGACATTGCAATTGTACAATGTCGGATCCGTCTCAGAAATTTCACAAGTCGAACTCCACACGGCCTCTGCCGGTTCAGTTTCCCACACTTCATTTGGAAGTGGCCATAAGAGGCTAAGAGATCTGAAACTCTTAGATACCAAGAATTTCACGATTTTTCCACATTTCGTCCTCCAGCGAATCGACTGCCGGGCATTTGTCTAACAAGGGAACAAAGTGATAGTACATTGTCATTTAGGTAGCTATAATCGAACAAAAGTGTAAGCAGATGTTGCGAGCACTTGGACATTACTTTTGGAGGATTCAGTGGAAACATATTCGTAAGAAGGGGGAGGAGGAGGCGGTGATGAACACGCTCTAATCGTGGTCGCGGCGAAAGCAAGAACGAAGACTACTGTAAAAGTCATCTCTGTGTGCCAGCCAAGAATTTGAGTCAAATCCTATTTATACATGAAGGCAGAGAAGTTATTGTATCTGGTAACATGGCACCCTATGATTGGCCCTGTAAATGCAATTTTGCGAGTCCAAGTTCACCCACCATAACAATACCATTGACGCATTCTGAAAGCGCTAACGAAGGTGTATGCGTAGAGGATTTACTTCAAGTGTAGAGGTTTGCTATAAGTCACATTTATCCTTTCGCTCATGCCGACTTCAATCTCACTTCTACCAGCAAGTGCCGCTAAACACCTGTTGGGTCTTTCTTCATTTCACTTCATTTTTGATGAGTTGTGAGTGGAACTCTATGTTTCTTAAAGCGTGAAGCCTGAGAGGAGACGTCAAAAATGTCGGATTTTTCGGCTGACTTAAAATGGAGACGACCATGCCTTTGCGTTGCACTAACCATTAAGATTTGCGACATTTATGTGGGGTGATGTAGTAAAGGTGAGTGTCATGGTCCTGTATTCGCCAGACATCTTGTTAAACTTTGCTTACGCGACGATGAAAGAAGGCCGAAACAGAGCTGCAGATTATGTTTGAAGCTAATTACCCTTTCCCCCTTCATGCTGTTACACTGAATCTGTATGTGATTCGGTTCATGACCCATCCACACACTATCCATCAGCAAGTTCACAACTTGGCACATTGCGCAATTCTCTCTCGTATATCGCTTTAGGGATATAAACTCAATTCGTCGTCAACTCGCGTGATAGAGATAATCGACTCAAGTCTTTCTATGATGGCTTTGTCAACCAAAGCGTCCTAACAGCACGATCAACTGCGTGTTTTGGTAGTTTAGAGCCATTCTGTGATAAATTAACTTTAGTTCATGTTAGATGGAGGTGGTTTCAAAAGTATAAGGCAGGTCGCAATGCTCACTGTCCACCAATTAGCTTGCTCCTCACGAAATGAGAAGTGGAGCAACTGACACGAATGTCCAACTGGAACTGAAGCATTTAAAGCAAATTAATGGAAAGACCGAAGAGGCAATGAATCAGATGATGGAAACTACACTGGCAACATAATATGTTTCTAGTATAAGGAGAATCGAAGAAAGCTACGTTATCCACAACTATTTTCACGTCTATGCATATCTGTGTAATGTGGAGCTTCTTCAGGCAGCAATCAACAGCACATTAATGTGTTGATGATAAGATAAATGATATGTCCGGTGGGGAAGAATGCAAAAAGCAATATTTCCAGGCATTTTAAAACAAAGCAGCACAATTCTTCAATACCACTTCTTCTTGGTTATGTCTAACTTCTTTGCTCAAATTAAAATCATTCAGGAGAGTCCTCAACCACTGCTTTTGGACATTGGAGTGGAGTCTAAATCCTACGACCCCAATCCGTTTTTCGCCAGCTGTCAGATTGGAGAAAGTTTTGATGTGGTGAATTTCATTCAGTGCACCATGATGAACGAACGCCTCACTGACTCTGTGTTTTATCCTGAGGACATGGTCTTCATGGCCGAGAAGGAAACAAAACCCTTTAGGCGCCTCTAATCTCTCTATTCCTCGTAGGAAACGTTCAGACAGTTGTCGATGTCACATGGCATTAGGCGGCTATTTGTTTGTTTCGAAATTTTTTTTCTGACCAGAGCATCAACATCCAAACTGCTCCCTTGGAACTTTCGTGGACTAACTTTGTGCACTCGTGTGTTTGATTTGTGCAGTACCAGACAAACTCTACACTTGATTGGTAATTCAGCAGATTAAACATCAAGGTTTAACATTTTATTTTGCATAGCAAAAGCCATGGTACTTTCCACTTCGATGACCATTGGGAAGAAGTGTTATCAAGTGGGACACAAACGCAAATATATGTGTCCACCTGTCTGTCTGAAGATCAGACTTCATCGGAACTAAGAAGAAGGGTTAGAAAAGAATTTAGAGATCATCGAGAGGAGGCAGGTGAGATCATTCTCTCCCTCTCTCGCTCTGTGTTATTTTCAGGGGAATCGAGTGCCTGCAAGAGGATGTTGAAGAGATCTTCGAGTCTGAAGTTAACTTCACTAACCTGAGTGACGAAAGGCAGTAGAGTGGAGCTTGACAGAGAAAGGACATCTTCGTACCAGCAGGTAGAGCTTCTAACAGGTAGACTCCACTTCCATTCTAGACTCTTTTAGAATGATCACACACTTCTCCCTTGATCACTCCACCATTCTCCTCATCACCAGATGAAGGTAGACAGTGTGGGGAAAAGTGACAAGAAAGACGGTAAAATTTCCATGGGACGAGGAGGTTAGTCTTGTAAATGCGATGTAGGAAGAAAAGCTCAAAATGTATGTAAGTTTGCGAACTCAGCCTTCACTAACTAGGCTTATATGTTTGTTAACTGGCAGTTTCTCCTCTACTTTTACACTTTCGACACGAGCAATTTTAGTTGGACATTGCTACGTCCTCCATGAACGTTTCTAACTGAGCAACAGTTGGTTGAGGAGCAATGGTGAAGCTGTGTTTGGCTAGTGAGAAATGCTGAGGAGAGTTAATGAATCCCCTCTCTGAGGCGCTCAGTTATAAAGGCGATCAACCACTTGAAAGTTGATGGGGTTTCCTTTCGCCCTGATTGAGACTATATCGCGCTCCCTTGCAAATGCTTGTGTTAAAAGACAACGGGACACAGGAAGTGGTTACTATTTCCTTCATCATCAACGAATGGAATAACGCCTCAATCGCATTTAGTAGCACCCCGCCTGAAGCCGTCGTCAAATATCTCAGACGAACTCAATAATGTAACCACTGCATTGCATCCACCTGCACCCAACTTTGAAGATTTTGATGAAAACATTTCGATGCTCTTTAATTGAAACTAACGATTAACTAAGCTTAGATCTCAGAGACCATAAGTTATGACCATGAGTTAGGTTTCATTAGGCTTTTTACCTATAGACACTCTTCCCCGACTTCCTGACCACTCTTGTCGCACTGAAGACTTAGCTGCGATCCATCACATTTTATTGGTACTAGCATTAGAAAATAGTCAACGAATTACAAATTCTGTTGTCGAGCAGTTTGTAGAGGCCACAGATACACTTTTTCCGACGGTTACTTCGGGCTCATTGGGGACTTTGGCGTAGCTGAATGCAAGTAGTTAAAAGCATTAGGGTAGGGAAGGCAGTGTGGGAGTTAATTAGCGATGGCAAATCTGCAACGATAAATTTCGCGTTCACTTTACTTAAATTGCGATCTTTGTTCACTCATGAGGGATTTCGATGTCCGAATGGAGTTAGCACAGACTAGCTGATGAAAATTGATCATGAAATCGAAACGAGGCAATGCACAGCGATAAAATAGGGGAGAAGCCAAGGAAATCAATTGCCATTTACGGGGCGCTATCCCCTCAAGTTTGTACTAATCTGCGTCTGCGTTATGACACGATTTAATGTAACTGCAAAAGTGGGGATAATGGAAGACATTTCTCTAAATATATGCAGCCAAACAACTAACCAGGTTCTCCATTGCTCTGTAGAACTCGGTTGATTCTTCTGAAATAACGAACGCTTAGGAATTAATTCTATGGTAAAATCGCAAGATACAGTAATGATACAATACAAGGATAAATTCAGGAGATCACAATTTACTCGTTAATGCTTAGCCCAAGTGCAGGTCAATTGATTGCACCTGGCAACTCCAGCTGTGAGCTGTCTAATCGCTCGCATATTCGACGATTCCTACCCTCTAATCAGGCAATTTACTTTCCGTTAACCGGTGCAAGTGAAAGCAACTCTACTGAAAATGAATACAGCGTTAGTGTTAACGTTGGCTGCAAATGGTTTCGACTCGTCCCTGTAAATCTCTCCCCGATCATCGGAGACATATATATAGAGAATTGAGAGGAACTCCTGCACCAAGTTACATCTCCTACGGACTAGATATCCACGTCTCTTGTGCTCTTTATCTGGGCAGTGCGTCTTATAATTTCCATGTAGGCTGGCATCACTGGACCAAATATGTCCGACTGACCTATGACAGCGGATGGATGTCACTCGTTTAGGGAAGACGACACACTGCTTCTGCCGTTCTCGCGACATTCCATTGTAGCACATTTGCGGGCCATTGTCATTCTAGTGCTGATTTCGAAAGCGTGGCTAACCCCACTCAATGAATCAGGCAACCCTTGGTCTGCAAGCTCCAATTCAAGGAACAACGACATACAACGTGGCATATTTGCAGCCACGAAGATCTCCTAACTGGCCTAATTGTGAGCACAAATAGGAATTGAAAAGTGAAGTCCAGTACTAGCCAGGCACTTACGGACAGCTGAAACTCACTTATTTTTAATCTAAATAACGGAATTTGAGCATACTTTCTGCTTTCGGGGTGCGACAGGATGACTTTAGGAGAATGGTCCGAAGTACGTTGCATATGGCGGTGGTGATTTCCCGTGCCGTATAGGGAAGTGAAACATGCTCGGCAATGACATCGGTAGATTCGAAAGAGACGCTCTTAACTTGAACAGTCAAATCGTTGCGCAGCATCAGGTGAAGGTTGAGGGCCAAATTGAAGATTGAATATGCTTTCTCCAATTTATGTTCTTTTACTATTTGTAATAAAACATGGAAGATATGTTTTAACTGATCATACAGACGCTAAACAGCGTATTTTTGCTCAAGGTTACCAGGAACGGTTTGTTGGTAACCCGAATAAAGGTACCAGGCCTACCTGACGGGCGAATTGGAAAGATCAGCGTAGCTGAAATGCAGGTTACTCCCAGCTGAAAAGCACTTAAATGAAGAGTTCGACGTTCCTGCGGTTACACAATCGGAGGTCCAAGATGCCTCCTCAGGAACCGATCTCCAGGTGATCTCTGCTTTAGGCCACTTGAAGATTAATTTGGCATAAGTGCGTGTCATAAGGTAATTTTGCAATGGTGCTCATTTCAGCCTTTAAGTTTTGTACTTTGGGGCAACTGCCTAAAACGGAGACGCAACAACGATTTGCATCAAAGCCGCAACAATATTGTTCTTTTTTTCTTCAGAAATCCCACTTTCAAATGCATTTAACAGGAGCTCACTTGTTAGGCTGTATCCGACAATGATCTTTGCACGATTATTGCGGTTCACTGTGGTACTATTGGCGGTAGAAAGTATGGTAAGAAAGAGCAGCAGAGATAGCATCAATTCCATGGAACGTGGAGGTCAGCCTAGCTCACACGTTTCAATTTATATAGAGAAGCATTTTTCGTCGCCAGTATGCCTTCCAGCATCTAGATACTTCCCTTTGGACTCTCACGTTAATAACTTAGAAATCCCTGTTCACCCTGCGAATGTCGCCGCGTCCTGTTGCTAGCATCCCTACTACCGGCTTCATGAAACCTAAACTCATTGGTGCCGTCATTCCTTATGCCCTCGACCCTCTGTTTACCCATTATGAGATAACGTACAATGACCAAAGCCGGATGCCTTGAACTACCTAAAGCTCATTGCTGAAGTTGACTGCCAGAGAGTTTGAATCGGAATTTAGAGAACTGGGCTATTTAGGGATCATTCTAGCTCACTACCAAAGCTTCCATTTCGGCATCTGCTCAAATTAATCCTGCCATGCAGGGTGATGGCGAATACTTAATAATGTTGAATGGTACAATTATTTGTTTTTCATTTTATCCAACACCGGTTTCGTAGTTTTACACCAAATGAAATTACACGCGTTGTAAACTACCAAATAGCCATTACGCAGCTACGGTCTCTAATGCAAAAGCTTACGCAAGCGGCAAAACAGTATGGCGTATGGGAGGGAAATTAGCCCTCATCTTGGTTAACATCCTGTTTTGGCCTTCTTGATCTTCGTCTCAGTAAAGCCTCACGAACAATTTGTTAAATAGACTAAGAAGACTTCCGGCGTGCTGCATTAGTTCTACGCCAAGTATTCTCATCCGAACATGATAGGGCAATGTTAATGACGTATCCGATCACGGGCAGCACAGGATTCTAGTGAAGAAGGCGACTCCAGGTTTCGCATCATAAAAAACTCAATGGTATCTGTTGCTACTTGCCTGAAGTGAAGAGTGCATGAGAAGAGTTAGGTTGCAAATGATGGCAGAGTTTTAAGTGCTTGAATAACAGCATAGGTTTTTTGTTGGTGGCAGAACTAAGGTGGTTATAAGCGGATTAGATAAACGAGTGGATAGTCGACAGGTGCCCTCCGGGTAATTGTTGAATAGACGGAGAGTACGTTAGGAAAAGTTGAGAATGAAGGGAGGTAGAATGAGGTAAAGCCACAAAACGAATGCAGTGAAGGACGTCGGGGTGTATGCATCTAAAAGAAATGCAAGAATGGCGGTCTACTCTAACGACTATAATCACATGAGAGGATAAGGAGTGATACACGATTAGACGGAATTAATAGGCTACAGGTAGGAGGAGATGAACGAGTTTAGGGGATGAAAAAGAGTTTCGCAAGCATTTTGAACCACGGTCACAAGCACTGCTTAGAGGATACTCTTGTGAAAACGGAATTTCTGAACTCCCTGACTGTACATCTAGTAGGTTCATATTCACGTTTTCCCCTTGACCAAATCACCTAGAGTCCTCCTGCTCGCCTTATCCCTTCTCTGGCGTCCAATTCCTTTTTCTATTTGGACGCTAAATGACATCTATGTAAAATTGGATGCTCTCGCTCTCTTATTGTTTTTATCTGCACTTGCATTCGTGTGAAATCTTGCCATGCGGTACTCCCGATTGGACTGCATTGTATGAATTGACTTCCTCAATAATGTCCTACAAGTACTCGAGTGATTAAGACCAGCAAAAAGTGACACAACCTGACACCCTAATAAGACGGCTCTGCTCCATAATACCTATAGAGTGGGTACACAGGGCTGGTGGGTGATGGTCTGTAAAGAGACGGAAAATATGAAGGATCATGTGAAAATGTAGACGGCGAAATGAATATGACTGAGATATGGAAACATGCTTTATCGTGCCTGATTCCATAAATAAATTGGGTGGTTCATCCAAAATCGTTGGGTGTCGCTAGAGGTAAACATACGGTAATTCTCTTCCATCATACCTAACTTCCTGAAAGGAAGATGACAATCACGCTCCTCCACATTTACGATTTCATTGCCCTCCATCACTTGTGGTGGGCATAACAGCAGAAGCTATGTGTCACGATCCCTTCAAATCCCCTTACGAGTAGTAAGGCCATTATAGTCGACTGGAAGTAGACATTGTTGAAAGAGGATAGTGGATTCGTCACGAAGTAGAAACACTTATTAAGCGTCCTTTTTTTCCTTGGTAATCCATCATTTAATCCCACTAAATCATAACCAAACCTTAATGGAATGCCTAGCTGGAATGAAGAGTGGGAGGACAAATGTTTAATTCTTGGCCACCACGCCAATCAGACGAGGTGGAATCAACAATGCGACTGACTAGTCGTGCTAGGTGACAGACTCAAGTGTCATGACCAAAAAGCGTATTGAAAGTCATTCGCATATAAACAGCCGGCAACATAGCGCCCTGAACTACACTGACATCTCAATTAAAGACAATCGCGAAAATCCTCATACTCTGTCCGCTGAACAGGAGGCACCTCAGAAGACATGTTCACCACATGTGGAGCCTTACGTCACCCTTCTACATGGGCTATATGAAGACTGTTCCTGTCCGTTCTGTGTTCGAGAAACACACTTCACCTCCCCTCCGAAGGCCCTGTTTCCTAGTGCCTGCATGTTACGGCTTCCAGATGTTGCAAGACAAACACGCACCCTTTGCTACGTTTGCAAATATGTTAATTAATCGCGGAACACTGCGTCAGACTATGGCCCCAATTCCTCCACACAGTGATCACTAACAACTCGCCTTCAGCGTATATTTTAGGCTCCGTGTCCTGTAGACGACACAAGCGTGTAGTGACATGTGCACCCGACCAGGAATTGTACGAAAGATGTAAACATTATCGAAGAACCGATAATTGAAGTCTGAACTAAGTGCTTCAAACATTTTTCCTTTGTATTAAAAGTAGCCTCTTGTTTCATCTAGTCCATCTAAATATTTGACATTTCTACTGCACCGTTGTTGATGGAGGAAACTCTGGCGACATAGTCCCCATATTGTCATTAGGAGATCACATTATTCCCCCAGCGAATATGCATGGATTGAAGGTGAACTATCGTGGTCTGGATTGGCGTTATCAACGCTGATGTGTTAGGGAAGAGTATGTCTTATTCGCCAGTCGTGTGACCTCTGATGTCCACTTCTTTACATGAGGTAAGAGCAGTTATTCACATTCAACTAACATCCATACATATGTTGGCTGTTTCTCCTCCTTTCACAGATGCACCCTTATTGCCCCCATGCTAATGAAAACAGAGACGTCGTAGTCATGGGAGAATGACGGAGTTATGAGTATTTGCTTTTTTCCTCGAAAATAGCCGCGCTATGCTTTGCAATCTCTTGGAGCGCTAATGGTCTGAACCTTCCCTTTACCTCTATTCATCTTGTAGTCATAAATATGTTTACTTCGCTTCTCTGATATAATACGTCAAGAGGTAACTAAAATACTCCATTCACTTGCCGGAACCACTCAACCCCGCTAAGTGACCCGCATTCTCAATTATCTGTTTTTACCTGCTAGCGTCAGAAGAACCTGTCTCCATTTTGGTCTTTGCAAAACTATGCACACTCTCATTACGCTTCTTCGTACATACTCCTCAACTTTCGTCTGTTTAACATCTCTCCGGATTATCAATGCTGCGATGCTCACCAAGGGTGGAGTCGGAGACGAGAATGCAACTCACCCAACATTGGTGACTTCAAATGCCGGTATTTATCTTATTCCTTTCTTCACCAAATTACGACATTTTTTCTCCGCGATACTCATTAAATTGCCCACACTTTCATCTCATTGGAAAGAGGACTGACTGGCCTGTACAAAATTTTAACCGGTACGCATATTTGGAAGCTTTTGTCACATTACAAATTATGTTGCCAGCAGTTCCAGAGGCCATAGATGCTCAGTTCTGGCGATCACTTCTGGCTTATCAATGACTTTGGCGTGACTAAAGGCAAGTGGAAAAAAAGCATTAGGGAGAAAGAGTGGAGGGTGGGAAACAGTTAACCGTGTGCAAACTACTCCCACTTAGAAAGACCTGTCATTTAATTCGAGGTCACAGATATTAGAAGGAATTTTTACTCATTCTTCGAATGAACAATTTTCGCGTATGAGGGCAATCCGCATAGCTCAGTTGATGTAAATTAATCGTAAACTTGTGAAAATTTAATACGAAGAAGATGTCAAACAAGCTGATGTTCAATTTTTCCTATTAAAGATTAAACCTTTTTCACAAATGTGCGACGCAAATTATGTTCACGCCGACGAGAAGTTACTGATAATGTATTTTGTCGTCCACAAAAAGCTGTACTTTGTGTCATCCCAAAGGTAGACATAATTATTCGGTGGCACTTATATGAGGAAGAAGAAATGGGACTGAGTAAGATGTGCGGACTGGCTCCTTTGGCACAAAAAGGGCATGGTCGATTAAAAGAAGAGAAGTCAAACGTCGGCGTCGCGAATTAAACGTGTAAAGTTGAGCAGTTCCACTGGGTCAAAGGGTGATGTGAGGCGATGCAGATGGATTATGAAAGTTAGTGGAACGGGAGTCGAAAAGTAGCAATTAGGCGAATTGGTGGATAGGGAAAAAGCGTGGAAAACCACGAAGGATTTGTGAGAGAGCGATAGATTGCGAAACGATGACTGGAGTGATGAAGGCAAGAGTAGTACAGAAGCCAATTCATCAAAGCGCAAGCGTGTCATGCAGCGAATCTACGAAGCGATGAGGATTAAAGTAGGGAGAAGGAAGATGAAGGCAATCAATAGTTGAAGGAGTGAGAAAACATATAAATGTGGAAGAAAGGGTAGGTTGAAGGAGACATTCAGAAAGCGTTCCAGGAATATCTTTGCCGGTTTGCGCTTTGTTAATTTGGAACTCGGAACGCTGTTAAGGACGTGATGGTAAATGACGTTGAGCTAAAGAGGTAATTTTCGCAAGCTAGACTGTAATATTTTCGTTCATTTTTGGGTCCTCGTGACAGGGCAAGTGATTGCATGCGCTGCATAGGGAGGGTATTCGATATTGCGGATTTGTCATCGCTCGAAGGATGCTTAACGGTGTACTTGACTAGGAGGGTAACACGCAGTTCAGTCATAAAAATTCTCCCTCGAAGGGAGTGGCCTCATAATTATTCGAAGGTGATGAAGGATGAGGCAACCACTCGTGGCGCTGCTACGTACATTTACCCAAACTTCTGCAACGCGGTGCCTTCCTGATCGCCGCCACAATGATCCACAGACGCTACTCGAATTAAAGGAATAATTATTTTCTCAGCTCTCTTATCTGAGGAACGAGTGCTTTCGTTGCTTCTTGTTCGAAAAAAGATCTGTCATGTAAAATCTCTGCAACTAAAGTATACCAAAAGTATACCATTGCTTGTCACAATATATAGGCTAAGCATTCCCTGTGTTTGAACACTAACGTGATGAAGAACTAGTCGAAATGGGAAAAGCTTAGTGTTGTCTAAACCCAACCCTTTACCCAAAGATATTCTCAGGTCTCATCAAATAAACCTATGACTATGGTGTCGTGGCTACTTTTATCATGCCGTCCTTGTTCTTATCGTATCATCGTGAAAACACGGTACTGCCTCTAATCTCCGAATATCACCTATGTGACATTTTGGATGTCATAGTGCTCACTCAAGTGCCTCATACCGAATAGGCTCAGCATTTACTCGCACTACCGTACTGACCACTTGTTGTTCTTGGCCGAGGACGAAGAAGACAAAGTTTCGAGTACAATTTGGTTATCTTTCATGTTTTTTCATGTCACGGACAGGCAGAGGAGCCCTCTTCCCTAAAAAAAAAACCTTTACCCCAGTTTCTGTCTCTACCCCCTATCTCATTTGTAACTATCTTCTAATCTCCCCAACATTCCCAACTGCTGCTACATTTAGGTATGAGGAGTTAGATTCCAAATGACCGAAGGAGGAGCGCATTTTCGGTGAAAGTATGCAATTCTGCTGCTGCAGCTATGATGAATAAAAATGCGATCAGACGGCATAATGTCCCCCGGAATTTAGGCGTGAGATAGTGGTGCCACGATTCTAGACTTCGATGAAGGGTTGGCAAACAGCGCCGATTTTTCCCCGTCCATTAATAGACTTCTGGAAGGCAGTACCGTCCGGTCGCTACTACAGGGAACAACACTCTCTAGTCTGTCTCTCGTTTTTATAACTTGTCACTCCAGAGAAGAGTACTCACCGAAGTCTGCTCGTCACTTCACGACTTTTTCAAGCTCACCAGTCAACTGCGCTCTGTGCATTCGCGCAAGTTCGAATGATCCATGTAGTGGTGACCTTCTTGTGTACACATCTCAAGCTGATAGTTAAAAAGGATTTTTGTAATTAGCAGAGGAACACGTTACTGTAGCGAGGGTGGAGAGAAGAGGCAGAAGAGAGAGGACAACTGCCGTGGAAAGGCATATCAACCTGGTTAACAGAATTTTTTGTATATCTTTGAAGCATATGATACCGACACAGTGTTTCTCACGGATTCAATCGCATTAAATCATCATAAACCTCTGGTTCCCCTTACCATTGACACCACGTTCATTGCAAGTCGTAAACCTATTATAATTCTATCAATTCATGTGACAGCCTTTCTCTCCCTCCGACATATGGCCAAATAAGAAATAAGTTCCACTGATTTGCGTCTTAGCCAGTAGACATTTCAAATTTGTTTGCACCGCTTCTATTTCCGTGTTCATCACGCTGTCTGAATGTTGAGACCCTCAGATATGTTTGTCGGTCGTGTAATAGGAAGTGGGAGGACTAACAAAAGAGCCCGGCTCCGTCGTATGGTGAAACTGAAGGCCGTTAAGGCTGTTTGATGATATGAACCTAGGGGCAATGATCGCAATGGAGGCACAAAATTTCTACGCATAAATTGTCTTCAGTGCACAAAGCTTGTCTCCACTTTGCCAGGAAGATATGCTACTGCTGCTTGTCCTTCTCCCCACGCTTTATACTGTCAATAGTTACCTAGTGATTCACAGCCGAGTGACACCGATAAACGTTGAATACTAACTGATGTGAAGATCAAGGAAGTGATTAGAAGGAAGAAGAAATAATACAGTAGCGGTGAGTGAAGTGATAAACCGTTCTTGTTTCTCCATTTCAGCAGCTGTGCCAATGTATGTAATTGACGGCAGAAATGAGTAGCACTGTAAATTACCTCATGGCTTGCACTCACAATGAATTATTATTCAAGTGACCTCAAGAAGAGGTCACGGGGAAATCGGTTCCTGAGCATCATTTTGGACATCCAGTTGCCAAGCCACTGATTTCAATTTTTTGACGGTTGGAAATAACTCGTATTTCGTCTACAACGCTCTCTCATTTCATGACTTTGGGTTAGCTTTGTTCTTATGGCCTGCCTCCTCTCTACTCTGTTATTAGTAAACTACATGTGGATATATTCTTTTTAGTATCTATGTGAGTGGCTTGAACATGTCATCCAACTATTTGTCGAAGTTAGTCAAAGTGTGGAAGAAAGAGAAGCTAATTCCATGCCCAATTTATCTGTTTACCTTCGGCTAATGCTGCAATGATGCGTGTATGCAAGTGAAGAGGGCGTCTTTTGAAGATACCGATGTCAGTGACAAGCTTGCTTCACTGCCCTATGCGACGTATAAACTAAACAGGGTTATACTCAGTACATATGGGAAATTTCTCCAAATGTCATCGCGCCGTATACAGAAAATAGACGGTATGCTCTACTTTTACTTCTATATAGTGAATAAGTGAATAAGCATTGCCCATGTGGGCCTAGCTGCTTCCAGGCTTTTCTTTGCATTTCTTCCTGTGATTACCACTTGAAGGAGGTGACACTGTTATGGACTTCGACAGAATGGATAACCGCATACTGAAGAAGGCATTATGGCCGCAAATACTCCAGTTTTTATATCCTTTTCATCCAAAGAAGCCTGACTAACTGAGGTGAAACCGATCCAGAGAGATTAGTTAGCCACGCACTCACAGTCGGTAGGGGCAAAATACTGTCTGACGCGAATGTGGTGAGGACAGCAGTAGCACTTTGTCGTCCAGCCCAAAGAGGTGTTGTCTCCCCAACTCCGCACCTCAATCGGACATTTGGACATGAGCGAAGACGGGATGCGAAACAGTTGGAGAGTGCACTGTGAGCATAGACCACAAGCCACATGAGTACATTCATAGGAGGCGTAACTTGTTGCAGGAGTTCTCTTCATTCCTCAACTTCCCCGATCATTTGTTCGATGGATGCTAACAACGAGCGGATGGACCATTTTCTCTCTGCAATAATTAACAGGATGCAGATTGTGTGAATAGAGGAGAGGTGAAGGTGTTAGGATAAGGGTTTACAAATGTTGCCAACTCTTCGGATGAGCTGACGCAAAAATTTGACCTGACTGGAAGAACCCTAGGTGGGTCATACATCATTGGGTGAATAGTGGTGAGAGCATGTCTGTACATTGACTGTGCCAGTTGATTCCAAAATCTGTTGATGGCAGTCCTTTGTTGCAATCACCGTCTGAGGTGATTCTACTACCCCAAAACAGGGTGCTTTCATCGACGCCTCAGGAGGGCCACCGCATACCCTCCCATCCCACTTCATTCCACTTGTATCACATCCCATTCCATCCTATTCCATCGCAACTCATTTTTTTCGTCGCTCGAGGTGCGTTGAGATGAATACTCTTGTCGCGCTAGTTGCCCACAGAACAATCTCCAATGCGTTTTTTATGTCAGGAACATCGAGCAGTGGAAGACTGGTTAGCCGCATATATATGTTGACAAGTGGCCTCCATTGTCTCAAGCTCATTAAACCACTGCCTACTATTGTGGAGTAAAACACAAGGTGGTGCAGAAATCTCTTGATCGCAGCTCACATATTTTGTCTGCTACTTTTTCCGGCTTCTAGGTTCGCGGCTGATATTTATCAGTTAGTCTGTGCTGGTTTTCCTCTTACACTGGCAATCTTCATTAGTGATTGAAAGAATTTCATTCCCACTAACGAGAACATGGATTTTAAGTACAGCCATACTTTTGCCAGGTATATCTTCCGTGGGGTGAGTTAAACTGTTTATTATGCCCTAATGCCTTTATTCCACCTTCCTACAGCGAAGCCAAATTCATTGATGAACCAAACAGCGATCGTGGGGGCTGGGGACACCTCATGCCTCTGCACTTGCTGAACAACAGAATCTGTCATGTGAGGAGGTTTCCCCTTGCGTGTACGAGGAAAGAGTGGAGCATGCCAGCTAACCTCTATCATTGCGACGCTATTGGCAGAAAACTAAGGGGACGGTGTCCTCAAGAAAAATCTTATGAAGCTAACACATATTGGCGCATGGTATAGCTACTGCGGTCTAACGATAGCTATTAGCAAGAGAAATAGCACCAATGCCTTATGCAAGTCCTTCGAGATTTAGTGAGCTCCGTCACCACTTCCGACTCCATATTGGTGGAACTCGCTACATGTGAGTCAGCGGAATACTAGAGTGTGGAGAATCCCGAGTCAAAGAAGGGATAGCATTCATTGTCAGCGTAGATCGTGAAGTGTGGTACAATTTTGAGGAGAAGTACGTAAGTGTCACCAGCTCACAAAGAAGATTCCGGCCTTATATTGTGGGAACCCAAAAATAGTGGTAGGCGATGTCTGCTCAGCAGTTCTCACTACTCAGTTCGGAAGAACTTATCACTTATTTGGGCCCAATTTAGGAGAGGGACTGAAAGCCAATGGGATGAAATGGTGAAGTGGCTAGAAGCTAGTATTTGAATTAAAATCGAAGATGTTCACAGGTCCCGCAAGATAGTTGTCTTCCCCAATTTGATTGTCAACTACCAATATGTCAGTGTTGTTAAGTCGTTACCAGATGCATTTGAGGCAAGTAAACAGACAGATTAAGGGTTGAATATTAAAGTGGGCCGTTCTGCGTGGTGGATAGCATGTAGGGAAAAATGAGGTTGGTCATCATGGAGATCCTTCGAATCGTTCTAATAATTGCGTGTTAGAATTGACTCATTCAATTTGCATTGAGACACCACTAATGGCATCCGATCCGAAGCCACCACTGATAGTCTCGGTTTAACTCGTCACTTCCGACCAGTACAATGTCGACAACGTCAGCCTCTGCCCAATTCGTGTACTGTCCCGCCCCATAAGGTTTTTGCAATCAAGAGAATAGTGTGGTTAGAGAGGGTGGAGAGGCGAACGGAGGCGGTGAAAGGTGGGTAGAGGTAGGAGAGCATGGGTAGCTCGAGTGGTATTGCATAACCCTATTGTCTCTTCATTTGCGGCACACATGCCAATAAACTGAACGTATTTTTGTTTGTCTACGCTTCACCCTCTCCCCCTAACTCAGATCCCAGCCAGGCGGTCTGCTCCTCTTTCATTCATTCATCCGTCCATCCCTCCAGATTTGTGTCCCATGTTTGAGCTGCGTTTTCTCGACTTTTGAGAACAATAATAAGAGTGAGAGCCAGTGATAATGAGGTCGAATGTTTGTGTCTGTGAGAGTGTGCGCTTCTAACCTTTGTGTGGATCACAATCTTGTCCCCCACATTAGCCTACCTTCGATCAGGGTATTCATTGTCATCGTGTTGGGGGGAGTTTTGGGGTTGGGTTGCGTCAAATGCAACTCAAAGAGGGCATCCCCCCCTTTCTTGACCAATGGCATGTCGTTCCATTTGCATCGAGTCAATGGAATGAACAAAATCAAGTCCCCCCAATGTCTAAGTAGTAAGCTTCTCCATCACCCTCAATTTTACCGAAAAAGGCTGCGTTGAAGCATTTGGCTTATTGTCTACGCGGGTGACGCTACCAGCATGTCGATGAATCTTACTTGTTTGAGAACTGCTGTGCCAACGTCAGTGAGTCCGCCTCCCTGAATGTTTATGCGGCTTGTGATCCATGCGATGGTGACCGTATTGCACTGCCCTTGCAGAAAATTGTGATGGTTGGGGTTAGACAATGAGTACTGGTTGTCTACCACATTCACAGCATTCAAAAACAGAATGCAGTTATCCTAAGCACAAATTCTGAGTGATTTACGAAGTGGTTTGATCACACATCCTTATCTTGTCATATTGCATCGCTTGAACATCAGAGAGCCGAAAATAATTTTGTCCCACTTGTCGCATATCGGTAATATGACGGTTGGTGCACAGCGGTGTATTATAACGGATGGATGGATGAAATCGTTTAAATTAATCTGAAAAAGCCAACTTACACCGCTACTGACCCAAGTGCCTGTAGCAGCGATATAATCATCATAGAGGGTAATGCGACGGGAACTGTTGAAGACACGAAATAATTTTGAGGTCCTCGTCCACTATACAAAAGTACGCGTTTTATTTCGTCGCCAGCGATTAGTGTCTCAGTGGGTCAATCATATTTCTCAATTCTTTGCTACCATGGGACTACATTGCTTCTGAGCAACACAGTCGACGGTAACAAAAATTCACCAAAGCAGAAAAGGAAAAAACCATAAACCAGTGTTCAAACAGCAGAGATCGTAAACGGAGTCCACCGGTCCAAATAAATCGCGTATCAGGGAATCCTAAGTACATTCTCGCACCAAGGGGCTGGAGATATGGCAGTGAGGACGTAAACACACACAAGAGATGCATTGGTACATATAAGATTCATCTCAATTAAATACGCTGATTTTCAGTCACTATTATCTAATTAGACCAATCCATATTTCAAAGTTTTTTCGACTTTTTGTGCATTATGAAATTAAAGTGGATATCAAAATCTTCCCATGTTTGACATCGTTACTCTTCCTATCATTTGCCCTAAAAAGTTGTGCAAGTTGGCAAATACCCGCTTAGTCCCATTACAGCTTGCTGCAGACCGTGATGTTAAGATGGCTTTTCTCACCAAAACGATGACCCCCAGTGAGTATAAACGATGATGTGACGTCTTTTTTCCTCAACCGGCTCATTGTCATCAAAATGACTTGGTCTTTGCATCACAAGTTCGCTGCAGCCAACGTTTACGCCGCTTGAATGTGTGGCTAAATTAGAGATCAAAAAATTTATGCATTGACTCGTGCCCAAAATATGGCGAGTTGACGAGGCATAATGGATTTGAGACATCGAGATCACCTGCGAAGGAATGCCCCGGGATCGATGGGGGACACACGTGGAAAAAGAGAAGCTTCGCAGATGCCTCCCTGCATCCGAATTTTGTACCATGGGGTAAGAGGAAACAATACAGAAGATCCAGTAACATCTGCTTCTCCATTTACAAAACAACTTGCAAAATGACTCAACAACTGATAATAATAAAATGAAATTTTTTGCACTACTTACCAAACCTTCCATCCTACGTCCGCACTTTATTCACTTTAGCTCCATTAATTGTGCTTCTTTTCCAGTAAAAGTTTCCTTGCCCTCTGTCTGGCTGCTTCTACACACTTCCCACATTGCATACCAAACGCATGAACTTAATTTGTAGACACAGGGTGCGCCCAACATGATCTACTTTCATAAGATTATTCCGCGTAAAACATCTCGTAAGTAAAACTAGTATGAAGGCCCCTTAGATTCCCTTGCTTGGTACTGATTGGGACCCACGCTGTTTACAGGCACACATATGAGAAAATAGAGATTTCGGTGCAAATGTTGGCCCATAAGCCGCGAAGAGCACAAATGCGGGGTTTTTGGCTCAAGTTCATGTTCCTGTGGCAGGTCAAGCAATTGAGCGTGCCTACTCAAAGGCGAAGTCAAACGCAAGAATTGGCAATACTTGTAAAATCTCACCCTCTACTCCTCACCTTTTTCCGCACAATCCACTTTTCGTTAACGCGATGTAACCGAAAAAATTCCACAATGGAAGTGCAATGTTCGCGTCAAAAGCGGAAATTACAAAATGCTCAATTTTTTCTGTAATCTTTAAACAAGTCATCAAAGCCATACGTCGAACTGAAAGGTACTTCGACTACAATTTATATCCCCCACGTAGCTTATGGCCTCGTCTTAACAGTGCATTCTCAAACTTTTCCGAACGGTCTCGTCACTTCATTTCTATGACCGACCGGACGGGCAGGCAGTCCTTCTACCGTATCCTGCAATGTCTTGCACCACCTACTGGCTCTGTGAGTCTCTGGTCATCAGGCGTCGACGGGAAAGAGCAACCAGGTGTAACTTAGAGTGCTTGTAACCGTGATGTTTTCTCCAGTATTCACACTTCAATACGGTTTGCATCCATTTATTATTATTACTTCAACGGCGCCTGCATATTGCAATGACCGTCAGCTGAAGTCGTGCTCCTTCTGTAACGAAAGGGCTAATTATTGTCTTAATCTTGCCAAGTCATAAACACTCTCGCCAAGGCTCGTAGATAGTAAACGTAAGTTTTGAGAGAAGCAGTTGGAGAGACAGTATAGCTTTCATGAAACAAGGGCTTTAGACTAATGTACTAGGTTCGCTTTACACTTTTAAGCAAGTTTTGCCGCCCGATCACTTTCTGCCACCCACATCATTACCTCTGCGTTCATATATTGGCCTTCAAGGAATGTAAATTATATAATTGCTAAAGATTGAGCAGTGCAATCGCGCTTATATGAGATTTGTTGCTCATTTGTGCTTAACGGGGAGGAGCTCGAGAGCGAAGGGAATTACTGGGTTGAGTAAGTGCGATTGGGGATTTGGTTTAAACCGCAGATGATGCAACGCACTTCAAAGTACAACTTTAACGACATAACTGCTTTGCGGAGCTCCTCCAAACTACCACCAGATACTGTGGAAAGTAAGTGTTGGTGGAAACACCAGATGCGGGCAGCACGTAGAAGAGTTGTAGACCATGTCAGGAGATAGAAATCAAAATATATGCAACTCCATGAACCCAGCCATCTTTAAATCGATGCCTTTATTCCCTCATTGACTGCTTCTCCTCTATTCCTACACTCCCGAGACGAACAATAAATTCACTTGTACACAGCTTTTGTACTGAGTGATGGCAAAAACTCAAAGACAATGATCGGAGGGGTGAAAAGCATACTGATGGGAAAACATATTTCTGAGTATAACCTGAATCATGCACTTCAGACATGGCCTCCCATTTCCATGTGAACTGCAATATCTCTATCGTACCCTTTGTCTCCCTCAATGCCACCAACCTAATCAGTGCCCTTTATTTCCCAAGATGTTAGGGAATGTTAATTTGCCTCCCGAGGTCTCGACGTAATTGTTATTCTTTAGTCCACTGACGCCTGAACCTAGCATGAATAAGCTTGCTCCGCTTCGTGTCACTAGAATTACAATTGTCAAGTCCTTATTGCACTACAATCGTAGTTTAGAAAAGAATGAAGGAAACTCAGAAATGTTTTGCATTAATCTACGATAGATTCAAATATTAATATGATACAGAGTGTGGATGTCACATGAATGCCTTGACAACTAATCACTCTTCCCAGTCTAAATGCCCTCCGCTATTTGCAGCAAATATTAAACAATTGTTTTTTCGAATAATTGAGCGCAGTTCGTCCAGCAGGACTTTTCTAAGAGCGCTTTCATTGTACATGACATCAGCGTGTACTTCAGTACCGTTGAATGCTGAAGAAATTCGCCCGGGTGATATAAACAATTTCTTGAGTCAACACTTTTGCCACAACATTTCGTAGCATGGCAATCGAGTAACGATCAGCTCGTGGCGAACTTTCCCTAAAAGGTTATAAAAAGTATAAAGAGGATGTTATCGGCGAATCACAGAAGTATTGGACAACGAGAAGTACCTGGCAGCGTTGAAGGATATAATAGTATTGATAAAGTGTAGGTGTCTTCCCGTGACATTACAAGTGTACAAATTCGCATACATCTCCGAATTTTCACAAGTCGTACTCCGAAAAGCCGATGGTAGTCCTGACTCCCAAATTTCATATGGAAGTGGCCATACGAGACCGAGCGATCTGAAGCTTTCGAATATCAAGTAGTTCACGATTTTCCAAATTTCATTGCTCCACAGAATGGACATGTGGACATGCATCTAATCCCGACATAAAGCGATGTTATATTCTTATTTAGGAAGCAGAAGGAGTTCAAACTTACATTGGGAGATTTGACGGAAGAAGAAGACTTTGCCAAACACGTTCTTACCACAGTCGCCGCGAAAGCGAGAATGAAGACCAATGTGAAATTCATACCAGTGTGCCACCGAGAAACCTGATTCAAATTCTGTTTATTTGCGAAATAAGAAAAGGTTACTGTGTGTGGTGGCCCAACCTCCAATCATTTGCTCTGTGAACGCAATTTTGGAATGCGAATTTCACTTACCAAAACATAATCATTAACAAAAGTGTGTCCCGTTTGAATTTAGGTCATTTTGGTAATCATCGGCAACCCACTCACTTGCCGCCTCCATCTAATCTGCCCTCTGTGCTATCTTAACTAGCACTTGCAGCTTAGCACTACTTGGTTATTCGACACCGCACATTAGTTATGACATCAGAAGTTGATTGCTTCACCAGAACCCCCCATACTCAAGTCAAGTCAAGAACTCAAGGAAGTTTTTGTTGGATAAGGGGAATTTTGACTTATATTTCATTACAGGCGACTGTATTCTTGTATCTGCCAATTCAAAATTTCTATCGCTTTGACAAACCTCTCTTGCTTATTTCCGTGCTTGCATGCGTTGTAGATTGCATCCACCAAATGCGTCATCACCACGCATAGCAGAATTAATTTTTTTCATATCATTACATGGAAGATTTGGTAATAAGGTGGAATCATTTCCAAAATAGACACTCTAACTTTTACTCAACGTACCCTCCCCACATCCCATCCAACTCATCCCATTAGCCTTATACAACCCGCAATATTAACCAAAATATCATATATTGCGCTTCAGATGTTTCATTTCTCAATCACTAGACAATTCAACATTGTAAATTCTACGCTCATTTTTGGTGCTCAAACACTGCATTACAGAAGCAGCATTCCCGACTGCTCATCGACTGTAGGCACGAGATGTTACTTGTGCAATACGCTGCTAAATTTAGACGCATCACGGAATTTTCTCGATCGGTCCGTGTACCCCCTTGTTTAAGTCTTTGCGAAGATCCCGCAACACAATCATTGGGACTGTTTGCCTATCTTTCACGAAACTACAAACAAATTTGACAGGATCCAGATAATTACCAACTACCCATCCCATATAGGCTAATCGGCCGGAATGCTATCCACTTCTGTAATCACCTTCCTTGAGAGCATTAACAAGCATGATTCGGAAGTGACAATTTCGTGATAGTATGCAATAACTCGTTTGTCAGCTCATCTTATCCTAAAGGTGATAACATTGCTGCGATTAGACAGAAAGCTTGTGTCGGTTGAAAGCGTGGGGAGGAAGAGCAAAGGAGAGAGCATAACTGCAGTGTATAGTGAGGTCACATTGATGCAGGCGTGTTTAAGGTATACCCTGTGACCAGCATGCTTTTTACCATTTAGATTAGCGCCTTTGGCTAATTGCCAGCTTTAAAGGCCACAGTTCACCCTATGAACGTCACATCAAGTAGGAATTAATGCTCTTAACTACATTTTTTCCTTCGTGCAAGGTTCAAGCGAATGCAAGGTCTACTCAAAGTGGCAGGTAGCTCAAACGGTTGGCAACCGGCAGACACTGTCACCACTTTACTTACTGCTAACTTTTTATCACGCAAATCCACCCGACATTAATCGGCGTATATAGAATCACCTCCACTGGGCTGGAACGAAGTTGACTCTTCTAATCCTTCTCAAAATCGTTGAATAGATCGTCGGCGTCACATGTGGAACCAAAAAGACCTGCAACAAGGTGCATCTATGTGGAATGAGGGCCCAAATGGCTTATGGCTTAATGCCTGAAAAGGACATTCGCCAACTTTCATGCAGGCTGTCTTCATCTTTTCCCTCGTAAGCCTGACTGAGGGATGGAAGTAGGCAAAAGTCACCTCTTTAGCAAGCCGACACTGTAATTCTTGTCATTTCAGGACACTCCATTTTATTAATTCGTAGGGCCCTATGCGAGAACTTCCCTCTACCGTCGGCATTAGTTTATTCACTCTCTCTCCTCATCTCACAGGTTGTAATGTTGTTTGCCTTAGAAGGCTTCCGAATTCCTTCACTCCTCTTCTTCGTAATTCGTTCTCGCCTAGCTCTTAGGTCACTGGGTGAAAACTTAACAATTTGTAGTCTGCTTCACTTCATGAGATTTCTCTTTTTTATGTTTCGTAGTCTTGGAAACCCGGTTACGGTGGCCTGTTTGCAACCTCAAAAATAGTCTTCATTACTGACTGCAGGCCGTAATGATGATGTGACATAACGAAACACTGGTGAGTCCATATTCAATTAATCACAAATTCCAATACAAATGCTAGTTTAGTATTTGCAGCGAACAGGGGACAGATGTGTTCAAAAATAATAGAGAATATTTTGTCCAAAATGACTTTCCTCGTGACCAGCATTTAATTCAATACCGCCGAACTCTTTAAAATTACCTCTGGTGATATGGTTACTTCCTCGTGCCTTCCAGTTGGTCACATCATTTAACTAAGGCATGAGAATCGGGTAACCGTCAGTTCTTAGCGTCTCTGTGGTAGAATTTATGTGAGTTAAAGATCACGAAATTCGCTCACCTCATGTCAGTAAGTCGACGACCTTGGCGAGTAAGCGCTGCTCCTTACGGCGACATCAAACGATAGTGGGGCCAATCAAGTGCAAGGCATTTTGGCTTCTTCACCGGTGTACCGAAAGTAAATTACGTGACAATGGATTAGTCGCGCGTAATGGGAACAAAACGTATTGCTTGCATTTGGAAGCGTATTCACTCTTGTCCTGGCCTTTAGCCGCTATGCTCTCAACCATAATAAATGATAGCTTCAAGCGAATGCGGGTAGCATGAATTATAAGACTGGTTTCAAATGAAACATGAAAATGACATGTCTTGTCCGAAGGTTTTCACTTGACACTTAACTGATGCCATGCTAATTAGTGAATGGGAGAATTTCGTGTGAAAACACTTGCCATGGATATTAACTATCGGGAGTTGACCGATGATGCAAAGTTACCTACACTTTATGAGTAGGCTTAGAAATCACCTGAGAATAAATTCTGGGACCTGATAGATCTCTCCACTGAATCGCCGCCTTTCATCGTCTTCCTTTTCCTACTCCAGCGCATTATGGATGTAAAATAAATGAACTTCCCGCTATTTCCATATTTAATTTCAGTGTTACTTGATTAAAACTCTTTGTATCTCCACCAGTTTCCTTGTTTAAATGTTAGTACTTCAGTGAGACCATGCTGAAACAACATGGAAGCCTAAGGAGCGAAGACCTATTGTTTCAGAGAGACTGAAACACTAGATGAAGGTGAAAGTAGAGGCGAATGTGAAGTCAAAACCAATGAAGATAGGGACTTGCTGTCTCATACATAACCTCGGACGACTGTGTCGGTTCGGATGCTGCGCACGCTCTCCTCAAGCCTCTCGGGTTTGGTGGATTTCGACACGAGCAGAAGTAGGATATCTTAGAGGATTTCTAAAATGCCAGACGTATCTGCTTCCCATATTGCAATCCACCTCGCAGACGGAGCCACATTCCACCTCACTGACACCCTGTCTTCCATCCTTCAAATTTTTCTACCACATTCATACCATATTCACCTCAACGCCCTTATCAAAATGGTCATATCCTTCTGCCGTTCCCACTCAGCTATGAACAAAAGATCAGGTAGGAGGAGGATGTGGGTATGGTGATGAGTCGCCATTACAAACTTGAACTCCGGTCACTATTTTCGAAGTGGGTCAGCTCCTTTTTAAAACACGGGTTTGTATGTCTGTGTGTACAGTCGCCAGACGATCGGGTTAAAAGTTGCCGAAATGAGCATATTTGGCATTGTTTTGACGCATTCAGTATATCATGGTGTAATTTAGTTAAGAGAGGCTTATGTGAAATCCTCCAGGCGGGAGTTTATTTCTTGAAGTCTATTTGAATGTGTCCCATTCTGAGTAGGAGCCAAATAAGAAGTCGTCTTATCCTTCACACTCATGAGGCCATCGGCTCTTTACAGGTGAATGAGCTTACGTAGTGCAAATTCTTGCAGTAAATTAGCAAATTTGCCAATAGTAATTGATTCGTTGTATCGCCTTCGTGCCAATCCGGCAATCCCGGTTGTGTTTTCTTCATATGTTCCTTGTGCATAAGAGCAACTAAATGCACATCATTAAACCTTGCCGCTGTTATCTCTCCACCTAATTGTGAGAGGGAAGAGAGGAAGAGAAGAAGGAAGGCAGAAAGATAGAAGGAAGGAAGGAAGGAAGGAAGGGTGTAATAATGGGTCGTTCGATGGCCATTACACTATAAGGTAATCTTAATTGTCTTTCAGATTAAATTTCGCCTGCCTAGTGGGTGTGTCTTGGGAGTGCATTCCAGACTCACATTAAATTGTTCTTGATTTGGACATTGCCAGTAGTAATACAGTTGACGCCCGCCAGCGATCTGCCCCTTTCACCCTCCTCCTCCTCCGTATGGGCTAGGATGACGTCAATCAGAACCCCTCACCGGTACCACAGACCTCCTGCTCTCGTGGTACATAATCACCTTCCTTCCCTTCGTGTTCCTTCTTTACCTTCACGCTAACTTTATGTGTCGACATGACCACCTTCATCAAGCCAAGTCAGCAGTTCTCATTAACGTCCACGTGGCCGATAATTTGCACGAGAGAATGAAAACAGACCCATACTGCCCACTTGCACAAACGCACAACCCCACAAGAGCCCGCCCACCTGTCAACGTACGATCAGTCTTCCATCGCCATCATTGGGTAATGTGATGAGTTAGCCAACAATCATTCTTTCGGAAAGACCGTTATCCCATTCCCGCTGGCCTAGTGACTAGTTCATCGCCTCGTCAGCGAGGTGGGCGTACGCGCAGGCCAGTGAACTGCCTACCCCTTCGTGGCTACCGCATTCTCAATCTTATTGGGTAGAAGTGGCTCATATAAGTTGGACAGTACACCGTCATAGGCTATTGGTCACAGCGCCTTACAACTTTCAACACCTCGTCGTTGCGGATTGCCAACTGCAGGTAACGCGGGCTGATGCACGTCGTCTTGATGTCACACTCCGCACTGCCAGCCATCTCAAACACTTGGGCATCCATACACCCGTTCCGCGTAGTTGCCATGGTATAATAACCGGGCCACCCGCATCAGGGAAAACTGCAGGGCCGCCTGCCCTGATCTCGTCTCCACCCTAAGTCGTGGCCTGCCTCTTTTGTCCATTGCACTCATTCTGTCAGTCGGTTCACTGGTCCCCTCGGCTGAGCGTAGATACTTGTCGTCTTCACTCACCCACTTACCACCACCGCCACAACCACCACCCGGTCCCATGTAGACGTCGAGCTTCACAATGATGCATTCGCCTCATTGGCTCCACTTCGACGCAGCTCCTCCTCTCCTCTCATTGATTCGACGGCATAAGTTTGCAGTCTATTGACGAAATCACTTATCTGTTCTCGATTCGACTTCATCGTGGCAAACCTGCAATGCCGAAGTAGTGAATATCCTGCTTTCACAATAGGTTTACAAACCAGTCGTTAGAGCTTGGCACACAATTATTGGAAATTGAAGTTTTGTTAGGCTAAATAAAGACAAACGTTCCAGAGAGAGAGTGAGAACTAGGTAGGTAGGTACGCAGGTAGGTAGCTGGATAGATGGATAGATGGATGAAGAAGGAAAACGAATTGCATAAGCGTTCATTGCGACGGCAACAAACATTGGTTTAGGCAGAGAGGATAGACCTTAATAGGAAAGTGGACTCGTTCTTTTACCGTCGCCATTGCAAGTCAGACCGGAATGGGTTTGAAGTAGAATGGGGTCTGGTCTGCACAACTGATGAGTTCTGGGAAGAAATTTCTGCATTGTTTCCAGAGAACTTTCTTCGCATTAGTGTGGTTTGCACATTTGGCTGTGAATTTTCGAGTTAAAAGTCAATGAAGGAATGAGGAAAGGGAGAGGAAGAGGGGAAGGGAAATCATAATGCATGGGAAAATGTGTCAATGAGTTGGGCCCATGAAAACGAATGAATGACAGATGGACTCTGCCTCCATTATAAGCATTGGAATTGTAATCAACAGAGTTACAATGTCAATGGCTAATATACTGCTTCTCTTGCATTACCTATTAGGGACTTCTCATTGCCGGGTATATTTGTGCCTGAGAGAGAAATATCATGCCCTACTCTTTAATGAAAGTAGCATTCCATTTTATGTGGTTAAGTCCTTAAAATTCGCATGTTTCCGGCATATCAAAAGTGTTGTCTCTGGTTATCCACGTGGACATGTGCGAAAGATCACATACACATTCGATAGAGAATGGAGTGACCAAGATATCAATTCACCCTCGAGATCTTTTCCATCAATTTTTTTCAATCAGACATTAATACTACCCAGCCGACCGATGTATGAGTGCTGTTGAGTTAATTGGCACCGATTCCTCCAAGTTCGAGGATCAAATACGCTTTCATATTAGTCTATTTCTTGCTAACGAAAGAAAATTTCTGTGAGGAGAAATTGCGATTAAAAAGCCACATCAATGTCGGATTATAGTGATGCTCCATCACGCACTTAGCGCTTCCCCTCCAGTGGAGCAAATGAAATTTACCAGGTGGAGGTGACTGATATTTCAAGCGGGTTGGCCTAGAATGGGATTCTTGTTGAAAATTACAATTAATTACAAATATACGTGGAAAATGCGTGGGAGAATTGGGTGTAACGATGTCACATTCAGCCTCTCTTGTGTCTCAGCTTGTCGGAGACAAATCATAGCTCTCCTGTCTGAGGGGAGTTAAATTCCTGGGTTAAGTCTGCATCGGGCTACCAAATGCTCCAAGTCATTAGAGACAAGGTAGCGAATGTCTCGACTGCTTTTGAGCGGCCTCGAGACTGGTGGGAATTTTTGTCCACCTATTTGCATCTGTCAGTACTGCTCTCCATATATCTGTATATATGTGCTTTCTCTTTTTCATTCATTCTGCAATTGCACCTGACTGAGATATAGTGCAGACATGGTTGTCGTAAACGTAGAGAGGGTGATTCCTTCATTTCTTAATCATTTCTCCTCTTTCTTGGCATTCAATCGTGTTTCTTCCGTAAATGGTGACTCATTTACGAGGGCAACCCTGACGTTTCCGGCCATTATCGAGGAATCGAAGTTGTGAAAATGTCTCATATCGGCAAGTCAAGGCGTCTAAGACCAACACAAACAAAATGATTCATGGTTTGTCATGTCTCCCAATATGGTCTCGAATTTTAAATTTGACCCTTGAATAATGATAAGCAGTCCCATGTGATGGATGTTTGCAAAGGACCTTTACTATGAGCTCCCGAAAGGCGACAATGTAAATGATGTTGAAGTCGAAATAGCAATAAGGCCAACAATACCGTCAAGGGAAAGGATGAGAAATGAGATGATATGACATGTACAAATATTTGGGTGTAATTGGTAAATCTACTTCTTATGTGATCTTGCGTACCCACGCATCGGATAGTTTGACCTTTGAGTGACGGTCTTTTTGTCCAAATTTGGCAGCGTACCGAAATCTGTGACCCTCCGAGATCGCTTCTTCGTTTTATCTGAATCCACGCGAATCTAAAGTACGATTCTTGAGTAAATTTTCCACCTCGGTTGTATTAGTGCTTAAGAACTCTTAATATCACCAATAAATTATAGTTTCTAGCATTAATATAAGTTTGAGAGAGGAAAATTTTCCCTAAGTTAGTAGTACTATGTATTTTCCTTTTACTATGCTGTAAGAGTTTCAAGCTGAACTATTCAAAATCACTAATTATCGTCTTTTCCCATTTGCTGCTCTGCATCGAGGTGACGCATTCCTTTTAATGCCTGTTACAATAATTTTCTTAATCCATAAATGCTAAAGTCGCAAATAAATGAAAGTAACAACAGAGAAATCGTTCAGATGTGTTAATCCGGGCACTTTTGCGCTGGAAGAATAGATGCTTTTGGGACAAATGAGGGTGAGACAGGGAAAATATACTATTCTGAGGGAGCTAAAAGTGGAGGACATAGGATTGAGTGGACTAAGTCAAATGGATGTATGTTTAAATGTAAATTTGACCATGGGGAACAAAGGGAACGAATTTAAGCTACTTAAGTGGTTGATGGAAAAAATAATCAGGCCATAAGATGGAGCTTATAAAGGCTGACCCTAAAAGTATTCGAGGGGGCAATGACTAGGCGAAGCTATTCCAAACGATATCATTTATAGTGGAAATATTCAACATCATTTTGCGTAGACATTTAAACAGACTGAAACTTTGAAATGGAGCAATAACGTCAACGCCAGTTAAGTCGTTCCTTCTCCAACTACTGTTTTCCGGGTATCAGGTTTGTCTTCCACAGAGGAATTAGTGATATCCTATAATGGGGGCCTGGCCCATGCCCTGATTCTAAAAAGTTTCCGTAAATCCATCAGTTTCCTTCATTCGTGGTACATGACTATGAGCCCCTTAATCGTAGTCAACACGCTTCTTAGTTATCTTATAAACTATTTTTACGATTTCAAAGAGATTTAGTAGCTACCAAGTCAGACCTACTGAGAGGGAAGTTATCAGAAAAGTTACGAAACGATGTTCAAAGGGGAGAGAGGAAGATTATGATGGAGTGTGGTATACTCCACGACTAAGCCACGAGTCTTTCAACTCTTCTCTAATCTGCAAATGAATTCTCCGAAGTGTGTGTTACTCTACACCATTTCCACGTAATTTCCTTAGCTCATGGAGATAAATTGAGGGCAGAAGTCTTTCCAATTTGGCTAAAACTGAAGTGAAAGGCGTAATGGCGTACCCCCATCTTTTCGGCCTGTTCGGTGAACACTGACATACATTCCATGAGGCACGTGAAGCACTCATTCTGAAATTAAAAGGAACAAATATGTGAAAACCGGCTTTAATAATGTTTTCATTAATTTAAATTCTTTTCCAATTTCTTCAACAAGAATAAATATCTGCATAATGATGAAATGAATTTTATCGAGATAAATTATCTTTCGGAGATCGTCACATAAAGGTAGGAAGTACTCGAATTTTTTAAATAAAATTTCTTCCAAGTGGGAAGGGTTACGAGGAGCCGACAAGTGTGGGAATAATTATGTCCGAATTTATCGTAATGACACTCTTGGACCCAAAGTCTTTATCGTGTTATTGTAACAAGCCAAATGTTCCTAAACTCCTTTTTTGGACTTTCTCCCCTTCCCCGCTTTTAGGCCCCTCGGTGGTCAGCATAGTTGACTCCTCCTCAGACCATCAAAGCGAGGACTTAGGGAAGTATATTTTCTGTCAGACGTCTAGACGAAGGGCCGTGCAACAGCGACGGCAGAGGACGCCTATGAAAACGAATGTCAGCCAGAAAGACCACCCACCCAAATTTCGCCATTTGTGGTGTAGGTTTGATAACGACTAGAACGCAAGCACATGTAGCCCCCTCCCTCCCCCACCATCCTTCCTTCCACCTTCCTAGTCGGAAATTTCAGTCTACAGTGGCATTCAGGTGATTGTGCCAACTGACTGACCTAAACAACTACTAAACTTACCGACGAGGAGACAACATTTCTTAAGTGAATGCTTCTGTGTACTGTCCCGACGGTAGTGTAGCACGACTTCTACTAAGCTTTAATAATCTCTCTCTTTCCTTCACACAAATATCTTGGGCACAGTCTAAGTGGGTAGCGACAGAGAAAATTGGTTAAATTGAACCGTTAGACAGACGGACAGCAATTACCGGGACCTAATCAAATAGGCTCCAATAACAGACTTTAAGAGAGGTTCCCTTTCCTATTTGTTAAGTGGATGTAAAAGGCAATGGACAGAATATAGTCCCATTCTTGGTGTTAACCTCAAGGGCAAAATAATTGGCGCAGATTAAAAGGAGTAGTCTAAAGAGTAGAATGTTATCATTCGAGTGGTCATTGCCGGGGTTGGCAATGACAGGGTGGCATTTAATCAAGATTACCTTGTTTGTGAGATAGGCGTAAAGACTGTGATTACATTTTCCCGCGCAATCACGGCGGCATTCGGCGAACACTTTGAACTTGTCTAGTTGTTGAAATAAATTGTTTTTATTAATCTGGGCAATAGGAAACAATATCCATATGCATTGCACCATACTTGATTTAGGGAGAAAATATACATTAAGCTTTTAGTCATATGCCTAAGAAGTTTATAATAGCGGCAGCGAGCCACTGGGTTGACAGTGACGTGCCCCAATTGTCAACAGGCCGGCTCAAATAAAAGGCTGTAAAGAAGCAATAAAGTGAGAGGAGGACTTTCTCTTCCATCTTCTGGTCATAACGACATGCCTACCAGCTGTTCTACCGCACACTTTTTAATCTCGAAAATTCACCCAAATATCACCAGTTTCTTCAGAATTCAGGATAGTAAACTTGAACCATAATAAATGTATTTAAGCAGTAAGGTCAGTGTAAGAGGATAGAGCGGGAGGAAGACTAATTAAGAGAAAAAAATAAATGAGATATTTTCCTTACACTCACTAGAATGTCGTCTTGGCATTTTGTAGACTATTGGTGATTGATCAGACTGATAACCTTCCGGCTTAAGCATGTAAGCTGATGTAGGTGCGGAGAGGAGAGCAATGAATGTCACGAGAAGGCAGGTCAGAGATAGTTCAGGAATGTCCACTTTCATGACTACAAATTGGTCGTCTGTTCTAGTGCTGATGCTGTTTAAATAGTCTTATGTAGGCTCCGGCCGCCGAGATCAACCAATGGAGTTGGCGCATTCGTCCGAGTTGTGTCCACATCCGCACCGATGCATGCACAATTGCCTACCTTATACAAGATGTGTACTACTCGTTTTTATAGCCTATGATTGGCGATTTGATTCGAGTTTTTGAAGTAAAAGACCTGATGCCTCGGGTTGTTTCAATAGGCGAGGGATTCAGGGAAAGTTGCAAAGTTTGGAATTTTCACATCGAGCCGATAAAAAATGTGGTGGACATCGTTTTACACTTATTCAATGTTAAAAAAGGATATTCTTCACAATGCTCAGTTAGTGTTAACTACCGAGATGTCCAGGAGTCAGAAAAATTGTCCTGCCAAGCAGGTTGGACGAAACCAACTTTTGACAATGTCCTCAAAATTTTATATCGTTCCCCATTCCCACCCCGCCTCGGATCCTTAGGCGGATCCCGCACCGACATTTGTGATAGACCATTTATACTGACAGCGAAGTAACCTGTCCATACGCGTTATTTTACTGGTTGTCCAATAGCAACTCGGTTGCTCAATATACTGGTATTTGCATCCATGCGCCAGGCCCAACCCCTTTCTTCTTTTCCCCCTAGCAATAGCCTAGACTTTGTTGCGAAAGTCCCTTCCGCAATAGCAATAAGAGCGCTAAAAAATCTTAATTGGAAGTGCCACAAACATCAGAAGCACAGGTTGTGTGAGTGCTGTGACGATGTCAGGCTAAGTAGATGGTGACCAAATCCACTCTGGCTAATCCACAACATGTTATCTAAACCGATGCCTTTTGGTCTTGCAAATTGTGTCCGTTTAGACCTAATTTCAGTTATGACTCCTTCGGTTAAATAATCAGGTAGTGGCAGATTCGAGAAGCAAGTCAGATTGGGACCGCACCGCTGACAAATTGGATTAAGGAAAGGGAAAGTGAGGGTGGAGAAGGAGACAAGAAAATATCTTTTCTGAGCGTTAATGGCCCGCAGGCAGGGAGTACTTATTACCTGGAATTACATGAAGAGGCGACAAGGATGATAGTAATATCTTGAAATGACATCCCCATTTCGAGTTTCCTTGTCCTGAAAACCGTCTCTAGTTCTGTGTGACTCTGTTGCCATGTGAAGAGAAATGACTAGCCACCCACAGAGTCGTCTGACTGGGCATAACTTTTTTTCTACCTGTGCCAATCACGTTCTCCTTCTCCTATCTCCTTTTCTCTTTATGTGTTTATGCGCGTGTATGTGTGCGGTTTTACCCAGACACCAGTCTCACCCTTCACCTTCTCTTTGTTGTGTGTGACTGTCCACTTCTGGGTTAGGCGATTTTATGTGTAAGGAGACGGCTTAGATTTCAGTCGCACCTCGAGACGTAATGCAACACGGAAGAAGGGCTTTCAATGTCGTGGTCAGTTCTGGTTCCATCACATGTAAAACTGTCCCAACTTACAACCACTTCCCACGAAAAGCCGGAGAATTGAATTCCATGTCTCATCTACTCCCAATTTATTGAGGTTTAACACTTCCTGGTCTGAGGGAAATGCCTTGAGTACTCAAATTCCTCATTATACCACTTTTACCACGCCGTCTATAAAACCTATTAGGAGAATGAATGTTTGGAGAAATACCTGCGAGAGACTACAAACCTTATGATTGAGCGGTTGCCAAGGCAATGAGTAATAGACATGAAGTCCATTTAGCATACGTAGAAAACCACAAAACCACACAGTTCTCTCCCCATGATGGATTGAAATTACCTGATGTGTGTATGGTTAGTGGAAGTGTTATCCGTCTATAAGCACGTTTGATATTCTTTCGTTCTTTTAAGATTATTTTTCAACAACCACAGTAAGGAAGTGAGGGCTGAAAAGCCAAACGTACTTTTGATCTTCTTGTGTGTCTTATGTTCAGTTTCCTGTAATTATTTACCCTGTAGTCTGTGTGTATGTATCTGTGTCCATGTGGTATTCTAAATCGGCCTCATTTGGAGACTGATAAATGTCCAGAAGTGGTCGCTGACTGACCCGACCTTTTCCAGTGGCTAACCGATGTACCGCCTCTTTACAATGACCTTATTAACCCCCCTCGCCCCAATGAGACTCCTTAGATTAAGTTTTCCATCTAACTTACGGGAAATACACTAGACACTAATCTGCTATATGATCCCACAATTTTGTATCAGCCAGGTTAAGATATGTAGAACTTGACAATCTCAAGTAAGAAAAAGGCAAGTTTCTAAGTTTTACTATCATTATAAAAGTGGCTTAAGAATGTTCATGTTCCACAATATGAGTTTATCGGTAAACGTCTGTAAGACGGACCAAGTAAAGCCCAAAAGGACAAGGTGGATCCGAAGGAATTGTACTGTAGGAAATACATACGACATAATAATGACATAGAAAAGCCTATAGTTGAATAAAATAAGGTAATAATGGTCCAGATTAAAAAAGGGCACAAAGTTGTATGCGTGTGTTTGGTCATCTCATCGTCCGTAATAATCCATGCGTCTCACACTTCACCCATGCTCACGCAGCATGCTGCCAACCCTTTATTTCAAAGTCACGCTTTTCCTACTCGTCGTGGCTGGCACAAACAAGAGGCTGCTTACCACCGGGACTGACTACCCACTTCCATATTCCTCATGTCTATCGGCCCGCTTCACTTCCACCTTATTCCCTCTAAGGACCAACTTCTTCGGCCCTCTTTCTCGCCCACTATTACAATGACATGCACGTCTTCCACCTTCGTCACATGGGCAGACACGCAAAACACAAATTCCTCCCTTCCTCACAATATTCATCTATCCATCCACTTATCCGCTTTTGCCCCTCCACAGTTTTGAACACAGGCGTGTTGCCCTAATGGCACCACGGCATAGTGAGGAATGATAACCAGCAGACACGCATTCCTTCAACCCATGCACACCACTTGCACTTCTTCTACCTAACTGCAAAACCCCTCCGCCATTCCGCACCACCTCTCTCCTCACCACTTTCGCGTCTTCATCAGTCGTCATAACTCAACTTGTCGAGTTCCTTTCATTCACCATATGTACAATAATGTAACATGTGTACCACACAGACAAAGAAAGCCATATGATTCCTCCATATATCAAATTATGCCCTCCGTCTCCCACTTTCTCCATCTCCGCCTCCGCCTCCGCCTCCGCCCCCTCAATGTGGTCAATTTGTCCTTGTGCACAGACCGACTCTTGGCTACACTCACGCGAATAAAAGTCACTCATCCTCTGTGCAACTTCAGACGCCTACTGTCAGAAGACTGAACAGCCGTGGGGCAAGAGGGGGAAGGAGAAGACAGAGAGTGAAGGGAAGGGAGGGGAAGGGAAGGAGAAGAAAGGAGAAGAGAAAATGCAATGCTCGTCTCCTAATCTCCAGCAAAAATAATCTCGATAACGATTCTTTTCAACCTTTCACTTCGCATTTTCTTGGAATAGCCCTACAGTAAAGGAAAATGTTACTTTCAAGCAATCTAAACCACTTCAGGCTATACTCTGTAGGTTGTTAGATAGCGCTACCTGGTGTCAAATTGGTGAAAATGAGAGGGTGAATTCATTTTCTAATCGCCATTGATGAGGCAGAGAGGTAGGTTTAAAATCTATCGGTCCGAGGATCAGTTCACAACCGGACGAAATCACATTGCGTCTGGAATGATAGTAATCATATTAGGAAGGCTTTACATTTGACAGGTCATTCTTGTGATCTATTTGCTATCAAAATAATCCTAAGGGAACGTTATCAGGTGAATTAATCTCCTTAAAAGTTAATAGTAAAACCCACAAGGTACCATGGTAACCGTATAAACTTATATGGCGACTTATATGATCCACTTCGGAATAAGCATCCTCAGATGGCATAAGGCGAAAGCCAAATTCATTCAGTCCATAGGCCAGTGGGTAACGCCAGAAGTCTCGGTTACAATTAACCATCATATTCGACTTTCGCATAAATGCATTAAATGGCACAAAGTAAATGTATGAAAAAAGTTGGCTAATCATCCAGTCAGACTGGCGGTAGTGAGGTGATATTAGCCTAAAAGCCTCCTTTTTCAGACACTGAAAAGGCCCATGTAAGAGTGGTCATTTTAATAGGGTAAAAGAAGACACGGCGGTCTACCGCACGATTCATAAGTCAGAACCATTGGAGTAATTTGGTCGTGAATAGTTGTCGGATGGAATTTTGCCTTGTTTCGGCCGGTGTTAAGCGGACATTTGACGTGGAATTACAACTTGTAACACCATTGGACAAAACACCATATCTAAGGTAAGACTTCAATATGCACCGCATGTCCGGCATGCTGTCGAGGTGATTATCCTTCTCATTTCTGTGGTTATATCTACACTGTGAGTGTTAATTTCTCCTCTTACATCTTCCCGTAATCATACCCTGCCCGACAGGGACTCACAAATTTTCATGTCTTAAATTTCCGAGTACCTTTACCAAGTGTACTGCTTTAAGGAACTACATGCAAACTTCCGAATGGCGTCGAGCGTGCACTCGCTCCGAGAAAGTTTCGCACATTAGTGGCTTTCACAGCAGTGTTATTTATCTTTCCTTCCCCATTCCTAATTCACTTAGTTGAAGAGGCGAAAATTAGGTTTACGTTCTCTACCTAGGGGTGTGCCTTGTGTGTGTTTGTAAGTTGAGAGGAATTTACCCTCATTAGCTTCCACCTAATCCAGTGCAATTTTTCGCCTACCATCCAAAGAGTTGATGGTTGCAAAAAATAACGTATCGTCGTCACAAACGGGAGGGATATCATAGCAGCTTTCAATCTGACTGACAAGTCCGCAAATGAGGCTGAATAGGCGCTAGTCACTCGTTCCACCTCACTTGAGGTGGAAAGAGATTGAACCCTCTAGGTCGACTGACAATTGAACAGTTAGGCAGACCAATAATTTCACAATCATCCTTCTTCTCGTACATCCTGAGATCTCTGGGTCCGTGTGCTCTTACCCAAACTGTCGTCAGGGAGATACTCTTCCTCCAACGTGGTTTGTCCTGTCATCCGCCAAAGCTGACTCTATGACACTCGAAAACACTCATCTGCATAAGAGTAACTTAGATGGCGGATGATCAAACTCATTAAGGAGTATTTTATGATGCAGATTTCGAAGTTCACTCTAACCGAGCCATCTACCTTCATAAATTAAGCACTAAAGTAACGGGCTACTTCACAATATCTGCAAGTGGCCAGTATGCATGTCTCCCGTATTCATCGTTCGACTCAAAAAAGATCTCTAAATTTTTAGTCCATACTTTTACTGTTCATTAACCCGTTGTCTTTATCTGGAGTCTTCCAAACATCCATCCACTCGTCCATCCCTTAAGTAAATGCATATTTGTCCCGTTTCCCTTAAAAAGAAGCATATTTTCCTACAAATATGTGCTTGAAAATAACACCATTTAGGAGATTGTAACCTAACCACTTTCTAGTCTACTTCTCTTCCATATCGAACAGTGAAGAATACTTTTAGCACAATTTTGTTCAAAAGGTTCAGAAATTACAGCGCTTCTGTTAAATAAAGAACGGGAAAAGTTCTACATAATTCATCCTTTAATCGTACCCAAATGAAATTATAAATTTGGGAAAAAAATGAGCCACCCCGAGGCCAATTCACACCACCCCGTCTCTTTAGCAGCTACAACTGTGCCTGTCAGGACGGTTATCGCAGGCCTGTTTACTAGCCATTTCTAAAGCCATTTCCGCTCATGTAGCATGTCAGCATGGGATTGCCACCGCCGCCTATCACATCAGGGGCGGTTCGGGCGGACCTCCCACGTTGGGAGTTGCCATTTCACTATTGCTAAGACGAGTTCTATTAAAATGACAATGACTAGAGGTGCCATATAGACGCTGTTTGGCGCCACAAGCATATCCCTTTCGGTGGAGGAAGCCGATCTAAAGTCCTAATTGAGGTTCTCAAACTAGTCAGACCATAATTATAATCACGGGTAAATTTGATTGTCTCGCACTGTACAGTGTGCTTTTTGGCTAAAAAGTAAAACATCAACTCTTCTGCTTTCCCACCTCAAAGGGGGTTTCACCGTCCCATTGTTCCTATTGTGGGAATTTGTGTTATAAAGAGAAGTCTCTTCTCTCCCCCTGCCTTGCAAAAAGTGAATGTCGTTTCCGAATTTTCTTTCGTCCTAACGTCTCTCACTGAAAAGTTGAAGAGGTGGGAAATTTTTAGATCAGAAATTACTCTGTAAATTAACGGCGTTAAATGGAGGAAGTAATGAAAATTTAAACATTTATGAAAGCCGGTGTCAGAGTTACCTCGGGAATTCTCAGGGTGGGGACTACGTCGAATTAGAGTTAAACTGCCATCTTTATTAGATCTCCTTTATAGTGTTGCTTATTTGTCTTCGAGCTCTCCCCTAGTAAATAACAATTCCAATGGAGCTTTGGATTAATTCATTGTCGACAACGTGTACAACTGCTGAGTTGGCATGACAGTGGTGGAGCAAAGGAAGTTTAAAAATTGATTGGGAGTCGATCAGAGCCAGTTTCAACTGAAACCCTCACGACCTGGTCAGAGCGCATTCGACAAGTCTGTTACCGCCTTAGTGGATCTCACAAACGCAAAGAGGCATATCACAAGCATTAACAAAGTGGGAGGGGTTTTATAACCAAGCGAGCAAATTCCTGTAATTGTTGTACTCAAGAGACGTGTGAAGGATAATGCTTCCAGCCCACTTGCATTACTCGTTGAAAGACGGTATGATGCAATTGATGACATGAGGTTAACACGACTCTGACATAGAGGAAAGGGGTAAAGTTACACTACACACAAAAGTGTAACAACTACTCTGTGTGGAAAAACTGATTCATTTAACTCTCCATACAATCTTTGATGTGACCTAAACAATGCGCATGCCTGACAACTAACAGTCCCGGAATTCCTAAGTAAATATTGAGGCACAAATTTGTTTACAAAAATGATAGGTGCTTACGTAGACTTTCTTGAAAAAAAGTACAAACTGTTGTTGATTGGACAAATGTGGGTGATGATTATGACGATGGGGAGGTTCCACACACCGCACCAAGATAAATTTAGTCAGGGGGTGAAGGATCAGGTATACATTGTGGCGCTAAATATGAATTAGCACAATGGATGGCGTCTTTTGGCATTCCGGCAAAATCACAGAGGATAGTTTTTTGACTGAGTAATGAGGCTAATTGGGAAAGAATCTCCTCAATTCCATCCTTTCTACTACCCATGCTTTCTACAGCTTCAACTGGACAGTCCAAATAATTAGCCAGAATGGGGCTGACAAGCTTCAGTAGGGGAGAAATTTCTGCCGACAAAGAAGCTGTCACCTGAATCGTTGCATGGTCCGAAGGTTCATTTTTTTCTTCTTGCGATTTTACTGATTCATATGCCAGTAGTTCCAATGCTTTTAGTCTAAATCCCCCTTTGAATTGTAATCCTAACTCATTTTCGAGAGAATCTACTTTCCTGTTACATGCGCATTGATGAAAAGCAATTCCCTGGGACTCATGTTCAGCCTCACTTTTGTAATAAGGTTCCATCACCTTGATAATTGTGGTGTCATATTTGGGTGTCGTAACATTCAGTTTAATATCTTCTGGTAGGATGTAGACATCAGTAAATACACTACTAGTTGCTGTCAAAGCCCGCTTACGTCGAATCACCTGCTTCTGCCGCTTCTGACCTTCTACATTTTCTTCCTTTTCACCTCGTCTGGTTTTCTCATCATCTTTCACCTCAATTTCCAAGGAAATTAGATGAAGATTCTTTTTTCGACGAAATAGGGAAGCCTTTTTCGTGAGTGCAGGTTTAACATTGGGGATATCCTCCATTACCAAGAGGTCTGAAGACAGTGACAAGTACATTAGAACCACGTGAACTTCAAATGAGTGGGCAAACAATCAATAGGCGTCTGCACCTCGAGGAGGGCTCGTTGCATGGTGATACCTCATGAAATCCGTCCAATGTTTTGATACCTACGGATGTAGGAGACCCGAGTATGATGGTCTAGCTGGAAAGGGCATTCGTGAGTCCGTCCGATCAGATAAGTTGAAGGGTTGGCCGTCAAACCGTAAAACTCCTTTTTCTGAGTGGGAATTGGCGTCAGAGGGAATGCAATGCGCCCGGTCGGAATATTGTTGCTCTGATTCCCTTCTAACTCCTGTTGACATGGCGATGAGTGCTACTAAGGCAGACACTGACGATGACAGATATCCAGTATTAACTCCAGGAATTCGGCGCAATACCTCAACATGCGAACCATCTTCTCTAATGCCTAATACTTTATTTGGTCAGAATTATCTAATTACTTCTCCCAACATCCAGAACACAAGCAGAGATCGTAAGTGTCAGAAATCGTCTACAGAAAATGAAATTTGTAGTTCAGAGATTGGTGTTTCCTCAAGAAAAGAAAATGAATTTCCAGGGGGGGTATTCCAAGTGCCTGACGATGGAGTCCAACGTCCTACTTATATATTTGATTATCCCAATAATATGGAACCGATGAATCCCAAAGTTTCTTTAAAAGGTTCCAAAGCGTCAATAAATATTGCTTTGATAAATACCGGTCCAGATATGGAATATTGTGACTATTCCGCGGTGGAGCAACGCCTTCCACAAGCAAATACAACACTATGTTCACCAGAGAAACGTCCGCGAACATTAGTAATGATGGAAAGTAGAGCAAGCCCTAATGATTATGCCGGATGCGAAACGTATTTTCAAGGGGTACGGTGTAACGCTCCAGAATACCAAAACTCGGTTGCCGGCTGCAGAAGTGAGTCAAATGAACATCATAAAATAGATGACCCTCTGGAGGAGAATGAAGTCAACAAGGCAAAATGGTCTAAAGCAGATTATTCCTCGCTGGTCCACAAGTTTTCTAGAACTAACAGGCCCGAAAATGTCGGGATGGCGAGCGCGGATAAAGAGATCCAATGTCAATTACTAAATGATAAACCTCATTGTAATAAACTCGATTCACCAGTCAATGTAAAACTCTCGATATCAGATGTTAGAGATTCATCCACCTACTTGGCTAAGGAGAATGAATTTCCTCCCATTGAAAAAATATGCAGTTCTTTAGGCAAAGCAGCATTTCACGAGATAAATTTGAATCAGTGTCGGACAATTCTAGGAACCTGGAATCGTGGTGTTGAAAGTAGTCAAGATTCCAATGGAGGAAATGAGAGTAGAATCCCCGAGCAAGGAAGTAACCATGAATTATTTAAGCCTCCTATCGCTACTGAGCCAATTAAAGCCTTTCCACAGATCACGCCACTTTTAAACGGAATTATAGATAAACTGGTTGATTCACCCGGAAAAGAGGTAGGAAATTTATTTCTACCATCCCCTGCAACAGAGGTAAGAACTAACTCGAATGACGTTGCATTGACGGGCGAGCAACAGGATGTCAACGAAGAAGCTGGAGCACATCACCGCGAAATACCGAATGTGCGTGATTCTGAGCAACCTTCCCCCTCAATACACAAATATCCACCAAGTGGTTTTGGGAAATTAACCGATGATTCAAAACTGAATTTCGGGGAGAATGAAAAATGCCGAAGTAACTTGATCCAAAACCTCAGCGAGGCAGGCAAAGTTACAGATATAGGAGTGGCAAATGATTATCAGGACGTCAAGGAAGAGGTGGGATGTATAAATGAAGGTGTTTATTTTCCATTATCCAAGGTCATCCCTGTGGAAAGATCTTTCAATGATGCCCCCCTCAGACATCTCATAACTCGTCCAAACAAAGGTGGAACACCATATGGTACGACGATGTCTAATGACCATCACAAGGGCTTTGAGGAGGTGGAAAGTGTGGGTTCACCAGAAGGCATTCAGAATAATATGCCAGATGATGCTGTTAAAACCATCATCAACTATTTAATTCGTCCACCAGAACCACGTAATTCAGTAGGTTGTAACGAGGATATGGCAAATGTGGTTAGTGGAGTGGAAAATTTATCCAAAAGTATAGAAACTCTATCCTCCCGAGTCCCTAAAACCTTTTCGGGATTTCTGAGTGGGTCGAATATACTAGAAAATGCAGTAAGACCACAGCCCCCTTCCGACTGCCTTGAAGACCTCGTGCGCAGGGAGTCTGATGTCTTTTGTGCCAATGATGTAGCTGGAGTAAAATCCATAGTGCTTGCAAAGGATTCTGAAATACTTCCAGAACATACAGAAGAATTGAAAGATGCAGGAGACGTATGCGCATCTGGGATATGTTCGATGGTGAAATCAGACACAAATGGTTCCGGCATAGATCCATTAACTGTTCCTTCCGACTTCTCAATGAACTTACTCAAAAGGAATGATGCAAACGACCGTATAAAATCGGACACTTCTCAAGAGTCCTGCGAAGATGGAGAGAAGGAGATTTTGGAAGCCAGTAGTAATTGTGTTGGATGTCAAACTGAACGAGTTAGCAAAGCCGCATCAATATTTAACACTGCACCTATTTCTACAGAAAGAGGTAATTTAAGTAGGAATCGCTATTCAATAAGTAAAATTTTTGGGGGAATTCCGTGCCCGATAACTAAGACGAGTGGATCTTTGAAAACTTCCAAGATTTCAAACGTTAGGCACCCTGTCATCCATGGACATAGCTCAAAAGCAACTGGAGAAGACGATGATTGCAATGTTGTTAAGTCTGAGCCTGAGTTATTTTCTCGCGATTTGATCAAACCGCTCGGTTCAGCTTCCTTAAGGAGATGTGCTTGCAGTTACGACCAAACACAGGAAAGACCTCCATCCCCTCCAATTATTTCAACAGGCATCAAATCCAAAAGGGCTGTGAAAACTTTGAATTCATCAGTTTCAAAGTCCACTCGCAACCCTACTTTGAACACATCGGATATGTTCGGATATGGTCGTAGAGATGAGGCAAAATGGTCCAATGAAAAATGTGCATCTGATGCTTACGTTAAATCCTTCATTCTACAACCTAAAGACGTTTCTACTTCAGTCGTCAACGGTCTACCCAAAAGGGAGGTTTCACAAGGGAAAGAGAATGGGATATCACCTCAAATAAAAGATCCCATGACACACAAATCCACGGGATCAATTCAATTAACCATTGTGGCACCAAGAAAACTACCAAGTACTCCATCCGTCAATAATGTGCCCTTATCTCCTTTCCAACATATCAATGCGGAAAAGGGTGGTAGGACGACTTCTAGTTCGCCGAGAACTGAATCAACCGTTAAACCATCATGTACTCCATTAGCTAAGCCTAACTGTGCAGCGGTTTCTTCAAGAAATACTTCAGGTGAATGCTTAAATTTGAGACTTTGTGGTGGTGTGAGAGACACTTTTGCAGATCCACATGCTAGAGTCATATGTTGCGAGTCTACTATCGGGGTGTGTAGAAGAGTTCCACCATCTCGACTGCTTATAGCTCATCATACACGTTCCTCAATTCTTCTAAACAAATTCACCGCCTCGCATAAACGCAAGCCAAATTGTGAAGAATACATGTCATTCGGCGGTGATGAAAATGTGACAGAAAGCATCCTCCCGTATTGGGACAAGATATTTTGTTAAACCTACACAAAAGAAAAGTAGGATTCCCGGAAGGTGGCAGAATACGAGAAATTGAGCGGACGAATACTACAGTATCATCAAATACATGGCCCATTCCTTCATGGTTATTACCCTGATTCTTGTCTCTCTCTCTCCCCTCCCTGTATACTTGGATTATAGGGTTACTATGCCGGCGTACATAATTCGCGAATGCCGGGCGCCATTAATTTGGAATGAAGAAATGGCATTGTTGGACTTCGACTACCACATGACCCCCAGAAAATCAATGCCACAGAGTCAGACAATGTCGGGATTTAAGAATGCCTCGTGGGAGACAATTATTTTGAAGTCGGATCGAGATGATTTCATTAAACAGGCAAAGATGGCGATAATGGCGGATAAAGTCTTCAATTTGTCCGGCTCCCTACCACAATATGAACGGTGTAAACATCGTTGCTGTCCCTCCTGGCCATTACATACTCATAAGCCGCCATCCTCGATGTTTATATGTTCGTCCAACATGTGTCCAGTACACAGCTCTAATTCCGGATATCGCCGAAACTAAATCCAAGACTTTTCCATTCTTCCTTTTATTACCTCTGTTAGCTATGGTGATTTATTTCAATATTTATTTGAAGTGTTACTTAATAATAAAGTGATGTTTTCCACCAACTTCTGTTTGAAGATGGTAAAAATAATGCAGAAATTGTAGGTAAATGAAAGCTCCCTGCATTACGTACTTAATGAGCTCAGTAGGATATCAGGTTATTGGAAGCTTCAATTCACATCATATTTTTACTCATGGTTGGCAATCAGACGCTAATAACAAGACGGACGTCCGAGAGAGTGCAATGAGTCCTCACCATTCTGGAGTATTCGCATGTTTATAGTTTTGAAAATTAGCGGATTGGGTTAGTATGTGTTTTAACTCGAGTCAGGGAGTGGGAAAATTTAACTGTGGCTTAGGAATTGGAAAATGAATGTTTCGACATAACAGCCGGCGGTGAGCAGAACTACAGACAAGAAATGATTGAGCATCTACCGACGCCATATTACAATTAAAATGGCCCTGTTAGGTAGACTTAGGATTACGAAATTCCACTTCAGATAAAGGTTCTACGGAATTTCGTCAACAGGCCATTATCCTGACCATCATCGTGGCGAGTCCACAAAAATGCAATGGCGAGCACCTTTTTGTTGCCTTTCCAACGCCACCTTCTCCATCATTGTTTAGTTTGTATAGTGTCAAGACATTTGCACACAGTTGGACCGATTCCTTTCCTGCGACGGAGAACTCATTATAAGTTGACTTATTCCCTATTCCTTCGTTTGCGTGTGTGATTTTTACGGTTCATTGGAACGAAAATTTCGATCTTGACAGCCCGACAGGGAGGACTTTGTTGCATCCATCATCTGCTTCATCAACTGTCAAAATTTTCAATTGTCGGAAAGGTAAGAAAAGCATTTAGACGGTAGTAAATGTTTTCGATTTTATGCTCTCCTGTAACTGTAAATCACCGGGAGTTTGCGTAAGGCGTAATAGCGATAAAAAGTGCCTCCATTCCCTTGCTTTCGTAAAAGAAAGGCCATTTTGACTGCCCTCATGCAATTCGCGAACCTTTTTAAGAGGAGAATTATCAATTAGCACGGTTGGAAAGGGGAGGAAGGTGTCGGTAAGAAGGGATCATCTCCGCGAACGAGTGACAGCAGCTATGGAATTCGAGCTGTTAAGGGCAATCGGAGGTATTCAATGCACGTTTGCGGTGTCAAATAATGTACCGCAAAAGTGTTAGGTAGGTATTTGGTTGTAGGGCTTTCTAAAATGCTGGAGAGTGCTTCTCCCTCAGCACAGATTCACCGTAACCTGCCAAATGCTAATTTTGCTACGATAACAGATTCGCATGTGTGATGTGAATGTGATTGGAACTTTGTTTTGCATATTCCATGGAGCACGTCGGCAACGCTTTGGCGGAGGTCATTACGCTAAGTTGATTAGATGGACGGAGGTTTCAACTACTTGGACTGCGAAATGTCACTTGCTTTCAGTCACATCGTCACGAGGTTGAAATTGCGCATGGGCTTCTCGGCCAACGTTCATAGGGCGACCGAACTCCTGCACGTCGAACGCTACGATTGCTATGATCAACGCGACAGGACAGCAAAGAATGAAAGAAAGGACCCCGCGCCCATCAGACCACCCGTGTCCTATGCGCCAACATAATGCCATGCTAATAACAGTAGATGCATTGTCGCACCACTTAGTGAGACGAGCATTGCCTTTTCTCTTCCCCTTTCTTCTCCTTCCCTTCCCTTCCCTTCCCTTCACTCTCTCTCTTCGCCTTCGCCTTCCCCTTCCCCTTCCCCTTCTCCTTCTCCTTCCTACTCTTGCCCCACGGCTGTTCAGTCTTCTGACAGTAGGCGTCTGAAATTGCACAGAGGAGGAGTGACTTTCATTCCCGTGAGTGTAGCCAAGAGTCAGTCTGCGCACAAGGACAAATTGCCACATTAAGGGAAACGGAGACGGAGACGGAGGCTGAGGCGGAGGCTGAGACTGAGGCTGAGGCGGAGATGGAGAAAGTGGGGGGGGGGGAGGGCAAAATTTGATAGAAGGAGGAATCATATCGCTTTCTTTGTCTGTGTGGTACACATCTTGAATGAATTGAACTCGACAAGTGGAGTTATGACGACTGATGAAGACGGCAAAGTGGTGAGGAGAGAGGTGGTGCGCAATGGCGGAGGGGTTTTGCAGTTAAGTAGAAGAAGTGCAAGTGGTGTGCATGGGTTGAAGGAATGCGTCTCTGCTGGTTACATTCCTCCGCCACTATGCCATGGTGCCATTAGGGCAACACGCCTGTGATCGCAACTGTGGAGGGGCAAAAGCGGATAAGTGGATGGATAGTTGAATACTGTGAGGAGGGGAGGAATTTGTGTTTTACGTGTCTGCCCATGTGACGACGGTGGAAGATGTGCATGTCACTGGAATAGTGGGCGAGAAAGAGGGTCAAAGAAGTTGGCAGTTAGGGGGAATAGAGTGGAAGCGAAGAGCGCGATAGAAAAGCGTAATACGAAAGTGGGTAGTCGGTCCCGGTGGCAAGCAGCCTCTGGTTTGTGCCGGCCACGACGAGTAGGAAATGCGTGATCTTGAAATAACAGGTTGGTAGCATGTGGCATGAGCATGGGTGAAGTGTGAGACGCATGGATTATTACGGACGATGAGATGACCATACACTCACCCTAACCACCCTGTGTTCTCCTGCTGATTTTGTTCATATCACTATATTGTCTGCTCCCATTTTCCTTACTGGCTCATCACCCACTTGTGTGATGCTTTCTGGTATTTACGTAACCGAGACGTAATATATGTTTCGTGGTTGCAAATCATCCTCTTGCAATTTTTGGCCTCGAATTACACTTTCGGAATGACGATAAGTGCTGAAATTGTGTAAAATTCTTTCACTTGGATTATTTGACACTTTTCTTTCTTTCTTTACCTCTCGTGCCTGTCCCATTTTTCCCATCTAACATATTTTGAAGGCCTATCTGCCGTTGTTGCCTCCTGTTGATTGGGGGAAATCGTGGGAGCCTAATAGATGATGGCGAGATTTAAGGCACAAACTTTTACTTCGCTCAGAAAAATTCATTCCCCCTGGAAATGGGAAACTCTTCTACTTGGAGGATATTTTGTCTGTCACTCGAGTTTAACGGAACTGTTTTCTAATCTACTACGGTGAATAGATGCGACTGGCAAATACGTGGCATCCGGAATGGGCATTAACCATTTTTCCGTGTCATCCTTCTTCGCCGCGCATTATTGCCTCCACCACTGATTCATCCAGTCCTAATTTTAACTTGATTCGACAAATCGTAGCCTGACTTTTTGTACAGCTTTAGGCTTAACAACCTTTACAATTACCCAGTCTACTCCCATTTTCATGAATTAGCGTAAGATTTTAGACTGTAGATCTATTCCAGCACTTTAATAAAACAACGATTCATTCATTTATCAGATTTGTTTTCAATGAGGGGATTTCCGTAAAGACTAAGAGGATTGTCTAACTTGACGGAAAGAAGGACGTTGACCTTGCAGAGACTATTAACTTGCTTAATAGTGGCTTATGATTCCAGCATTAAGAGTGTATTTAATGTTGGAGCTACAATAGAATGAGAATTAAGTCTTATACGGTTTTGTTTTCTTCAAATAGACTTTGCATCACATGCACACTAAAAATGGAAATTTGTCGGACAGGAGGTAAATCACTTCTTGCATACTCCCAAAATTTGGATGTCGTGCCATTTGCAGTAATCGAGTGTCTCATTTTGATAATGATCTCCTCAACACAAATTTTCATTACACCAACTTCATGAATTACAGGTGTGAGGGGAAAATACCTCGTTTCTCTCATAGGACGCATTATTGCTCCCTGTCTGAAGGAGCAGTTACAATTCCTCCCAGAGCTGTTGTTCGTCGAATCCCTTTCCATTTCGCAATGCGTATAAATGCGACCTCCGAGAGAAATTCTGTTATCTCTGGGAAATCAGATGCTTGTTTTACTGAGTATAAGAGGAGAACACTAAGAAAGGATGACTACTGAAGTAGGTGTATTTGAGAAACACCATTCAAGCTGCTATGTGTTAATCCAATTCCAACATATTCTCTGAAGCAAGGTTCCCAATTTTCGATGGTACCAACACCGCCCTCTCTCCACAACTGATCGATTTAAGAGTGACCCTCTTACAAACAATGGATGCCGCAATGTTCCTCGTTGTACTTCTAGGACTTCCGAAATCAAAAGTTCGGCACGTGCTAGCAGGTGGACTTTTGGGTTGTTATCCTCTAGGGTAGTTAAAATGAGTCTCACATATTTCAAGAGTTCTGCCAATTAGGTTGTAGCTTTTAAACTCTGCAAATGCGTGAAAAATGCGAACATCGTTTCGTTCACACGAATTTGCCCACAATTAGGTAATTTTGCGATAATTTGTCCACTTTACAATGCGCGTACCGTAGTAGTAAGAGTTTATTTCTAGAGTCTTCATTACGTGCGCCAAGTGAAAAAAACTCTCAACCGAGAAAAAATTAACAATCGCCGTACCGTAGACCAGCTAGGGAAAAACTGTCGTCCAAAATCCATACACCACCCCTTTGACGGTGGTTTCCACAAGTACTCTGGTTATATGATGGCATCTCCGTTCTAATAATTGCTCCATGACGGTCGACATTACACGACCATTTCAGTTTGTTTGTTGTCAAATGAAAGATGTAGAAAACCCGAGATATTCCGTTTGATGTCATACGGACTTCCTCTCCGGACTACCTCCCCTCTTCACACTTTTTCATATATGACCACTTAGAAATCTTGCATGTTGGAACTAGGTTGATACGGCCAAATCCATCATAAGTCAACTGGTCATCAAAAGCAAGCCGATTAAAGGGAGTGAAAACGACTTGAGGAAGCTGAAAATGCAAATCCCCGAGATTTAATTAATATCAACGATAAACACTAAGGAGGTTAACCTTTAATAGTCACCCCCATTGCACGTCTGAGCATATCTTAAACTCTTGGATCGGTTTAAGATTATTGGAACAACTCAGTGAAATACAAGAAAGTTGCCGCTGGAAGACATTGGTTTGTCAGGCACTTGACAGTGTGACAATATTTACTCATTCAACTTTTTCAGTCTTCCAATTATTTATTCTTTTGGAATTTTAATTCATTTGTGGCAACGATTCATAAGTTTTGACCATTGGAAAATAAAAAATGATAGTTGCACTTTTGAGTTCAGTAGAAGGTCTAAATTATAAAATGGTTGTCCTTACCTTATAAGCTCTAGAAATTAAAACGTAATAATGTTGTTTTATGATCAAGTGATAATAATAGCCCAATTAAGTGCCCACATCGGAAAACTCTTTGCTGCAAGAGTGCGATCGTCCTCAAGTTGTGTGGGAATGAGATTCATTGGAAGAAAAACTCTAGATTATTTTGGGTTTATTTTCAATAAAATTACTATTCGGTGAAAATCACGACAAGCGCAATTCTTCGTTTCTTGGATGTGTTAGTGGTTTACTGATATCCGCGGAAAGGAAGAAAGGTGAGCTGAGGATTTCGTCATAGTCTCGGAGACAACCAAAGGATGGCACTTCCCTTATGGCAGTAAGGTTGAGATTTATGTCACAAATAAATTTTTATAACAAAATAAACCAAAATCATGTAAACGGGCAATTTTCTCCTAGCCGAGCGCTTGAGGACATTAATTAGGGGTTTGTTGAAGATCTCCTCAATTTTATGATTTATGGTTTCGTCAAGACTAAACAGCACGGCACGTGTGTTTACGTGACAAAGAATTACGGGTAACAAAATGAAATACCAAATCATTAAAAAATATCTGATTCGTAAATTGTCCCCAACAGGTTGTGAAAGTCAAGGTGGTAAATTTAAAAAGTCTTAAAGAGCTTATCAGACCAAATGGAAATAGTAAATAAATAAATGAAGAGAAAGAACGTTAGCAGAGATCACAAGGAAATTCGTCGATTGGGGATTTGGAGACGGTTCTGTTTTCACTGCCAACCAAGAACTAAATGATTGTAAATTAAATTTTCAGTTGTCTTTTTGCAGTCCGAACCGCTGCGTCTCAATCTACGAGGAGGGTGTAATATAAATGATGATATGTAGCCAAATGAGGGGTAAAAGAGAAAATTGTGAACTAACAAAAAGTACTCATGCTGAGCCAGTGGACTACAAACAAATATTTGCCTAAATTTCGCTAATAGTGACAATTATGTAGGTGTCTCTGCGAACACAAATACACCCGCCGCCGAGAAAGGGAGCGGATTACTTTCCCAGAATGAATGGTAAAACAACTGTGCCTCACCACTACCTGATCCTCCTCCTCCTTCTAAATAACTCTCCTAACAATATATCTACGTCGCACCTCAAAGAAACAACCATATTTCGGAAGTCCGGACATCCAATCTAAGGCAATGAGATCAACCATTTTTACACATTTTTCACTTCATTGCTGAATATAGTTGAGAATCGTCAATGACCACCTTTCCCACCGTCACCACCACCAGGACTGCAGATTGTGCACCTCTACTACACTCTGCCTCTTCTGCCTCTGCTAATCAATCCTTCCAGATAGATTGAGTGCATGATAGCGCCGACATATCTGACGTCTATTACACCAACCTCTCCTCCTCGCCTCCCACTATTCACCAAACAACGGCTAGTACACTCTCGCCTCGTGCACTACGACAGTGGGTGTTGAGGTGGAGGGACACACGTCAAGGCTGCCACGCGGCTTCTCCTCCACAATCTACCTCTGCCGACTGGTGTCACTTCTTACCCGCGACCGACCAACCAACCACCATTCGAAGTGAATTTGAAGGAATATGAAGATACTCTTCACTACCCACCATTCACATGCATCTCCCCGACGACTCCATGGCATGACACACGTCTCCCCACACACTACACAACATCTGTGTGCGTGGTGCTCTCTCCACGTCCTCCCACTACGTGCTGCAACTCCACACTGCTATAGTACACTCCATGCCAGCAGTCACAGTCAGCAAATGTCAAAGGCTCGGCTTTTTCACAGTGTTCGTCAAGGTGACTATAATTAGACGCGATGGAACGTCTTCGTGGGGAGCATCCCAGCAGTGCTGTGGTGAGGAGATGAGGCGGTGGAGATGCTGTAACAAGGCGGTTTATTGAGAAGGCACAAAAATAATGTCTTTCTAAAGCGGTTTTGAATAGGGGTAGGTCGAGGTCGGTGAGTCAGTTGGTTGTTCTGTCGGTTGGCTGGCAAGTCGGTGGTTGGATGGGGGGCAGCGGGATGGGGCAAGATGTGGCGAGGGGAGAGATGGGAGGATGGATGGGATGATGGATGGATGGATGGATGGATGGATGGATGGATGATTGGGTGGATGATTGGGTGGGTGGATGAGAGATAGGGAGGGAGGAAGGAGTAGAGGAAGAAGGGATGCGAGCTCGATTGGCTAGCTTTGTGGATCACCTGTCGGTTGTGGAAGTGATCGGTTTCTTCTTGTCACTGAAGCAGGTCGATCCTGAGCCTAACATCTCGGTTTCCATGCAAGCACATCGAAATCACGTTGGTGCCATTCGACACCGCCGAAAGCCAAGTGTGCTTCATCGAGATCTTCTGAGACCTAGACGATGCCCACAGAAGAGATGAGCGTTGGAGTTGGCATGAGGTTTGACATCTTCTCTTAATCGATTCTAATCAGATTACAATTGGAAGTTGATCGGACGCACTGAGTCCTTCTTCTCTCCCATTAGTAAGGCTATAGTGTTTGTGAACTGCACATTTTAAATTACAAAGTATGCGAAAAATATATTTTCGCATTAAATTAAATACACTTTTTACTAAAGTATTTCTATCTTTACGTGGAACTCCATCCTGCGTGCCAATTAAGAGCAACAGAGGAAAGAAATTGTACTTTAGAAACGGTAATTTACCCATCCTGCGCTGAGTTCGTAGAAGGGATGCGGACCAGTGAGTGGAATCATGCCTCGAGCAATGTACATCAGTTTTCCATTTGCATCTTTTGCTCCAACCACGAGATTCCTCGACCGAATATCTGACGTGCTAATATGGACCCATTCAAGTTCTATAGCTTGACTAACAAAATGGTAGTGTGTTAAATTTAGAAAAAAATGTCCTTATTAACTAAATTACTTGGCTGGTGACCTACGCTGCATTAGAATCGAAACATAAAATTTTGCCATGTGCGAAATCCTCCTCTCTTCCATCAATTCCAGCGTAGAATGATCTATTTTTTTCGAGGTATTTGCAAGGAATTTCACCTTTACATGTCTCTACTAAGCCTACATAGATAGGAAGGTGTAGTTCGTGGATATCGATGGCTCCTTCCGGCAACGGCACCGATACTAACATCCAATGGAGTCCCTCCGGCAGACCAGAACTTTGAATTTCTGACGGTTTCTTCTGCCCCGAGTCAGTGTGCTCAGCTTCATGGCATTCCAACGTGTGCTCTTTCGTGGTCGAGATAACGTCTCTGTTTACTTCCATAGGCTCTAACTGTTCCTTTACTCCTTCTGTTGATGTAGTTACCTCCAGAGTTGGCTCACTAGATCCGGAAGGAAGTGATTTATCTAAGTCCTGGGATTCCATCGTTACTTCTGTTGTTAGCGGAGGCGCACATTGCGATTCCCCAGTTTCCAAAGTGTCTGCTTCTATTTCATTTGGTGACCCAATATCATCCCGAATTTGGGACTCTAACGTATCCTTAACATCTTGGACTCCTTCGATAGGCTCAGATATTATCAACCAGTCCCCATCTGAAACTTCGGGTTGTTTAGTGGCATCTTTTCTGTGGTCAAAATCGTCATTAATTAAAGGTTCTGATTGAGATGATTCAGCCTCTATCCCCTTCGCATTATCCGTTGGTGCCGAAATCTCAAGAGGGGTTTCATTTTCCTGTGAAAAAACATTTTCATGTGAATCCACGAATTCTGCCACTACTTCACAGGATGGAGGAAGAGTACTTTGCAACTCTACTTCAATGTCATTTACTGATGAAAGATCCTTTTGAACCTGAGATTCTGGTGATTCTTTAGCCTCTTGAACGGTTTCTGTAGTTTCTGGCAGTATCAAGCTGGCCTCCTCTGCCACTTCAGACTGTTTAGCGTCATTTTCTTCGTTGTTGAAATTGTTCTGAACTATATGTTCTGCTTGAGATGGTTCAGCCTCCGTTTCCTTCAAATTATCAATTGGTGTTGCCAGTTCAAGAGGAGACTCATTTTCCTGTCGATCCACGACTTCATTCATCGCTTCAGTGAATTCATTGTCTTTCAAATGTTCAACTTCAGTCTCAGATTCTTGGACTCCTTCTGTAAGATCAGATGTTATCATCCTCTTCTCCTCTGATTCTTCAGGCTGGTTAGCGACAGTTGCTTCATCGTCGAAAGTGTCCTGAATTAAATCCTGTGGTTGAGATAATTCAGCCTCCGTTTCCTTCACATTCTCCATTGGTTCCGCCACTTCCAGAGGGGATTTGTTTCCCAATGGTGGGAGATTTTCCTGTCGATCCAAGATTTCCGTAAGCCCCTCATTGGATGTAGGAAGTGCAGATTGGAATTCACCGGCTCCCGAATGCTCTACTTTTATTTCATTTGCTGATGAACTGTCGTGTGAAACCTTAGATTCTAAAGGTTCCTCGCCTTCTTGGACTTTTTCCGTAGGATCAGATGCTGTCAACCTCGCCTCCTCTGACTCTCTAGGCTGCTTAGTGGAATCTTCTACCTTGTCGAAATTGTCCTCAATCAAGTCTTGTGCTCTAGATTGTTCAGCCTCCGTCTCTACTACATCCTCTATCGGTTTTGCCAATGCAGGAGGTGTTTCATGTTCCTGCTGATCCACGACTTCTGTCACAACTTCACTGGATGGAGGAGGTGCACTTTGGAATTCTCCAGCTTCCAAATGCTCTACTTCTCTTTCATTTGCTGATGAACTGTCGTGTGGAACCTTAGATTCTAGGGGTTCGTCGGATTCTTGGACTGTATCTGTTTTTCCTAGCGGTAGCACCTTCTCTGACTCATTAGTATTTTCTTCATTGTCGAAATTGTTCTGCAAGGACTCTTGAGGCTTCAACAACTCTTCTTTACCTTCCGTTTCTGGTGCTGGAGATTCACCTGCTTCCGCCTTGACTGTAGTTTCGGCTGTTACTTCGACCCGGTTATTAGCTTCCACCTGCTTGATATTATTCTGGGAGGCTTCAGCATCGGCCTCCTCCTTCTTCGGTAAGGGGGCCTTCCCCTTATTTAATTCTATAAATAACCACAAAATATCACTCCGCCGACTCGTATTTAACACTTTTAATCCTTTCATACCGTCTATAAAATAAGCGTTTTTCATGCAACCAACTCTAACGAATTCTCTATGAGCATGCATCTTTGGTGACAAATTAAATAATTCAAAAAAGGAAAATACATTGGCCCCTTATCTGTACGTAAAGTGAAGTTGTGGTGCACTCGTTTAGTCTCTCTTTTATTGAAAGAATATCATTTCTATGCAAGCCAAGATCTCCTAACTATCACGCAGTACATCATTAAGGCAGAGAAAAAAGCTGTTGAGAGAACTCGTAGGTGGGAAAAAGACTTACTTTTAAACTTTTTACGAAATGAAGGAAAACAGCCGACAGGCATTGTAAAAAAGTCTAGTAGTGTGTAACTGAAAGAGAGGAAAAGAAGTGAAACTGTCAACGGCAGCAGTAGGCGCTAGTAAACCAATTTCATTTTCTTCTCTGTTGCCAAAATTCTTTATACTTTAAGATGTGCATTTTAGTCTTTTAGGTAACACAATACAACTGACATGAACTACCTACTTCCCACTAGAAACCACATCTGGGAAAGTTTATTAAATCTATCAACACTTGTATAATGTTCCCAAGATACAAATTTTACTAAGGCATTTATTTGATGCCAAGCTCCTGTTAACTTATGCATCGTTACCACGCTTAGCCTAAACACCAAAAAATTCCGTCGGTGGTTGTTTACGCGAATGCCTCCACCTTCTATTGTGCGGCCCTAGGCTTTGTTCGGTTTACGCGGCTTGACCTAAAGGTTGCATGCAACAGCCAACTGGGCAGGATTCTATACCAGTCTGTCTGTAATGTTACCGAAAGCCTGGATCACTACTTGCGGGTCTAACGCTGGGAACTTCGTAGCATCCGTAGTGTTTAAGATCTAACACCGCCCATATTCCACTTCCCGGGCCAGAACTGTCGCACTATTGCAAATATAACAAGTTTTTGACTGTAGCTCCAAAAATGACTTGATATGTCAATTAGTCTAAATCACTGCTAGAACACTTCAGTGCTAACTTGATCAGTCAGCTATAATTATGTTAATGAGCTTTAGAGTAAAAAGAGTAATATGGGTTAGTGAAAAGAGACAAGTAGTTTTATGTGGAATGGCATAAGTGGAAGGAAACCTACCCTATTCACACTATTCACTGGAGGCACGTACAATCCGTGAACGCTAATGTTTTATAAGCTAGTGTTAGTTGTGTTGTTGAATAGCCAGCCAATCGCAGCCTCGGTGCTTGGCGCACATATCCGGCGGTTTTTTATAGGACGAATTCTTCTGCCAAATGAATACACCCTTTAGTCATTACACCGCGTTTCACCATGGCCTGGTGTAAGTAACTCTCCTAATTACCATAATAATCATTAGGAAAGTAGGCTGGAATTGAGAAAGAGGAGTATTTCACTTCATTGGGCAAACTATTAAACTCAACTTTTCATTAGGTCCTGAAGAAACTTATGCTATTCGTATTTTCATTTGTTGTTTATATTAAAATGAGTGAGAGGAAAGTGTAGTACTACATAAAATGAAGAACATTTTCGAATGTAGAATTGAAATATTCGAGTAATCCGACAGATATGAAGGGGGGGAAATAAACGTTAGGGAATTCATGAAATTCACGACCTTAAGAGTTGTAGAAGCGTTTAGATTAAAGAGCGAAATATGAGAAAATGACATGAAGTAGTACCGAATGTCGGGTCATGTGCGCATATATCGGTTAAGTGCTGACAAGTTTGTTAAAAGTAACTTGATGGTGGAACACTAAACGTCCTAATTTGTGGAAGTCGGGTTAGTAAAGGGAGAAATCCCAGGATATATTGCTAATTTTGCGGAATTATTTGTACTAACCTTATCACGTCACTGCCACTTAATCATACAGTCTGCAAACGGTGTTGGAGGAATTTTGCCGTCCTTCTCCTTGTTCCACTCTCAACACTTATTACAAATATAGGCAAGACACGGGAATGTAAGGGAGTATTCGTGGGAAATTTGCATTTAGATTCAGTTGGATCATTGAATGAATGGACAGACCATACACTCAAAATGTGAAGAGGAATAAAATGTCCAAAATAGGAGTTTCTTACAGATTTTCATTCTCCATCTCCGAAATCTCGCTATCTATGAATTTTCTAGCCTAAAAGCGCTGAATTGCTTTTCCTTATGTTTGCTTCGGGTACAAACTGTCACTATAAATATAGAGGGACAAACATTCCTCTTTTCAACCTACCTCGAATGAGGAGTGAGTATTAATAATCCGAGTCCCATCCGTTGCATGTTGATCAACTGGAGGATAGTTTTTTCCCTGCGAATAGGACTATAAACGATTTGGTAATGATAGAAATCGCCAACAATGATACTCGACACGAGAGGTGCCCGTGAAGACGTAACAAGTCCATTTTAGTCTACCGTGTTTTACCATCTGTTAATAAGGCGTTGTGTCCCCTTTTGCCACAATTTTAAACGGTGCCGATGGAGTGTTCTTTATATTTATAAATTAAGTAAGACATCCGTTCTATTAAATTCCTAAGTTGCATACCAACTGATTAGCATGGTATTCCTTTTGGCAGGCCCCCAAGTTACCAGAATTTTAACATCACCACTTTTAAAATGAAGTCAGGTCCATTGTATTCCCTTAACAGGAGACCATATTATTTCTCTTCTGGAAACTTTGAAAGCCGAAATATATGTTATTAAGTCCCATATCTCTACAATAAAATAAATACGAGATTTAAGTTATGAAGATCCTAAACAATCACAATTTTGCACTTTAAGCTGTGAATAGCCGGCTTCTCAGCCAATTTATTCACCTAACCGAAATAGAAAATCTTACATTATCATACGTATAATAAAAATTGAATGAACTGAAATCGACGTTCGCTGATTTAGGAAACTTTTTGCGCCCACAATGCACGTGGGAAGTACTCAATTGGAAGATTCATTTCGGAAATTGAGCTACTTTTTTACCATATGAGTCTTGTTGAAATTGACTCCTCCTCACACTGTGAAGGAATGGTAATCCATTCGAATTTAACCCCCTACAAAATGCTGACCAAATGGAACAATAACTAAAATAGAAGACAATCGACTTCCAAGAGTACTCCAATAAATTTCACTTATCTTCGAAGCCATATGGAATTTCTATTAATGAAGTGGCACATATTTGCTAGAATTAAAGGGAAATCCTGACATGTGGGAAGAAATGCTCTAATGCCTTGGGTAACGTGTGGCAGAATGTCCTTAATTTTTATTGGTTTATGAAAATGAGTGGTTTGGATTGGTCCAAATTTGATCCAAAGTGATAAAAATTCAAAAGGCAGTAAACCAGAAATAAGGAATGACAGATAATGCAAAGAGAGCGTCTACATACCCGAATCCCTTGCGCTTACGGTTAGGATTGACTTACTGATGGAGTATTAATGGTTTATTTTTACAAAAAAGCAATTCTACTCAACTTAACACTGTAAATTATTTGCTAGATTAAAAAAAATCAAAAGTTGCAAACCTTGACAAAACATAAGACAGTTATGATCAAACGAAAAAGTGACAGGGGCAGACGCGGGAGGATTCACGCAAAGCACAGGTATGATTATCTGTGCCACTATTGTGACAGTCATTCACTGTGTGACGAACACCAAAGTGCGTTTTAGTACAAACAAGCGATGGTCGGCAGCCATTTTCGAACTGCTTTCTGCAAAATGGCAGGACGGAGAGTTCGCAACGCCTTAGTGGCCAATTCTTTGTTGTTTTCCGAGTATACGGCCGCCTGGCCATCCTGGTGTGATACATCTGACTACTTTTGCGTTGCTCTATTCGACACCTCGCCGTATCACCAATATCCACCTGAGGACCCATGCAGGACTGACGAAGAGCGGACAAACGTTTTGAACTACTGGGTCGACATCCGCGAGTTGGACAGGAAAAAAAGACCGAAGAATAACTTTTACTGGTATCTACCGGAGGTGGACAAATTTGAGTACAAGCAACGGAACGGCTCGTTGAAGTATTAAAATTGCAAACTGAAGGAGACGCCTTAACCTTCTGGGGCTTAACAGTCGTTAAAGGAACATCTCGAATCTTTTTGCACTCACTGAAGTGCCCTGCACAGCTGCAATGTCGGCGCTGTTTGATAAAAGTGCAGTGTTCAGCAGTCATGGGACAAAAGTAAGTACAGTTATTTAACGTATTCAAGCCCAATCTTTCCACAATACTTTGTCTGGCTCGAACACAATTACCTTCAGCGTTGAGACATTCAGTTTTACGGATAGGAGTATTAAGTTGGCATAGATATGCCTTTGTGGAAGGTGTAGCGAACGTTGTCGGTGTACGTGTTGATAAGCCAAAACTCTCGAACGGTTGAATGGGAGACCTCTCCAGCGGTTGATAATACGTACCCATTAATTCACCTCTAGTGTGGAGTTTTGAAGAATAACCTTTCGATGACAAAGCATTGGGCGAAATGTGGGCAAAGGTGGGTTGTGTATGTGGTACCAGGTATGGACAGGAACATCTCGGATAGGCGTTCCGCGCCATTTCGCGCTGTACCTCATCGTCTACAACCAGCGTGATTTCCACGCTGGAATATTGATTTTCCACGAAAGCAAAATTATTTACTGAAGGTTTTCGCCACACTTTTTCACCTAACAAATTGTAAGATGTTGTGTAAAATCTCCCTACCGCCCGCTTAATGTGTGTATCTGTGTCTGTCTGCTTGTCATCGCGGTAAAACTGCATTCGAATAGTGAGATTAACTTTGTTCCCTCTCCTTCCATCCCTTCTCGGTCTTGCCTATTCTGCATGACCAAAATCCCTCAAGTGGTTTACCGTCCAGATACTTTATGTTGATTTAAATTATTCTTGGCTCAGAGTGTACATTTATCTTTAATGTTATTCCCTTCGGGCATAATCCGCAAAAATACCTTGAAATGGGAAATGTAATGAACTTAGTGCATACGAGGCGCTGAAGGATACGAGTACGGGACTTTCTTTCACCTTGTCTACCCCGGAGAGAGAACGGAATTCATTAGCATTAATGCGTTGGTTGTTTAGCCTTGTGTTCTACCAAACTTCTCGATGCCAAGTTGACTAGTGGAGAGAAAACGGGAGATTGGAGGATTGGAGGAATGGGAATCATTTTATTCCTTAATTCCGAAATTTCCACAGTTGCTGACTTAATGATCCCTCTACTTAACGTCAACTCTGAAACGCCTCCACCCAACGGGTAAAGTGCGCACGATGGCACGAAATCATTCATATTTCTTGGTGGTTGCTCCCTATTTTAACCAAACTTTCCTGCTCCCAACTTGTGGATAAGAGTATTGTAAATGGTACATAGGTGCAAAAGAATCTATATTGTACCCAACACATCAATCCAAGGAGACTGAACCGAAGTATATACTACTAAAAGCAATTAACGCAACATGAGACTTCATTTTCTTAATGTCTAAAAGGAAAAAGTGGAATCCCACAATTGTGATTTTGGCTCTCGATATGTCTTGGCAACCGGCCAGAGCAGGGACAAGCCTTTTCAGTGTAAGTAAATGGGTTTCTAATTCCTCCACCTGATTGTCCGCAGGTCATACTGGCTGATTGATATGTATAAGGGAACTGCTTCTTCCAGACCTGATAGTAATCACTTGTTGTATTAATAGACGGTTGTTGATTGGGAAGTTTTCTCATGATGTGGTCGTACATTCGCAATGTAAGCATATTTCTAGTAATCTCGCGCATCGGCTCTTCACGCATCTTGCTCCCCCCTCCAAATGTCAAATCTTTCATCCTCTATCGATTAAAGTCACGTGGAGACACGAGACTTAGTTGCGATTGCATGGACAGCCGTGGGCAGTCTGCTGTGAACATCCACAACCTGTGCCTTGGGGCTCAGTATTCGGCACCATCAAGGAATCATTGCAGAAGGTAGCATAAGGAGCAGTGGCGGGGACTATAAGAGGACAAATTTCGGGTACAATGGTGCGATCGAATTTCTTCTCAAAAATAAAATCATGCGCCTTATAAATGTTTTCCTTGAAACGGAACATAAATTGACGTCTGGGATAGTCCATGGTGGCACCACTGCGGAGGAATTGTCGAGCAATCCTGGCGGAATTATTGATCTTTTGACACATCACGTGAACAAAGTATCGATTAATGTAACAAATAGAAGTAAGGAATAAAAAGAGATTAAGCGTTGGCGATTTCTTATAAGTACGCAATTCTCACTATTAAAAGTGAGTCGAATTCATAGTGCAACACTCATAGTCGATCGATTTCCAATTGCAATCTGATTGGAATCGATTAAGGGACGATGTCAAACTTCATGCCAACTCCAAGGCTCATCTCTTCTGTCTACATCGTCTAGGTCCCAGAAGATCTCGATGAAGCACACTTGGCTTTCGGCGGTGTTGAATGGCACCAACGTGATTTCGATGTGCTTGCATGGAAACCGAGATGTTAGGCACAGGATCGACCTGTTTCAGTGACAAGAAGAAACCGATTACTTCCACAACCGACAGGTGACCACAAAGCGCGAACCAATAGCCAATCGAGCAACCAACTCGGCATCCCTTCTTCCTCTCTCACTCTTTCTTCTTCCTTCCTTCCTCCCTCCCTTCCCTCCCTCCATCCCTCCATCCCTCCACCCACCCAATCATCCACCCAATCATCCATCCATCCATCCATACATCCATCCATCCATCCATCCATCCATCCATTCATCCACCCCCCTCTTCCTCTCGCCACATCTTGCCCCATCCCGCTGCCCCCCATCCAACCACCGACTTGCCAGCCAACCGACAGAACAACCAACTGACTCACCGACCTCGACCTACCCCTATTCAAAACCGCTTTAGAAAGACATTATTTTTGTGCCTTCTCAATAAACCGCCTTGTTACAGCATCTCCACCGCCTCATCTCCTCACCACAGCACTGCTGGGATGCTCCCCACGAAGACGTTCCATCGCGTCTAATTATAGTCACCTTGACGAACACTGTGAAAAAGCCGAGCCTTTGACATTTGCTGACTGTGACTGCTGGCATGGAGTGTACTATAGCAGTGTGGAGTTGCAGCACGTAGTGGGAGGACGTGGAGAGAGCACCACGCACACAGATGTTGTGTAGTGTGTGGGGAGACGTGTGTCATGCCATGGAGTCGTCGGGGAGATGCATGTGAATGGTGGGTAGTGAAGAGTATCTTCATATTCCTTCAAATTCACTTCGAATGGTGGTTGGTTGGTCGGTCGCGGGTAAGAAGTGACACCAGTCGGCAGAGGTAGATTGTGGAGGAGAAGCCGCGTGGCAGCCTTGACGTGTGTCCCTCCACCTCAACACCCACTGTCGTAGTGCACGAGGCGAGAGTGTACTGGCCGTTGTTTGGTGAATAGTGGGAGGCGAGGAGGAGAGGTTGGTGTAATAGACGTCAGATATGTCGGCGCTATCATGCACTCAATCTATCTGGAAGGATTGATTAGCAGAGGCAGAAGAGGGAGAGTGTAGTAGAGGTGCACAGTCTGCAGTCCTGGTGGTGGTGGTGGTGCTGATGCTGGTGCTGGTGACGGCGGGAAAGGTGGTCATTGATGATTCTCGACTATCTTTCAGCAATGAAGTGATAAATGGGTGGAGATGGTTGATCTCATTGCCTTGTATTCAATGTCCCGACACCCGAAATATGGTTGTTTCTTTGAGGTGCGACGGAGATATATTGTGAGGTGAGTTAATTTAGGAGGAGGAGGAGGAATCAGGTAGTGGGAGGCACAGTTGTTTACCATTCATTCTGGAAAGTAATCCACGCCCTCTCTCGGCGGCGGATGTATTTAATGTTAAATATAAGAGAATCCCTAATACCCAGAATATTGTACGATTTACTGAATTTTCGATTTGAACGAACTTGAAGTTGATGCCTAATGCATTCTCGATTCCATTTGGTGGCCAAAAATTTAATATGATCCCAGTGTTTCAATCGCTTTTTACTTAGGCTGAATAATGTGCTTCCCTGTGGTCCTTCTCCAATTTTTCGACAAACTTTGCCAATTTCAAGGTAGCCGCATTTGAAAATATATTTCCTTTCTTCATGTACCCACTTTTGTCGCTGCTAAGCATTTTGCCAACTCAATAATAAATGTGTGCCTCTAATTTAACTGAGCATTAATCGCAATTATTGTTCATTTATAAATAGCCTAATATAAGTGTGAATGGATTCCTCTTCACTGCGTTCTTTAAAGATGATTAAGAAATTTTGCTAAATTTGAGAAATGGGGCAAGTTTATCTCCAAATTTTATGCTCAATTTCTCATATTGTATATGTATCGGCATGTCAACAACAAAAGTACGCCAGTCGAAAACAAGGTTAAACCACTCTGTTGTGGAATGCCACGAAATTGGATCCCTGAATATAAACATCACAGGATCATTCGCATACCCATGCGGAGGGGTCGGATACCCGCTTTTATTTAATCACTGAGCGGATGTTTATGCGTAACTCGATCGAACCTCAGTTTTGCGTGATATAAAACAATGGTACTTGTTTGCCAAATCGTCAAAAAATTAGTCAAGCTTATGAAACTAAGGTCATTGAACTATCATTTACATGCACTTACTCATTTTTATTTGCATTTGTTTCTTGAGTGCTTATTATAAACTTACTGTTAATGTGTTTAATGTGGTAAAATGGGCTTAATTCGTTAGGGCCTTGCTATATGTCGGCAAACCATAAGAGCGCAAATTTTATGACTATCCACTTTAGGTAGCACTTTAGCTTTAATGGCTAAAAGCCGTTGGGAAATTCGAGAAACTCTAGGTCTATCCCTCTCCCGCCTCGACTACACGTTCGCTTGTTAGCTAATCATTTTTAACTTTAAACTTGATAATTTAACTTCTTCAGTTTAACAGACTAGGATTTGTGGGATATAAATCCATCATCAAATCCTATTATTCCAAGTTTCCCTCTTTATCCCAAATTTCATTGTCAGCATAAATTTCATGTCTTATGAAAACAGCTAAAACGATATCACTCCTCGTGCTTACAGGTGCAGTTCATAGAAAACGCGTAATTCCATTTAACTTACAAGCATTAAATCCCGCTGGAATACACTAGAGGAATTGTATTTCAGTTGGTGGCCTATAAATGTGAACTTTCCCACCACATATTCCGAATGTTTTTTTTAATTTTTGTGGGTTAAGGGGTAGAGTCGAGCGATGGTCGTTACTTGATGCGACCCATATTTTCGATATTAATTAAGTGTCCAACTGACCATTTGTAATGCTTTAAATCACTTCAAGTTCTTTCGAAATAGTTTAAATTAGTGCGATGCAGGAAAAGACACTGATGTTTTGAAAGTTCCTCACTTGTATAAGATTTAGCATACTAGTAATTTTTGGCTGATACAACATCGTGGATTTAAAGGCAGATTGAAAACTACTGAGCAATTAAAATTTAAGAATGAGCGTGCTTATATAGGAGGGCTTGAAAAGCGCGTGCATTGTGGCAGCACTGCTTGAACCGAGTATGAATCAAGAAAACGCATCAAGACAAGGATGAAGTATGAAATTTTCGATCCATTCTAGGTAAAGAAGCTGTTTACCCGCGTGAAAATTGAGTTTGTTGATACCGCAATATTTTAGTGTATGGGATCCTTCCAGTCCAGCCTCGTGGACTGAATGAAAATGAAAGTATGGGTTTATCATTAGTATCCCTTAGCTTTATTTCTAACACGTCACAATTTGACAGAGGTGCACGCGACTAATTCTGATTGTGCCTGGAGTAAATAAACTTGTTGAATGAATGCGTTCCTTAACCCCCAAAAAGATGCAGTGTAATTAATTAAAAATGTTATTGTATTTGCAAGCATACGATTTTTCATTTGGTATGTAGGCAATACAACCATAATATTCAAAATGTTCTTGTTTTAATCTACAAAATGGATCACCGAACACATTGTCCGCAAAGGAGCTACCGCCTCTATTAAATTCATTGGTCGATTTTAACCCTTTACTTGTTGTGTAGCTTCGGGTGATATAGAGTCATATGGAGAGAATCGTTCAGAGACTCAATAGCCCCTTATTAAAAAGAAAATCCTTAACTGATAGGAGCCGCAACTTTGGTGTCCCTCTTAAAGCCCTCCTCTACAAAAAGACTGTACTGGTGCCTCGCATTGTCGAGAATATCTGCAATTTTATACTAACCTACGGCTTGCGGACAGAGGGCCTCTTTCGAGTTAATGGAAATACCAAAGCGATTGCAAGCTTGAAGGCGCAGTTTGATATTACAAGTGCTAATGATCTTAATGAATCTGATTACGAAGATATACACGCAATATGTGGCGTACTTAAACTGTTTCTAAGAGAAATTCCCGAAGGTCTTATTCCAGATGCCCCTACCAGACAGACCGTTAAAGTAACCCTCAAATTACCTGTGTTTTGTGTTCACTGATTTTTCATTCACCAATAATCATTTCCCTGATTCCAGATCATGGACCAGCTGAAAGATGACAAAGCACGATGCGTATTAAAGTTGCGGAATGTTGTGATGAATTTGCCAGAGGAAAATTTTAATCTTCTTCGATACATTTGCCAATTCCTTCGAGACCTTGTCGCCAATGAGGCCTTGACGAAAATGTCTTCAGCTAATCTAGGCATTGTTTTTGGTCCTTGTCTTTTTAAATGCGGCCTTGGCGTACATGTGAGTGGTGTCGCGTTTTTAACATAGTTTTCATGTTTCTCTAGCATGCTCACTCTTATTGCGTAATTATTGTCTTATTTTTGCCTATTTGTTGGGTGGAATTATGTTCATTTGGCTGGGACCTTGATTTTTATAAACCATTCTGCTTTTTGAAAGCAAACGAAAGCACGGATTTACCACTATTAATTGCCATCTGGTTGCTATCCTGGTGCCAAGAACGATCGATTTTATTAGCCCTTCTTTGTTTTCATACTTAGTTATGATGACACGCTCGTTTTAGGGTCAAATGCTAACAGCGCTTTTGCTCTCCTTTTTCATGCATACATTAATGGGGTTTTGTCCGTTGTCTTTCTGCATATATTAATATTCCCCCTTTCTTTGCTCTCCAGAAAATTACCATCTTATAACGACCTCAGTCTAATGAATAGTCAATTCTATTTATTTGGCTTCTTTTATTTGAGGTAAAAATTTGTACCGCTCTTGTACAAGTAAGCTTGGGGTTCAATAACGGCCGTTATTTTTTTGTAGGTTTTATGATGGAATTTTTGGCTCTTTACTGTTTTTATACTTGAAAATAACTTCAATGTTTTTCCTAAAATAAAATTCAACGACTTTTGGTCTTCCCTCCGGCCTCTTTTTGTCTTCATACATGTATACTTGCTTGTCGGCCTCTTAATCATTTCCATATTTATGTCTTTCTTCCTCCCTCTCCCTGTAGACGATTTGTTAATTGTGTAATTAAGTCCATGTTTCTCTGAAGGTAGTGGCTGCGACTTTGCTTTGATCACTTCTTTACATAATGTTTTATGTTCACTGCGTATTCTGAATAGAGTCGGGATTTTAAACTATATTGTAATGAAACTCGTTTGATTTCTAAAATTTAACAATCATTACTACCGTTCCATTTTGTCATATTTTTCTTTTTTACCCAGTTTGTCGTTATACAAATATTTTGGATTTCTTGATCATTTATTTTCAAAATATAATTGCGACGGAACTAAAATCGACCCTATACTTTTTAATTTGCTTACCCACGATTCACGCAACGAGCACAATACTTCCGTATTTCGTTTCATGCTATTTTCTTTCTTCCCTTCACTGCAATGTTAGGCACCTCTTTTTACTCATTGTCAATGTCCATAACCTTATCATTTTTTTTGGTTTTAGTTCCATTAAATTTTCCCTGCTTTCGTTAATCCTTTCTATAGATTTTTACCCGGGTAGTGCTATTCTAGAATATTTAATTTAGCTTCTATTTGTGTTTAACACCAAAGCGATATTGCAATAAAGAAATTTGGTCATTAGCTGATTTTCAGCGGTGACTGTACAAGTAGCCTGTGAGAGATAGTTGCAATTCCCTTGTTTGTAAAAATACGCCCTTAATAAGTGCTTTTGAGCGTGTTCTTTGAGTGAGTAATTGGGCATATTTTGCAACTGCTCTGCTTTGAAGATTTACTATATTTCCGTATTCTGACTTTCTTTTTGTCTGTTATGCAAATCCGAACAAATAGATTGTGTTTAGGTAGATACGAAAGTTTCTCATTTTTGTAAGTAGGTCACTGGGAAGGCGAATAAGGACTCGGACGAAACCTTGAAACAAAGCATTGAGGTGGACTGATATTTTTTCTTATGAGTTTACTTGTGGATCACATGCCGACATATCATCGCCGCCGCTTTTAATTTTGGCAGAAGTTCCTGAAAATGCCCATTCTCACCTAAATTAGAATATTTGAGCATCTTAATATTTACTCGCGTGGTATGTTAAACTGAGTTAGTGTTATATAAGTCAACGTATTAGACGAACAGTTTGTGCTTCCTGGGAACCATTTGGGGTGAAATATCTCACAAATGCACTTTTTAGAATGTCTTCTGGCATAAATAAATGTAGGCAATACAAAATGGCGTAATTAGCGGCCATTGGCGGATAATGTGAACAAAGCATTAAGAAATCGGCTTGTCTTTGATTTTTTTAATTTATCACCAATTTCGGGAAAAAATTTCTTTTAGCTGCCAATTCCGGGAATTATTCCAATGAATTAAAGATTAATTAGTCCAAAAGTTACCCATTGTAGGTTGATTTAATTAGTGTATGTCAATTTGATTTCGCCCGGCCTTGGTACGCCATGCCTGATTCTTTCAACGTAAAACATTTTTCTTTTCTCTTTAGGGTCTCAGGCAACAAAATCTTTCTAACCTTGCAACTACATACTTCATCACATACTTCGAAAGTGTATTCTCCAATTCTCAAGCCGTTAGCAACAGTGTACATCAGTCCGGACTGTTGAAATCAGCCAACAGCTTAAATAGCCTTCTCCAGCGACGTCGACGTGACCTTCCACGACGCTCTATAGTCGGAACTACTTCGACGGAGGAAGCCGTATCATCTGCCGTGGCTGGCGACTTACGATCTCGCCCAATTACTCCGAGAGGTGACAATGTCTCACCTTTGCTTTCTCCAGCTGATAATAGCAGTAGTATTGCTACTCACTCAACCAGTAGCTTGTCGCTCTCGCCATCGAGGAAGTGGTGTTATTCTGATGTTGACGAACTTGATTTAGGGTAAGTTTGGGCCGCTAGGATAATTGTAGTTATCATTTATCGAACCAGTTTACCATGATTGATTCGACCTTAGACTGATTATTTTAGTTGTTATGACACAACTTTCTAACAATTCACGTCAGAATGCTATAAATACTGGTGAATAAATATTAAACTTAAAGGTCACTGTTAACGATCAACAACGCACTTCTGGTATAGCTCATAATTATCTATGCAGTTATCAAGTCAATCTCTTTCGTTTCCCATATCACATTCAATTCTCTATTTGTTAAGTCTTTGTCCATCCATTAGTAAATTCGCCATAACTAGACGAATGCGCGACTCAGGTCCGGCGAAATGTCAACGATAATCGTGTTTTCCTTCTTACCAGTTAAGTCACATAACCAAGGTAGCATTTAAAAGAGCATTGCTTCAATCAGGGTGGAACACATCAGTGTCTCACTATTTACTCGTTTCCTCGCTAACCGTGGTAGGGGGAGAGTGACCATCAAGTCGTACCATTCAACGAGTATACAAGGCAGTACTTGATGCTGGGACAAGCGATTTTCAACAACATCCTAACACGATGCCTGCTGCAGTCACTAGCTCCCAACACACACACACACACACCCACACGTAAACACATGGCAGGAGCCACTTGGTGCGATTTTGCATGGGGTATGGAGGTCCTCGATGGTCATTTCCCCTTCCAATCATATCATAACACCTGCCTTGTTGACCACATGAATAATTACCAAATATCGGACCAGGGTCAGCTTCGACGAAGAAAACATATATCACTATTGTAGTTGCTTTCTCACTCCGACCGAGTCTACGTGTCTATCGTTAGTCTTCCAAATGACCCCACGTAGAGCATCCACTGCAATTCACCAGTCGAAACAACCCCACGACATCTGCAACTCAACCTCTTACTTTCGAGCCCTCTTTCGGGGCTGTGGCATTGTCTCCGAGGTCTGTGAGAGCGAGAAAAGTGGGTTTCCAACGAACCCATTCACCATCGACACTGAACCTAAATTGCCGACGTTTTTCTGTGCTTCTTTCTCCTCATTGAAACACCGCCTATTGAAATGAACCTCCAAGGACACCAGCCGAAGAGTTACGAGAGGCGTTCGTTCTCGACAACTCAATTTAGTTGCGGCGATAAATGCTTTTTTTTACTCACGGCACCCTTGGGGGGGTGGTTAGTTTTTTTTAGTTTTTCACGGTTTTAGTATATATGAAAAACCATTTCATAAGCTCTGTACTTCGTTTTTCAATTTCCTTTCCACAGGCGAAGCGAAAGTTGGTAGGTAGTAGTGATTTACTTTTGCCAGAGCACAGCTTGAAATTAGTTGCGGTGAGTAGCAGATCGAGAATCCATCTAGCCGCCTTTCGAGTAACATAGAAGTGACAGTATGCGATCAAAATTATGAAAGGTAAGCAGTGTAGGATACGATTTACTTTTCCGTCCGCTCTATTATTTGGCTGAATTCTTAACATCATATTTATGATCTGTATTGCTTGACGCGGGCGCTTTGCAACAGCAGTATACGTTCTTATTTCCATTGAAATGCTTCCTCACTGACCCGAAAAATTAAAATCCAATCTAGGAAACGTCAACTTGCGCCAATATCTCATTGGGTTCAATCCCGAGGCAAATGCTGGTGAGGGTCCTATTTCCTCCGCATTTTAATTTCAAGACTGGATGAACATTTTGAAGTCATTCGCATACGTTATGCGATTGAGCTTGTTGTGAAAACTTCCTTCAAACCTGTTATAATTATAGATTTAAGTTACATGCAAGAGGACTAAAGGTTTGAATGAGCCGTCCAAAATTGCTCCCTTTTGCATTCTCATTCTTTTTACACACAAGACAATTCGTCACTGGCCGAGGAATTAGATTTTAGGTTCTTCTCACAACGGGTAGTCCAAATAACACATGTTGTATTCTTTGTTATCTTTTTAATACGACATCTCTACCTCGATAGAATAAATATTCTGAGTTTATTAATTGCATTTGAAATATTCACTTGAGTGTATAAAATGATGAATTTTGAAGAATCCGATTTTTTACTAAGGTTAATTGTTTTCAACTACGATTTCCTCAATTATTCGGAATGGGAAAATAGCTTAAAATTTGCCGTTACATTTATTTGCTATTACCTAAATGTCGAACTTTGTTTTTCTTTTTCAGTTGGATATAAATTCACTCCACAATAATTCACCTGTTTTTTTGTTTATTTGTCATCCTAGGAACCAGATGGTTTTTTCCCTCAGCTGTTGTTTATCTATAGGTTTATAAATAGAAATGTGTGTATCCGAAACTCCTTTTTCCGTATGAGAAATTCCCTGTATTCGATTCTCTAATTACGCCTTTACACATTGAGCCTTGGCCCCTTTTTTTCGTACGCATGAAATTCCGACCACTGGTTTTTCTACTACATTTATCCTTTTTTCATGTACTTGCAATATCTCCGCGCACTAATTCGTTTCGAACCTACGTTTTCCATGTCCGCCTCCTATATTCATTCACTTCTTGTTTTTCTTTGGCCGTACTTGAAATCATTACTCAATAATTTTTTTAATATCCACCTATTCTGATACCTTTATTCTCCACTTATTTGTCTACTCCTATCCCCTTCATATTATCGTCTAAATGTTTCTTGCTCGACTGCCCTTCTCGGTAGCTTTGTCACTCCAAAACGTGTGCGTCTCTCTTGACCCACTGTGAATCACTGACGTTTTGCAGGTTTCCACGACGTCCGTTGGGTCGGTTTATTACCAGTTTCCGTTTTAATTACAATAGGAGAAATGGTGTACCTCGTGACTAAGTTATGAAAAAACCTGGATTTATGGTATGTATATACATACTAGGTAGGGCTTTTTCCACATAGTGTTTTCCTTACTTTTCGTGCTGCAACACGAAGGAGTGTACCTCATACACACCGCCCGACATTTGTAAACTTGGCTGTTTCTTGTCTTTTACTGTCATCGCCTTCAGAGAGAAAGGAGGCGGAAGAGTGGGGCGAGGTGTGTGTGGGAAAAATTAGTAATTGAAATTCTGCATGGTGCATTTTGTCATATCCGTTTTTAAGAAATTTGTGAGGCAAGGAGTATTTGCACATTTCTATCAAAACAATCTTTGCTGAAATTTAATACGACGCTTGTGTAAATGCGTAGGCAAAGAACGTGATCAAAGATATACCATTTGCCTGGTCGAAGTTAGAGATTTTGTGTTAAGGCGTGGCTGAACAGTTAGCTTTCATTCAAGGAAACTTTTTATATCGGCCTCACCACACTTTTTACAAAGTAAGTCTTAGGAGTTGTTTTACCGTTCCGCACTCAGATTAAAATTTTATTCCACTTACTGTACCTTCCCGTTTGTTCGCCTTTTGGTAAGTGAGTGCTGAAAACGGAACGACCACGTGGAATGTGTGAGATTGACCTTAACTGAGACCAATTTTATGATTTTTGGATACGTAAAGGTGTTTCTAGGGGGCGTACATGTATTAACTCGTTATGCCTTATCTGCCTTTTATTATTTCACTTATTCACCTCCAAGTGGAAGCCCTCTATCGTTCTACCCCTCTCATTGTCATTCCTCAATTAGCCTGGAATTAAATCATCACGATAAGTAACTCCCTTTTCTTTATGTTAGACTTACTTTTGTCTAATTGTGCAAGTGGGCTCAACCTGCCTCGGTGCCTTCATGAATCTCTTTCACGGTTAAATTGTATTTACCTCCACTGGCATATCTTGATCTCTCCGTCGAATCTTCTATTTACACGAGCGCTGATAATTTGGTTGCTCTTAATTGTTAGGCTGCTTATTCTCGTTCTACTGAGTATCACCTTTTTTCTCAGTTTGTGCATTCTCGCTTTCTCAGTCAGTCATCTTTCTTGTCGTTAACCTATCAAATCGTACTTCAATTTCCTCATCTTTAGTCTGTACTTTATTCCTTTTCAATCATTTACTCGAGATTAAGCGTTTTCTTCCTCGTCGCTTTTCATTCCTTTTATTGGACCTTTTCTTCTAATTATTACCCTTACTGGTGAGTATGCATCGGAATTTTGTTCATCATTCAATTCTTTTATTCTGACTTATTCTGTATTTACCCGGACATTTCATACTCATATATCCATTTTCCAACCTTTCTATATCATTTTGTTCATCCGAAATCTTTTTTCCTCTTGTTGCTTCATTCTTTGCTTCCTAACGCATTCTTCAATCGCATTAGCTATAATTCATTTTCTTAACTAGATTTCTTCGTACCTTTTTCAGATCGCATGGCGCCTTAGCTCGTGAATTGGCTAGCATCATGACGTCAATTTCGATTCCTTCCGTAACCAAACTCGGCCAACCATTTGATGTTACCCCAACTTCTGCCACAATCACGACTAAAACTTCTGCTCCCGAAACTACTAAAGAAACTTTGGACCGGGATAAAACGGTGCCTAATCAATCGCCGCCTCCACTTGTGATGGAAGACCTCGCCAAGTCTCTCCCTACCCTGGTTCATCTCCGGCATCATGGACATCTTCATCACCACTTCCATAATCACCGTGTGTGTCATGGACGCCACCGAGAATATGAGGGAAGTGGAGAGAAGGTTTCGTCAGACTCCTCATCGTCGACTACCTCATTGCTGGAAATGGTTGTTCCGACTGCTTCACCAGGAGTAATAACAGCAACGACGACGACTTCCAAAGTTCTTACGGAGTCCACCACCGAAACCACTACGCATACTTTGACAGTGGAGGAGGACTTTGAACCCTGCCATGCCTACTTATCATCGGTGAGTGAAAATTTATTGTCTAGAAATTTTTAAAGATGGTTATGCAACCGTTTTCGTTTTTTGTTCAATTCCCTGTTTTTTTGTACACAACTAGAGTTGAAAATGCATGAACTCTTTCGCCAACATCAAATCTTTCTAAATTTATAGACTAGCTTCTTTCTCGACGTATTCTTTCATTCAGGTCCCGTTTTTCCCATCTGCCAATAGTTGCCACCATAATTGGCAATAGTGTAACAGTTTATGTCAAATACACCCACGTGTCTGCTGTCTAGTACGACGGTGGTAGTTAATTTGTAATTCGTAGATGTTTGCGAAATGCCCTCTTCGCTTCCTTTAAAATATCCACCTCTTAACTCCTTACTTTCAACGGTTCTATCGACTCGAACGGAAAAGGTGTCATATCAGAGGGACGTTAGGTATACATGCCAATAACTTTATTCAATGTCTTGACACTGCCGCAAATAAAGGTAATCGGCCTTCACTCAACCGACCTTTGTTACTATGCGTTGGTTCTACCACTTACCTCTCCTGAATCTGATCGCCCATTGTCACTTTGTTATTTCCAAAACAGATTGACGAATTTACTACCCGCCACTCACCACCAGTTATTACAATCTTTGTTCTGCCAAAAGTTAAACATTAATCTCTACCCAATCTCGTTTCGTCTGTGCATGCACTCTAAGCAGGAAAAAAAGACGGCAATCTTTCAAGCTACTTTGAATAGAAAAATGTTCCCATCAGCGAAACTGCATTGAGTTGTCGAGAACGAACGCCTCTCGTAACTCTTCGGCTGGTGTCCTTGGAGGTTCATTTCAATAGGCGGTGTTTCAATGAGGAGAAAGAAGCACAGAAAAACGTCGGCAATTTAGGTTCAGTGTCGATGGTGAATGGGTTCGTTGGAAACCCACTTTTCTCGCTCTCACAGACCTCGGAGACAATGCCACAGCCCCCGAAAGAGGGCTCGAAAGTAAGAGGTTGAGTTGCAGATGTCGTGGGGTTGTTTCGACTGGTGAATTGCAGTGGATGCTCTACGTGGGGTCATTTGGAAGACTAACGATAGACACGTAGACTCGGTCGAGTGAGAAAGTCAACTACAATAGTGATATATGTTTTCTTCGTCGAAGCTGACCCTGGTCCGATATTTGGTACTTATTCATGTGGTCAACCAGGCAGGTGTTATGATATGATTGGAAGGGGAAATGACCATCGAGGACCTCCATACCCCATGCAAAATCGCACCAAGTGGCTCCTGCCATGTGTTTACGTGTGGGTGTGTGTGTGTGTGTGTTGGGAGCTAGTGACTGCAGCAGGCATCGTGTTAGGATGTTGTTGAAAATCGCTTGTCCCAGCATCAAGTACTGCCTTGTATACTCGTTGAATGGTACGACTTGATGGTCACTCTCCCCCTACCACGGTTAGCGAGGAAACGAGTAAATAGTGAGACACTGATGTGTTCCACCCTGATTGAAGCAATGCTCTTTTAAATGCTACCTTGGTTATGTGGCTTAGCCCACCTCGCGCTTTGCAAAGAAACATCGAGTGTACCGTCTTCTACGCTGGCATTTTGCTGGAACCGAGTCCCTATTTGCCTAATTTTGGGATGCGTCATTAATCCCTTTGTTATATGCATGCACATTTGGAAAACATCGCTGATCTTGTTTTCGCTGCTATGGATGACGTTGTTTTTGCGGATGGCTCTAGGCGTTTTATAATTGGCGTTCTAGAATTTCGGAGGAATGTGAAAATTTTTGCCCATCAATTAAAGCTTTCATTGATGGTCTTCATTAAGGGGTTTTCTGTCCCCCTCAGCCTTTAATAAATCTATTTTTGGTTTCATAATACGGTGGATATCGCCTTGTCCTTCTTACGTCGTCTCAGCTGCTGTCGTTACTTTAAGTGCAGGACGGCCTAGCTTGCTGAGTCTATCTCACTTTGTTGCCGGATGTGTTTAAGTGAAGACGCTGTGTTAAATAGCAGGAGACGATCTGCTGAATTTTATTTGCACATTTACGTGGCTTTACAAGGCAATATTTTACCCCATCAATAAGTTAATATGGTAGAGAGATCATCTTCTTTCATGATTTGCCTACCGATCTCCGTATTTTATTCGCCCTCATCTGTCATTTGCTTAGGCTGTAGACCGGTTCCTGTTTGCCCGATGAGTCATGCAATTGTGCGTACAACTCCTTTCACCTAGGCAATCACAAACTGCTTGCCCACTCTACCGCAAATATTTACTTATTTTTGAGTCTGCGATGGATTAAGTAGTCTGTTTATGTCGTAAATACCCGCCTTTCGTTTGTTAAGGACAAGACAATCAGCTTGGTGCCCGTAGATTTTGTAAACCACGGGACCCGACGAAAGGCTGGGGTGGCTAATGTGATATGGATCCGTCGGTGGAACAAGAACTGTACTTTTCAACACAGATTTTTTGTATTAATTTATTCTCGTAATTTTCAAAAAAAGGATAATTTGAAATCTCAAGTAATGATATGAATTTACGAAGGCTGGATTAGTTATGGCAACATTGTTGCCTTTCTTCGCTAGAAATTGCTGAAGGAAATTAGATTCTACTCGCGGTATTGTGTGAGAAATACTGGAACCCCTAACAAAGGAATTTTTCAAACCGAAATTAAGACCCTAACCTTGAAACCATATTTTTTTCTAGTCCATCTATCAACGCCCTGTCCGTCCTACTGAAAATTGCGTTGCCATGCCTATGGTAAACCCCTGAAGTTTTCACTTGCTCAGAATGTATGTAGAAATTAGTTCTATCAGATATGGGATTCATTGTCCCTCACTGCGTAGCGGATCCGTCGGCACTGGGGCGAGGAGCGAGAATTAAAATTTTAGTCGCAGTAAAAATTGTGACATTAAGTCGACTTGTCAGTCAGGCATGTAATATATCTGCACATATTAATGTCTTGTTCCTTATGTATTCCATTACCTCTAATCCTCCCTCCCTCTGACTCAACTCACGAAGGCAACAGGTGGTTATGTGCTCCTACTTACCTCTAGTTGTAGGTATACCTTTGTAATCGGAACGGCGAACCATAGAGTCATGAATTGTACAAATATAAAACTTGATTGTTTGCTCATGCTTGTGATCGCAAAGTCCGCGACGCTTCATTTTCGCTGGCGCTATCGTCTAAGTCGGTATATCCGAATTTCAGCTAATTGAAGTTACGGGACCTTAACCGTCATTCTTTTTCGCTGCGTCCCTAATTGGCTTGTCAAAACATTTAACAACCCGATCGGATATCGTTTTGACTGAGCAATAACTTTCTATCCCCATGACTGATGTGTAATGCCTATTCTCCTTCTACCAGTCCATCGTAGATGACATGCACCTGACGCATCAATCCATCTTCTCGGCGTCCGATCACGATGATGCTGCCGATGAAGGAGAGAATGAAGAAAAAGATAGTAGGAAAAGGGAAGAATTACCTTCGACAATTCCTTCCACCCACCACTTTCCTCGCGCCAAATTTTATCCACCTCAAGTGCTTTCGTACTCCTCCGAGGTAAAGCCACCTCCTTTCTTATTACTAGCCTCAGCAAATTGACATATTTAGCCTGGGATTTATTTAGCGACTAACAATCTTTTCCTACCAATGTAGATTAGTTTATCTATTCTTTTTGGTGATAATTTGATTTGTAAAATATGCGCGAATTACTGTCTGCGATTCAAATGACTGTCGAGTTTTTGTTCATCCCATTATATAATTGACGCATCTTATCTCTTCACATTTCTTAGAGAATGTTATTGGATTGCTGTAAAATATAAATTCGCGGTTTGACTCTTTTATGCCTTATCATCCGTATTTTCGATATTCTGCATCGTCCTTTTGAGTTCACCGCCTTGACTTTATTTATATGTTTCTTTCGTTCGATTTTTCCCTTTTTTACGAAAATTTTCTTGCAAGCTTAATTCCTTGCCTCAGAAGTAGATACTTACCACCGTTAAAATCTCGACCCTCTCTACCTCATGCATTTCAGTAGCATATTATCCTCATTTCCTGATTCTTATTTCCATTAGCTTCATTGTGGTGTGAAGGTCAATTTTTTAATGTGCAATACGGAAGTCACACTAATGGTAGTTAAGTGTTATTCTCTTCATGTAATTTCTCTCTAGCTGGGTGAAACTACCCCTCACCTTCAGCATGGAATTTTGGATCACCTAATTGATCATGATGCTGGTGATGTTCTGGAAGAATTCTGGATGCCTCCTCCCGTGGAACCCATTGTCAGTCTTGTACACCACTCTGACTATCACATCTCCCTTCCACAACCAGTTCTCCCACCACCCATCCTTATCGCAAATCCTATCTGCCAGAGCGTGACACCCCAGCCCCGTCAGATTTTGACCTGGCCAAGAAAAAGGAGCATCTTCAGCAGAGTACGTCGCATACTCATCTTATACATCGAGGATCGGTTCATCCAGTAATGCGTGCACATTTCCTACCTTCTATCTCCAGCTTCATAATCGGCGATCCCTGGACGTGTGTATTCCCCTAACCGGTGGACAGGATGGCGGCCTAACTGCCACATTTTCCACTGCCTCCAAAGTTCGTCTGGTCGAACATTCACCGAGCTTAGACATCAGTCTACCCGACCCCGTTCATCTGGAAGTGGCCGGATTCCTAACTGTTCTGCAGGCGGTACTGGAAGCCCGACGTAAGGAATGTCGACGCCCAGATGACTTGGAGAAAATGTCTTCAGAGGAAGTAAGCCTCATTTGAAAGTGAAATTTTAAACGGGTTAATGTATCCTTCCATTGTATTTTTTACCTGACTCGTTTACAATCCCACATGTTTATCACATTGCGTTTGTCCGCCCATCTGTTCTTTAACAATCCACCAATCTTCGCTTCGTCTCGAAATCTGGTTTTCTCCAGTGTTTCACATCCCCTTCTTCGTAGCCATTCGTCCCTGTCTCATCATTTTCTTTGTTTGCTTGCTCTGTTAATCGGCGTACTGTAGTATCTGTTCTGTCTACACCGTTCTTTTTCCTTTTTAGTTGGCACAAGAAAAAGTGGATTTGCAAAAATGTTTGCTTTACTTTGAGAAGACGAAAGGTCGGCCCTCAGATTCTCTAACAAAGCGAGTAATGAAACCTCTCTATGATCGCTACCGTTGTGTACGTCGAATGGTTCGGCTTGCCTCCACTTCAGCTGTCAGCCTCAGTAGAGCACGTTCTTCCTGTTCCAGTCCACAGCCCCACTCCACTCCCGTCAATACCCCAGAGGTGATGGCAGTGGTAGAACCGACTAAGGCTGTCGATATCAGTAAAGTGGCAGAACCTCAGCCTTCAACTAATCTTGAATTTTCCCCGATGCCCGAAGCTCTATTAGTCACGTCTTCATCCAATTTCTCTCATACGGAGACCGACCATACTGCTTCTTTGACGAGCAATGCGCCAGAGCCTCCTTCACTTTTCCTCAACTGGGAACTCACTCTCTCTGAGTTTATTCAACTTGCAAAGAACTTGAATCCCGTAGATCTGACTCGTGGACACGCGGAAATTTTGTCGGTGAAACACAAATTGCAACGCTTTTTACACGACTACGAAAAACGGATCCAAGAGGCAACAAGTAATAGTGTTATTAAAGATTTCACCTTTTAGATCATCCACCATCAAAACGGGATCGCGACGGATTAAGAGGCGAATATAATCGCTACCGAGATTGTAAACAACGTCTCTATGTAATTGATAGATTCGTCGAGAAACCACAGACCAGTCCTGAGAGTCTAATCATCGATGCGCAGTCGGTGGGACGAGCACATCGCAGGAGGAAGGTTGTAAGGGAGAATGCAATTGGAGTTAGTGGAATGCCTCAACAGAAGGTGTCAGCAACAACCAATAATGCGACTTCAATGCTGCTCTCGCGCGATAGGACGTCCTGCATATAGTGATCGTTTTTAGAGCTTCAATTTCCTTGTTAACACTGCATTTTTTTCTATGCCATGGATTTTTTGACACATGAACAACGCATCCTCATTTTAGATCTACGGTTTTCTTGAACCCCTGTAGTCTCGCCTTTTTTCTCCGCGGATTTTTCTTGCTTTGTATAGATGCATTATTATTGTTTTTGCAGTTACCAAATTCCTCTGGACTTTAAGCTTTAACAACGCTTCTATTGCCTAGCACAACCTAGAGCTACTCAGAATTTAAACAAATTTAGTAAGAAAACTTTGAGCGATAGTCAAAAAAGGGTTGTATGTGTTTCACATTATAAAATAATTAAAGCAATGCTGAAACTGGATGAGCGGCGGCAACTCAACGTGTACACGTCAAGGAATTTTAAAAGTAGGGTTCTTTGCCGCTGGTTAATGCTAACATAGTACGAATTGAAAAATCAAGAGAGAACAGCATTTTTGAATTCTCGTGAAAGCTTAAAATGACTCGGTGAAACGGATGGTAGAGCATTCGGCGGGGGGGTCATCCCTTTAACATCCTGCATCTGCTATTTAATGTCATTTTCCTCATTTCTTGCGGCAGCAGTAACTCCTCTGTTTACCCAGGTCTGGAATCGTTACATGGCGGTATCGAATTTCTTGCTTTACTAACAGATACCGCTTGGATCCTACGTCACATTAACCAAATGGAGGCGGCTAACGGCTCGGGGAACCAGTATCTATGCTTATGCCATGCAGTCTAGGAAATATTATCACTACTGAGGATTTCAGAACAATTTGTGAATAAATTGAATTAAAATAAGTCAAACAAATGTCGAGTTGTCCGACTAGGTGGGAATTTTAACGAATATGGAGGTGAATGGTTTGAGTGATGCTTCCTTTTATGTTATCTCAACATCGCTAACAATATGTATTTGTTTTAAGTGAAGCGATGATTTCAAGTCTTTGCATCTTTATTTTCCAATTTGGGCACAACTAATTATCCTTGGAATACATGTAAGTTATAAGATCGACCACACGGCAACTATAACCATATTCATTGTCATACCAGGAAATGAGTTTCACAAATGTATCGTTCAGGGCTATTCCCGCATTTGCATCAAATGTAGAAGACGCTGTGCTTGTGCGGAAATCCATACTGACAACGTCTTCGTCCGTGTAATCCAAGATCCCTTTCATGGCAGGGCTCTGTGAGGCGTTTCTAACAGCTTCTTTAATCTGTTCATACGTCGCGGGCTTGGCTAGTTTGCATGTCAGATCAACGACAGATACATCGGGTGTGGGGACTCGAAATGCCATGCCTGTCAGTTTTCCTTGAAGCTCTGGAATCACTTTCGTGACGGCCTTGGCAGCTCCAGTTTGCGCTGGAATTATATTTAGGGCACCAGCACGACCATCGCGCCAGCCTTTGGGGTTGGGGCCGTCCACTAGTTTTTGTGTTGCAGTGTAAGCGTGAACTGTTGTCATTAAGCCCTCCACAATTCCAAAATTGTCATGAATTACTTTGGCTAATGGAGCCAAACAATTAGTCGTACATGAAGCGTTTGAGACGATTGTCATTGAGGGATCGTATTTGTCCAAGTTGACGCCAACGACAAATGTAGGAGCGTCCTTAGATGGTGCGGAAATTATGACCTTCTTTGCTCTATTATTTTTTAGATGTGCTCCAGCTTTGGCCATGTCGGTATTGACACCTGTGGATTCCACAACATAATATACTCCGTCTTTATCCCACGGAATGGCCTCGGCATTCAATTCCTTGTATACAGAGATAGAGTGACCGTTTATGACCAATTTTCCGTCCTTTTCTTTCACTTCGCCTATGAAGGGGCCATGAGTAGAATCGTATTTAAACATGTAAACCATGTACGTAAGATCTATAAATGGGTCGTTAACAGCGCAGACATCTACTGTTCCTTTGCATATAGCAGACCTGAGAACAAGGCGGCCTATTCTGCCAAAACCATTTATGCCAACTTTGGGCTTGCTCATCACGAAAAATTTTCAGGGTTACAGTAGCGGATACCGTGGCAATCGACTTATGCGATTTGGACCAGTTAAACAAAGTAACGACCTTACGTGTTTAAACTGGTTTCACCTTTAATTTTTACAGAATGGACCTTTTATTTTAATGACACGTTATCGATATTTGTGTATCTAGCATTGTGTTTAGTGTTTAGCAACATGCATTAAAAGGCACTGATCCAAAGCATCGATCGTGCTATTACCCTTTTTATTGTTCCGCCACATCATAGTGACCATCACACATAACCCAGTGAACGTTAGCTGCTGGGAAAGCGCAACACAACTTGGCTAGTGTTGACGGCTAACATAACCAAACAACTTTGATGAACATTATTACCCGACTGCACGATTACGCACGTCTCTGCTACCGCCACTAGAGTTCTGATGCATTAAAGGACCATTGCTCCAACCTACTCAGCCAACAGTGGTTCATGTGCCTCCAAGCCCCTAAATACGTTTCAAAAACCAAAAAAGTTACTAGCGAATTTACAAGCCTGTCCCGGCGGTCTTTAGAGATTTGTACTCGATAAAGCATTTGAGGTGAAGTAGACAAAAGAATAAACCCCTGGAGAAGCTCGATCAGAGTGAGTGAGATTGAGAAGGATCTAACGCCAAGAAACGTAACTTTGAGCAACACTCAATCTGCGTGTTACAAGCCTTAGGATTTTAAAAACCGAACGTGAAGGCCTGGAATGACTGTGCACTCACACTATACCTACAAGCTCAGTTAGATTTTCATTACGTTTTGCGAAAAATGTATGCAATTTTTAAAAAATTTATTCACGAAAGGAAATGCGTCGAGACTGGTAATAGATTACAAAATCTTGCAGAGGAATTTTCAATAAAATAATTATCATTGAACAACATCATCGACCGACCGATCTCCCACTTCCTCCTTGACAGCCAACTCTGATAACGCTTCAGTTATTTGTAAAGCATCTTCCTCTCGTTTGACACCTGCTTCCAACTCGAACAAAATGCTAGAACTTATCTTCGAAAGTCCTAGGGCATCTTTTTCGGGTTGTTCTGTAAGATGCAAACAATAAAAATCACAAATATTGATCAACTACGGGCAGCAAGCACTTTACCTGAAGAATGTCTAGAGACATGGGATGGGCGCCTACAATTATCAAAGTTTCGCCTGAAAATCTGGGCAACTACAGGAATAATGAAAAACAAAAGGTTCAAAGGCCTACTTTCAGGGTTTGCAAAACGAATACCTAAAATCTCATATTTTAATATATTGTCTGCAAAGTCATTTGGCGCATTCCAAACAAAACCTCGGTCCGAGCCCAGGGTTTTCTTCAACTCCATACACGGCAAAATGTAGTGGTTTGCACAAACCTAGGGAAAATATCGAAAGGTTATAAGACTCGGGTAAGTGGGAAAGACGAACCTTCTGGGTTTTATCTCTGCGCATGATAATACGGCATTGGTGTGTACCGGGGTTTTCAAGGATTTTCACTTCACCAGTTCCCCTTTCCTTCCATTCGGGTTTGTCAGAGTCAACATCAAAGCGAAAAAGTTTGGCGCGACTAGACGGTATAAAGGCGGGATAAGGATGTTATAATGTACGCTGTAAATAAGCAAGTTTCGTTCTCCTCTGATGTCTTTACATCGATTATGGGGCGGTAAACAATGGGCTCAAAGTAGGTCGAAGCGCTTTCCTCATTTAACTACACTGAAAAAATAAAACCGCCTCACCTCACCACCGGAATATGACATAACCCAACACGCGAAATCGGAGTATTACGAAGTTTAACTCACCCAATCTGTTGCGACCTTCAGTAGCCAATCAATTTGTTTACAAATAGTCAAGTACACTTAATATGGTTATTATAAGAATTAGTTTAAGACTGGAGAGCATTTTGGATTTTATTATTTTTTCATCGCTAAAGGTTTATTGGCCAAATATACATCGTCAAATGCACGCTGCTTTAACATGGTTTATAATGGCTTAAAATGCCTACGAAAATACATGCCAACTTCCCGGAAATATTTGCCATCTAACAATTAGCCCCTTAAGTGCGATACTTATGTGTTACCTGAACTTAGTACAGTGTCTGGACTGTGATACTCGAGCCTTACCAGGCAAAGACTCGAGAGGTCTTTGAATTCCGTACTTCTAATAGTAGTATCGATAAAGTTACTCTCGCAGACCACCCAGTAAAGTAAATAACCAGTCGCCTTTAAATATTAAGACAGGTAAAATGCTATTTGTCAGTTTCGCGAATACCTTTGCGATTTAAAACAGGAGAACGGACGAAGAAATTTTCCCCTGTCTAGTAAAACTTGCCCGAGCGACGACGCACTGAAGTGCGCATTATCAACCTCTATTTGACAAACTTTAATTGGGCATGCAGGTGTTGATGAGCGTAGATAATCTCAACATATGCACGTCAGGATATTTTTAGGGCATTCTGTTTCGGGGAATCTGCTGTCACCTTACTAGACGATGTATTTATTTTGATGCTATGAGAAAAACTGAAGATATCCATTTCCAGATCCAAAGGTTTAATTTCCACATGTTGTGCATTGTATGCCTACTAAGAGCAGATAAACCTAAACAATCGGTTGAAAATAAACCACGAATATTAACACAGATAGGTAACTTTCACCACATGAATGCATTCTCGGCGTACCATCGGATAGGAGGTCGCCCAAGGTATTGCTTGATGATATGACGAATAGTAGTATGATCTACGTCACAGATTCTAAAAAGACATTTCTAGAAGTGCACTCGATTTCTCTGAACAGCAATAATGTCAGCGCCATTACTTGTCGCTGTCCCGAAGAAGATTTATATTTCCTTCTTTATGAAGCCTTTTAATTGTCTCACATTTTAAATTCACGGAAAGACTTTGGCCAACAGGTGATTCTCCACTCCCTTCGTTCTACACATCAAGAGAAAAAGTCATGACACTTCGCGCAAATCGTCACATTTATTTAAACATTTGGAGGTATACAGGTGGAATAGATTAATCGTCAGAGATTCAACATTTGGGTAGTAACTGAGGTCCCTTTCAGGTTGAAGCGAGAGAACTGTGTGGTTAACAGTGATAGCTCAGCTAGTAGATGACATGGATAGAGCCAGACAATGATGGAAGAGACGGGCAGCGTATCTATTTGCCGTATAAAGGATTTTTTATTTCCTTGGTGTCGTCTTGCTGTAACAGGGGCGAAGTTCAAAAATGGTAAATGCGGCAGTAGTTTAAGCGAAATTATGTACGAAAGGCCCACTTTTACTTACGGTTGCAAGACCTGGGACCTCGTAGACGTATCCAGTATCCCCAATAAATTGTGATACAGGAGGCGCATTTGTATTCCTAATAAAAGCAATGTTAAGGAAAGAGGGAGTTGACAAATCACAGTTAAGGTTTAGGTGGTAGTTTCAGGAAATTTGAGTGATCTTTGAAAATTTATACAGTGTGATACATTTGTGTTCCCCTAATATTCCGTGGTTTCTTTTCACTTTATGAAACAAAGTCAGGGGCACTTTTTGAGTAAGGATTTTACAAATAGGAGTCAGAATTATAGGATACTCACACAAACAACTGTGAAACACCTGAGCATTCAGCCAGAAAATGGATTTACATCAACCTTTTAAGAGGATTTTTGCGACGACACTAAAAGGTTATTTGTTACTCCGATAGACATTCGTATCCCAATGTATAAATTTTCAATATTTGCGAGTTTCATAAAAAGGTTTAAATGTGGAGTTCCATTAAAGAAGTAAGAGGTAGTGGATAATTTCTGGATATCGATTAAAATTCTAATTATACTACTACCTACCTAATCACTGGCTGGCATTAAAACGACTCCGCTTGTAAAAAAGCAAAAGTCTTACTCATGATGTTGATAGCAAACACCCCCAAATCTTGATCGACAGATTGACGCATTAGTAGTCATTCGGTGCCTGTTCCATTCAACGCTTTAAATTCCTTGATGCGGTGTTGCGTAAGTAGGTTAATCTGTCGAAGCATATTATTGAAAATCGTACCCTTGTTGCTAGATTCGCTTCCAGTACATAAGTGAGTTGAAGAATCAATTATATATGAATTATTTTTAAGTCCGTTCAGTCGACAGTGCAAAATCGAACCATATTGACTACTTTATTGATTATGCCGGTATGACCCCGAAATGGGACAGAATCTCGTTGTGCTCTAATGGGTCACAAAAAAGTGCTATATTTCACTAAGTCTCAGAGGAGTTCAAAAGAATACGACAAGTGATTACTTATTATCTAATGTATCTTTAAACAGTCTAGTGCCTATAAACCAGGATATTTCACAAATAACGACTCCCATGCTAGGAAGAGCCATTTAGCTGCTCTGTTAATCATGGAGATACCTCGTGACGGAAAATAAATTACACTGCATCATTTTCTTATCAGCCTCACTTTAATCCTATTTGGTGTAACTTGCAATCTATAACTAATACTTTTTTATTTGAAATATTGGCGCCTTCCTGACAAATAATTGTCCAAGGTGTTATTAGCTTAACTGCCCATTTGGCGCTGGATATTTCACCAACGCAGCGTCAGTTTTCTATTTTATATGTGGACAGGAAGCGTTATTTCGTCTACTTTTTCTCCACAAATTATAGAACATGATAACATGAGAAATATCACCCTCTAAAAAGGTATTTTTTCTACTTATACAACTTCTTGATTGCTTGCCTTCAACGGCCCCCTTATCGGTAAAAACAATACTACAATACAGTCACAAAAGAATTAACTAAGTTTGAGGATAAATCGGAATGTCTTCCTTGAGAGAAATTGTCGACGCCCTTATCCACCCACTGTCCACAATCCAAATCTCTCTTGATAGTGAGAGAAAAAGAAGTGATACAACTCCTATTCCAGCTATCTGTTCACCATGCTACTAGTCAGGTTTGTTGTAGACAAAAACGTGTGCTTTTGGCACACTTTTTAATCGCAATCGAGTTGATTTTAGAAAATTTGCTAAATCATGTGTTTTTCGACTATGTGCTTACATAACGGGCCTGCACTCGTGAATGCACCCGTTGGAGAACATCAACTCAGTTTGAGAACTTCGAATCCACTGATGTTTATAAGGGACTCGGCTGTACAAATACTGGCATCGCTTAGCTACCGTATTTTGCCACAGTAAGATATTAGTGAGGCTAAATGAGAAAGCAGTACACATTGTTACTTTCCCAGAAATTAATATTATATGTAGATAACAGTTGCATCAGAATAATAGGCGAAAAATCACGAGATTGCCGGGTATGACGGAGGAAAGAAAGAATTGAAGGAGGCAGAGAAACGTGTTAATGACGGATAGGCTGTTCATTTGTGCAGTCAACTTCGCGAGTTTTCTACACTCTGCCTGCCATACCTGTAATTTTTTTCCACCTTCTTTCTATACTTTATTACCAATGAACCCTTGAACACATCGAAGTTGTTAATAAATTGACGGGATTTCCTAAACGATCTCTAAGCAGGTTAACTGTGGATTTGAGTTTCTTGCAGCCCGTATAATTCGTGGTCAATGAAGGCGATAGTCTCAAAAAAAATTGACAAATAACAACAATTTATAGGTAAGAGTAGAATAATTGCGAGTAGGGACTGTGTGGAACACCAAATACCAGACAAGAAGTACGTAATGGCAAACTCTCTTCACATTACCGCTGCATGCTTGCCAATTCTCAGAGTCTTAGAGTTAGGCGTATTTGGCTACACAACGTAAAAGGTAGAGAGATAGAAGGTACTCTCGAGGCTTTAACTATAACGAACGAATGAAACTACCTCCGACAGATCATTGATGTTGAACTAGCACATTCTTATTTCCCACTTTTATTCCATGTCCCTTTTAGGATGAAGCGGAGTAATAAGCACAAAAGAAATTGATGAGAATTCGGGTTGAGGCGTTGTAACTTTCTGTGTTGGAAAGGCCAAGTTGTGGCATAAATGTAATTTTTCTCACAAAAATACGAAGACAAACACATAATCTTGCTGTATCTTTTTTTTCACCAAATAAAATATTGTAATTGAAAATCAACGAGCAGCTGAATAATCACTTGGCGTTTTGCACAACATGACTAGAGTAAGACGCCACGGGAGTTAATTTACCTACTTTCTTTTAAAGAAGACCAAATAAAGAAAACTGTTGACGAACTACTTGAGAATGAGTACAGACGAAAAGCCCGTCACTGTCGGATCACCCAGTCAATCAGCATACTTTACAAACATACAACAACACGATATAAACGTTTTATCTAAAGTAAGATCTTTTAAGACTTATAAAAACTACTGACCTACAGGTTTTGAGGGTTTAATCCCTAGATTAATTTAGATCTTATAACTCACGATCCAGCATAAGCAAGATTTCTCTGATATTGATAATGCAGCATCTCAGCCGACGGTGCCAGCTTTCTATCTTCTGACGGTTGAACGTAATAGGGTTGCGTTGCGTTGACCAAATTGGGCACGTACGAATTTGACTCTCTTTTCTACTGTAATCATTGTCTGCACCGTCTTTGAAAGAATTAGAAGGCGTCTTTTTTCTTCGCCTAAAACAAAGAGGTGTAATTCCAAGCCAATATGACTCCGTATTTAATAGGAAGTGGGTTGCCTCGAATATTTTAGGCTATAAGAGACATGCCAATTCGGAACTTTATACAAAATATCATGGTATTCCTTAAAGAGCTAAGGGTGCTTCAAATTCAAAACTATTCAATCTTGATTTAAAGATTCGGCTGTGGTGGACTAATTCTTCGTAGACTCGTACGCTCCTTCGTCTGTTCATTCTTTCTAAGCCTCTGCTGCGGGCACATTCATTTATTACCGGTGTGTTCATTCTTTCCTCTTTCCCGCCTCAATTATTCATTGAGTTATCCCTGATTTTTTAATTATTTGACTCATTAATTCAGAAGATGGTGCATTCACACCTCCCTGATTCATTCAATCAATCAAGAAATAATATAGGGTCTCCCTTCGCCATCATACGTAAATGAACTTATCCGTATCAATCGTGAGCAAGTTACAAACATAGTTATTGAGGAGGTCAGTTTATCCCCACAACAACCTTTCATTTTATTAGCGTTAACTTCAAGTTCATTCTCACCCCATCCTATCTAAAACTCGAATTCCAAAAAAAACTATAAGTGAGATCCATACTGCAAAGGTACGCAAAAGAAGGAAAGTCCTTTGGTAATAGCACTTTCTTTCTGTTACAGTCCTTTTTTATCGTAACTCACTTTGCACACCCACACACAAATACACAGGCTACTGGAGTCCTTCAAGATGATGCAATCGGTTACATCGATATGCCGTGCCTGGGTGAATTTACATGTGCTCGACAAGTTGGTGCACAACTCATGAAGAAATGAAAATGGAGAAGCGAACTTCACACACGGATGAAGCATCAAAGGAAATATGGTAATGTGACTCACCAGATGAAACAGGCTAGCAGAGTGATTATTACAACAACGACGACAGATGCAAGGACGATACCGCAGGCTGGGGGGAAATAAAATAAAAAGTAGTGATGTAAAATGCGTGATTTGTAATGGAAAACTGCGATATTAAGTAGAACCGGAGAGCATCTTACCAATGCCGATGGTCACCCACATGTCCATGAACGTCGCGGTCAATTCCTTATCATTGTCATCTGAAATCAAAATCGTTTAAAAAGAAACATTTTCACGGAATGTCATGTGAGCATCTTTGAAAAATAGGCCGATTACTTATGTACACGAAAAAAGGGTAAAGCAGTACCAAATTTTTATTAGCCTTATCCTATCTCAAACAACTGGGGTTAGTGTTGTGTTAAGCATTCCCCAAAATAAAAACAACTTAAACTTTTAATTTCATCCACCTAGTCCAGTGAATCTTTATTTAATCTGGGAAAAACATATGCACGTAAAGAAGTTAAATTTTCATCGTTTCTAATTACGCATTGAAGAAAGAAATTCTTCATGGCAACATTCGTTAGCATAGTATCTTTTTCAAAATTTTTTCATTGACATCCATTCCTTCTTATTCTGCTGAAGAGAACACAGACTCATGATTACAGTCGTCTTGCAGGAAGGCATCATCATCCACTCCGCCTTGAAGATATGGATACATTGTCCTGATCCAATATTTGTAAATGCGAAATGGTCTTCAGTACTATCTGTAAATGTCGATTACGAAGAACAGATTGTAATTTCTGGAAGTATCATTGCTGTCTGTACTTTGAGAAATGTCGTGTTAACGAATTCTTGAAGCTCACATCTAAGAGAGGAGACGCCATTTCGTGGTTGACAAGATGTATCTTTGCCAATAGAAGGAGGCTTAATAAAAGTATTAACTTTGAAAAGTTAATAAATGACCTAACCGTTACGGCAGCTCGAGACTTTCTAATATGACGATAATAGCTAAGACTAATGGCGTCACGTCTGGCTAACATTTTTTGACAAACGTGTATGGAAAAATATTTCATAGAGTTGAGATATTGTATAAAATATCTGAAAAAGTAGCTCTGCTCTTAATCTTCTCCTAAAGGTGGAGTAGGTAAAACACGAACGTGTAGCTCACTGCCGAATAAAGTGCACTGTGCAGGTTCAACCTTGGAAATATAATTTTTCGGCGGTTCGCGATAACCCCACTCCAGTCACTGTTTACTCAAAGGATTAACGGCATTATTATTCAGCAAACAAAAATAAACAATCACGGTTGATGAAGTCTTGCTCAAAATGATGTCCAAATTTTCCATTTTCAATATAATAAAACCTCTTCCCTTCTACATCCGTGAGTTGACTAGGAATAATAAATGTAAGAATACTAGGCAATAGACCGACTTCCTTCACGCCCTACCAAGAAAGCATAAAAGCGGAGCCAAGCAAATTTACCTCATGAAAATGAGGAACTTGAGGAAACTCATTTGTGATGGTAAACAAAAACGACTCTAATGACACAAAAAGATTATGCAGAGTATATTTGACTATAGTTATACAAGTGACCTAATTTATACTTCGTGTCACAATGTCAACCATCAAAATTTAAGAACTACAGATGATATTGGACGAGTGGTATGACAGGGGATGAACATTGAACGTAACTATGGAGGATGAAGAGAATGCCCTCACATTGAAAATTAGCTGGGCACCCGAATTTATACGGGTTACGCCCGCAAAATAAGGTGTAAATAGGGGTATACATTTATACTGATGATAAGCCTGGTTCTGACGATAAGATAAAATGTTTAGTTAAAGATAACGTACCCACTGCGGACATTGTTTTGGGGGCTGAAATCGAGAAGATAGGGCTCATAAAAAAGGTCAAAATGTTTTCCAAGCAAAATCCAACGGCTCAGTATAATTGCACTCAAAAAAATGCACCAGAAACTTAGTTTAAAAATAGTTTTGCTGGAAATGTAGTCTGGTAACTACTATAGAAAAGTAAAGTGGGCCAACAAGTAGTACGTTTAAAGGGTTGTAAGTTTTAAAAAAAATATATGGTACTAGGGCTATTAGTGGATACGTTAAAACTGTTTACTGAAAACGGAAAAAAAAACTATCAGTAATAAAAAAACGCTGAGTAATAGAGAGGGAGGAAGAAAAATAGCAGAGTTAGATAATGCGCCGGAAACGCACAAAAGAAGCAGAGGTAATCAGATCAATGGTTTAGTTAAATGGCATACAGAAAGTAATTTTTACATACGTCAGCATAAATCCCAATAATCAGATGCTTCTAAATTATCGTGGTAATTGATTATTTTAAAGTGGGCTGTTAATACAGCAAAAATGTGATGCGTTAAAAGAATCTGACGTGAATGCAAAATGTATACAATTCACAAGGTTCGGAAAATTTGATAAAAGCAGATCAATCGTTAAAACATTATCTTAAATTGACGTTGGCATTAAATTGTACAATACGGTTTCAAACACGCCATTAGTCGAACGTATCGCATACTTGAACATTTAATTAAATGTGATCAATGAATAACAATATTATCAGAACCATATAACTCATTAATCACTGATTTGTAATTCGAAGCCGTTGTAAATGTGGGCCGGGAAATAATCTCAAATACTATTTATAAATTTGCTTACTTAATCCCGCGTGGTAAGCGTACCTGAATCCATAACAAAAGAAACGTTTATACCTTTCCCCCGATTAAGTTTGCGCTAAATGGGGAGAATGTTCATAGATGTTGGAAATTCCTTGATTACAAACCAAGAGATGCCAATAAGCTAAAACGGGGTACATGATTCATAGTGCGCCGTGGAATATTGCTGATTTACCTAATGTTAGAAATTAAGGACTTTTGTAGATTTCAGGGCAGCCCATGTCTGATAACTACTGCCCACAAAAAAGCTTATCATGTTCATCCATATCTGTGTTTTATCTGATTAATTGTCGCAACATTGAAATATATCTTTGAAAAAAATAGTGCTACAACATCATGGCAACAGGTTGGTCCAGGGCAAGCCACAAAGGTAAAGTTTATGGGCTTCGTGCCAGTGCAATATCGGCTTAGGTTAAGCAATGATTTCTATGCATTTATTTGGACTGTAGACTATACAAGCCATGGAAGAATTAACCTTACGGTGGACATGCGTAGAGTCGATAAAAATACTTTTCGGGGTGCAACAATGAGGTGCCGTTAGGATCCCGGGAAGCGACTAGGGCTTATGGTATACATAAATGCAAACACATTGAAGTTGCTAATGCGTAAGTACTTCAAGATTTCACAATAATGCACTATTAAAATAATTCATCTACGTGAAAATTTGCCAACGCATCTTATAATTCATCTTGCTTGTTGTAAAAACCTGGCTGGGGTAACATACAGTTGCACTTAATTTTGGCAGTAATATAGATCAACAAAATATTTTTGCCTTTTTTCGCAGCATGATCCTTAAACGCAAACTTGCAGAGCTTATAAACAATTTTCCTTACTATTTATAACATATAAATTTTTTACCAACGTAAAGTTATAGTTATTAAACACATTTTTCGTTCGTAATAAAATATTTTCTTTAATCGTATTTGTTTGCACACGGTGCCATTCTTGCCGAGGCGCCTGATTCGCGTCGTGTGAACAGGGCAGTTTTCCTGATTATCGATGGCCACTATCCGCAAGAAGCTTGTGATTGTCGGGGATGGCGCTTGCGGAAAGACATGTCTCCTCATTGTCTTTAGCAAAGATCAGTTCCCTGAGGTCTACGTGCCTACTGTTTTTGAGAACTACGTAGCTGATATCGAGGTCGACGGGAAGCACGTAGAACTAGCCTTATGGGACACAGCTGGTCAGGAGGATTACGATCGCCTCCGGCCCTTGTCTTACCCCGATACCGATGTTATCTTGATGTGCTTCTCCATTGACAGGTCAGCGGATACTTTTGTTCTTTATAGTTCAATGACGCAGATATTTTCCTCTTTCTTGCAATTTTTGTTAACTTTTTTTGCGTGTCTTGTTCTACGAACCCTTTTCGTGATCATTTTGTACATGCTCCGATACCAGCGTAAAATGGAAATAAAGATTTGCCTTAAGTAACACTACCCGCTTAAATCCTTTTTATTATTACCTACTTTTTGCAGATTACACATGATCTGATCACCTCGGCAAGTTTTCATTCTGGCGCTCATTTTTTTCGCCTTAGCAGTTTTCAAATAACCCGCGATTGGTGTCTTGTTTTATCCAATAGTTTAACGCTGGCACCTTTACTTTTCATTAATTCGGCTTATTCACCATTGGCTAATTTGCCGAATGATTTACTATAGGAGTTACTTTTTTCTTTTTACAGTACGGATAGTTTGGAAAATTTGGCCGAGAAGTGGTGCCCCGAAGTGAAACACTTTTGCCCAAATGTTCCCATTTTGGTAGTGGGAAATAAACGTGATCTTCGTGATGATGACGTTGCGATTCACGGCCTTACCAAAATGCGGCAGGAAATCGTGCAGCCCGAAAACTGCAGATTGATGGCCGAGAAATTAAGTAAGTTGCTCATAATGTGTCGCTCCTCGTGGTGCTTGCCATACTGCGGTAATCCTAAATTTGATTTCAGATGCCTACGCGTATCTCGAATGTTCTGCTAAGACAAAAGAAGGTGTACGAGAGGTGTTTGAGACAGCAGCTAGAGCGGCCTTGTACACGAAGCGGAAAGGCAAGAAGACGTGTGATACGCTCTAGATTCCTAAAACTTACCTGACATTTCCTCCCATTCTCTAAGCCTTCTTGCGTGTGCGTGTGTGCGTTTTTCTTCCGCTCTCCCTCTAAATTTCCTCCGCCTTCTTTCTCAGTCTTTGTGCGCGTGTGGTGTCCAGTCCAATACGAGAAGGAAGGTCACCTTGAAATGCATGTGTTCCCATTTGCATGTCTCCTATTCTCATTTTGCACTCCAAAATAATTCGAGTATGCGTATTCTTCGCTGCTGCTTGTCATTCTGGAAAATAGTTCCCCACCGAGACCCGCCTCGCTTCTTCCCCTCGGTTACGTTACATTCTGACCTCGCCGCTCCTTCATCTGTTCTGCTCTTTGTTCTATCGGAAAAGGACGGATACAAGAACATTTTCCCTTACTGTATTCTTAGACCTCTTTCGCATGGATGCATATACACCCACGCACTGGCTCACCTGAAACCCTGACAACCGAACACGACAATCACTGTTTTGACGTCTCGCATTTAAATGTCCTTGTGCACACGATCTCACACGTACACTCTAGGTATAAGCGGTTTTGTATGTTTTGGTAGCCCTTTTCTCATTCTCTGCGACTGCTTATTCTCATCAACTCCCCTGATTTCCTTTTTTTCCCTTTACGGACATCTTGCCCATCCTCTTTGTCTTCCTGTCTTTTTCCCCACTTCGTGCACATATCGAAGGGTAAGCGTGGAAAGAAAAATGCACTAAGCTACGTCCATACTGACGTTCCTGTTTACTCCCCTCTCTCTCTCCCAGAGTGCGTGTTCTCCTTTTCTCTCTTGTCTTTTTTATCCTCATTTTCTTAATTTTTCAGCTTCATTTTTTCAGCTGTGCTGAGACTCTTTGTAATCCCACACAAGTGCATTGTCAGCGCATCGTAATTTAACGTTTCATCTGATATGAGAATAATCGAATGCTTTTTCTCAATGTTTGTTTTGCTTCGGTTTAAAGTTTTCGCGAAATGGGTACTCTCTAGCCTTGATAAGGTACGTAGGGGCGTGCTGTAAGTTATCAATTTCTTGGGTAAACTGTCCTGCATTGATCCCATTTTGCCTGTCCTCTAGGTGGTTAGTCATCATGAGGTGGTTGGTGGTCTTGGTGACCAATCAGCGAACGATCAGCTGATTTCTTTGAATTTTCGCCGAATGTAGCCAATCAGGCTAAAACGCCGGTGAATTAATTGTGGTCATGAATTTGATACTTTGATAGACGTCGACAAGTTTCGCCGCCAATTATAATTTTGTTATCCTTCAGTTCAGCAAAACTGCGCATCGTTGAGGCAGTTTTCACGGTTGTTACGATAAGGCTTGGTGACCTTAAGTGGGCCAGATTGCCTGCATCCATTCTAATATTATTTGACTGGTTGTCCAAACGCTTATGGAAATCTGTTCTTCTAACAAGTTGATTTTATCCGAGATTTGGCCTTGATGCACAAGTACGACTACAACAAGAGATGTGTTTTGCCCTTTAATTAGTAATATCCGTACATCTTGGACTTCTAATGACTTACTTTACGTTTGAGTTTCCTAGCATGCCCCGTTTCCACTAAAAATGTCAAGTCTGTTATCAGCTACCTCTTGATTACTTTTGGTCGGAGTGGCAGGTAATCATCGTGCTACCTAGATTGGGTTGGCTCCTTTAACGGGCAATTTTACCAAAGTAATGCAACAAATCTCTTTCGAGGGATTTAGATTTTTTAAGACGCCAAGGTGATGCAAAAATACATGTTTGTTTTGTCTGTTGATTCTCCCTCCAGCTGCTTCGCCTGTCTGTTAGCCTGCCAGGGAGAAGGAATGCGTTGTTTTCTATATTACGCATGTTTGCCAATTCCAACAGTGCCAATGGGGAAATTTTTTCTGTCTTCTACCTGATCGGCCTGTGGGTCTAGTATTTTAATTAGCATGAGAAATAAACTGACATTAGTTGTTGGTGTTGTTGTTGTTATATGATCAAGTATTTGGTAATTTGAGAAAAATCCACATGACAAAAATTTATGGACGTATCGCGAACTTTACGCTACCGTACAACCTCCTATGTCTGATCCGTCGTCCTAATGCCGTACTGGTAATGTGAATTTCGTCTAGTGAGGTTAAATTCGATTGAAGATATAAATCGTAGATAATTTGGATGCTATGTTAACCTCCCGCCCTATGAACTGTTTTCCACATTAAGAAAACGGAACATGGAAGAGACTACGTCTTTTTAACACACTTTTTGTCTCTTTGTATATGTTTAATCTGGGTTTACGTGGAAGTTAGGCTGCAATTTGACTCCTACATTTTAACGGTTCAAATTGGGATTTCACATAGTCTAAAATCGACTCAAAATATCTCTTTATAACTAAATCTGTTTCTTTTATGAAACTTATCCGTGTTCGTCCTATTTATTCTCATGGGATGTAAGCCTAGTAATGCATAGAGAATGCTATCGAGTTAGAATCATTCGACAAAAATTCTCGTTACTCAACAATGAGAGGAAGCCGTCAAGATTTACCTTCCAATCCCGTATTGATTTGTTTGTTAGCCAATTTCTTCACTCGCCCGTTTGTCCACGCGCTTGCACACTCATGCACACAGGCCAGAGTGATGTAACCGCTCTCTTCATGCACATCTGTGTCCTTACTTTCTCCCTGCTTCTCTTTAACTTTCTCTTCCCTCGTGCGTGCCAAAGCATCGCACACACAATGGACCTGTGTATTCATCTTCCTGCATACCCCACGGCCACACGCACAAATGCACCAATGGGAAGGCGATCGTGGCGCTGCCTGTGGACTATAATTGTGCAGGCCGGATAAATGGCCGGTGGGATTAATATTTGTAGCACTATTGGACGGATGGATGGACATAAGTGTGAAAGGTAGCAATAAATTCTCTACTATGTTAACACACTAAATTTCCATACTTCTGACTGATATCAGCGAGGAGAGTCTGGCGATAAAAAGGGTATTTTTGCATATCTTAGATGCCCATTTAGTAGAAAGCGTCCTCTGAATGAGTAATTGCCTTGGACAAAACTCCTGTGCATGTGGATGCTCTGGCCAATCGCATAAATTTGCGGTCTAGAGGCTTCCCTAACCGAATTTCGAGGTGACTAAGGCGGAATTTAACCCGCGTTGGTGGGTATATTTACAACTTACGGAGAGATAATTAAGCAAGTCAGACTCCCCCTCTCCCTCGCCCCCCCCTCTAAGGAGGAAGCTAAGTTTCTTCACGCTTTCCTGCCTGTTTTGGACGTTGATGATCCTTGCTTGGATTACTTAGTGGCTTTATTCTCTACTCCCTCGAAATGCCGCTTTATGAGACTTCGTAGTAAGCTTCGCCTTTCCCCATTTCCTGTCAGTTTAATTTACTCCCCGTGGCTTTTAGTACAACCACTCATTAACGTCTTCCACCAGTTAATACATAATGCGGCGATCAAAAGTTAGGATTTTGACCGTTTTGGCTCAAATTGACCGGCGTTTTGAGCTACTATCCCCGGCCCCCGAGGTAACTTGCAACTTCTGGAGATCGTGTCCCTCCTCAAGCCGATTTGAGCCTGCTTCCGAGGCTATGAGTGCCTCGGATTATATGACGATGGTCCTGATGCCATTAACAGGCACCGGAAGCAATTACAGTCTGCCTTCATGGCACCCAGCTACTAAAATGTTTATTTTACAGTTCCTCTGAATGTATTTTAAGGGAAAATTTTCTGTCAAAACTAGACCCTCTGGTTAAGACAGGGATCGAACATTAGCAGTCCAGATGACGGATATGTTAAAGGATTCTGTTTGGAGTTTTAATTTTATGGCGCTCCATGGACCTACAATTCATGCGACACAAGCTTAACCGTTAGTCCACAGCTAACGCTTGAGATGACACCAGAAAGTTTTGATTTTACCGCTATGTTCACTAAAAAAGCTCGTACATACCGTGCTCATCAAACCAGGCCCGAGTATTTGAACTAGCCTTAATGTCACCGAGAGCCTGGTCCTAGGTCACCCGAGTTGAGGGGAAAAAACTTTCGGGTGAACCTAGCAAATATTGCCTTACAAGAGACCTTACAACACTGGTATTACTTGGATTCCTGCGGCTATAAGCACCATCATCTTTGCGTAAATCCAAACGTTTAAGAACCACATTTACTGAAACGAAGTCGATAATACAGTGTAATCTCCTTATATTGAACATGAGCTTCACTAAAATGCAAAAATTCTCGCTCTCGCATTGAGACCCTGGTCCACTCCTCCTTCCATCGCGTGTTTTGGGGGATGTTGGAAAGCTCGAGTGAAACGATTCCATTCACTGTGGGGAGGTGTTAACTCCAGCATGCCTCAGTTAGCATGGAACCGCGAAGCAAATGGCGAATGGAGGTGAAAATGCAGTTCAGGTCGTCTATCCACATTGGGAGATGGACTTTTTGTTGACTGTTCTAGGTTTGCGTTTGCTTCCTACTTATGACGGTTGGCGTAGCATTTGCACCGGTCGTGGGCCATCGAACCGTCCTAAACACCAATCCACTTCATTCCCCGCTCCTCCTTCCCCTTCATCCCATCCCGTTGCCCTCGAATGGAGGTCACGGAGCGAACGACAGTTCAGATAGAGTTACAGAGGAATATACCGGATGCCTCACTGACGCTGTTACGATCACATGTCTAACGGATTTCATGAAGACCCCGTAAACGACCCCGTTTTCATTTCTTTTTCACAGCCCCTCTTCTCCCTCTCGGCAAGTTTCCTTTCTGATTATCCCTTAGTCGTCTAATATGGATATAAATTATAAAAATTATGGTTAAATTCATGTCCAAGGCCAGCGGAGACGAGATTTACTTAATGTGGCTTAGGGAAAATTCATTTTTCACCTTTGGAAGCAGATTTTTCGGTTAGATTGCGTATGAATAGCATGACAAAAGGTTTACTTCAATGAAAAAATACATATATGTCTGAAAAGGGAAAATTCACCTCAGATGTTAATTGGTTTTCGATATCTGTCTACCCAACCGACTCTCCCTCCAGCTAGGTATTTGGAATAATGGAAATTCTCGTCGGTTAGATTGAAGACGCGTTTTAACACCAACGTAGTTGCCAATTCGATCAGGCGTTGAAATTTGCGCACCACATATCCGTCACGAGACGATCGTGCAATTGTGATTACTGTCGGTCGGCGAGGCAGAGTCGCCTTCAAGATGCGAGTTAAATTCTTAGCCAATTCCACGATGTTTGCATAGGTTGGAACATACTCTGGAACAATCGAGGCGCCCGGAATATTGTGTCCCAAACAGAGGCCTATTTTTGGCTCATTTTTGTGTGTCCTGCTAGCAACCTCCAAGCATATTCCAACCTCGGCCAATGATTCAAATGCTTTAACGTCTTGGTAGGATAACAACATGACGAGACGTTCCATATGGAAGAGGACACTGTTAATATTCTTACATCTCCACCGCGGATGTAGGGTGACTAGTGATCTATAAATTTCAGCTCGACAGGTCAGTGGTAGGCTGGAGTTATCATGCAAATCTAGGCATATATTGTGGGTAAAACACCCGGCTGCAGTAAGCGATTTAATGACCTCCCGAAACCATGAATCAATCTGCAATTCTTCGACTCCGGTTAGGAATTCAGGGGGGCACAAAATCTCGTGAAGGGTATAGCTGATTTCATAAAGGATGTGCACGTCCCATCCATGCTGTAGGAGAGCCGAACCCACAAGTTGAACCCCGAAAAAGTCCTCGTCAATGTCGATGATCAAAGGAACTGAATCCTCCTTCGGAAGTAAACGATGTAATGCACCCCTGGCGGCGCTACGAGAGTTGAGTTCGATGTATTTGTAAGAAGAAATACGAGGAGCACATAATTTGGATGGAATAACTAATTCCATCTCGTAACTTGCGAGAGTTCGGGTTTGACAAATTTCCAATGCCTCGCGCTTTTGTTCTGTTAAACAGAGGCACAGTTGATGTTTGTCTGTAAAATTAGTGAGTGTCTGGCCGAGAGAAGCGTTGAATATGCTGCTTCCGTTGGTGGTCCATGTAGGAAAAATGATGTAGGCGGAACGGATCAAATTGGCAATGATAGCGGACTAGAAAACGACACACAATCGGGCAAGTAAATAGCTACTCGTTCTTGTTTTAAGTAGTAGTAATTTCGTCTCACGGCAGAGTACTAACAACCCTTTTTAAAAAACACCATTTACATACTGTTTACTGTCGAATATTGGCCAAATAAGCCTTCATTATGACAGTCGAATTAAAGAGGGTTTGTTGATTTGGTGGCATGTTTTATTTGGCAAATCCTCGCAATTTACCTGGATGAATTGATCATTGCGTTGCATCATCGCGGAAACCTGATGGGAAGACATCGGAACGTGGCCCACAGGGAGGTCATCTACTAATTCTGGATAATCCATATCAGAGTGACCATCAATGTGGATCTGAAGGGAGATGAAGAACTTCCTTGATACGCCGGCTCGTGTTAGTCAAGTCTTTTATTACTCCGGCTTCAAGTTACATCATATTAGAAAAAAATCTGCGGTAAAAATATGTAAATTCTGTCTATCGCGAGTTCTGTTATTATTCCAAGCGTTCACAAGAGCATGCTAAATGATACTCTTGACACGTTTTTTTCTAACTTGTCTCAATTATTACAAGCGGTTTTTTAAGTCTAGGCACAATTATTGTTCGTAAATTTCGGTTGGTCTTCAGGAGGAGGGTGGCCACCCCAGCAAGGCTCGATTCTGCCCCTTTCTTCATCTTGAATTTTCTCCTCTCTATGGCAATAACCGGTGCTAATGCCGTTAACTCAAAACCGATTTAGAGGAACGCTATGAACATGATCTGGCATCTAAACCTGTTGTTCGAGAGGATTCTCTCCGGGGCATGATGAGCGTCAAAAGGTCCATTCTCATGTGTGAAGTGCGACCACGCTTACAGCACGTACTGCCGCATTGTTTACGATACGAAATAACAAACACAGTTTCCCAGTAGAAATAAAAGTGATTATACCGAGCAGCTGCGGTCAAGAAGTATGAAAATACAAAGAAATAAGTCTGTTTTTGCGGCTTGGTAGTTCTTCAAATGCTCATAGATTTGAGGAAAAGCTGCGACTCTCAAACATTGTCTAATTTCGAAAAAAATTAATTAGGCTTCTTTTAGATGGCCCCCTTTTTGACCTTGGCGCATTTCCACGTCGGTCAGGATTTCAGGTGGTGGCAGTTTGTTTTTCGGGTCCTATCTGTGCAAAAGTAATCACTTTTTGGCTGTTAATCCGACTTAGTGCGAGTGGAGAAATAACTCGAGAGGTGATCTTACAACCTTCGCGAGTCAAATAGGCAAATTTATTTAAATGAGTGCCATGAATCTCTGTAAATTGGTGCGCCTTCCCTAATACTGCATAAAGTTTTACTCTGGAAAATTAAATAACTAATCAGCCGCGTTGGAATAAATATAAATTTTGCACGGAATAGCAATATGCAGCTGATTTCACTGCAGATTTATTCACTAAATAATCATAAATCGGGCGCCAGATTTGTCTGCAGTTCTTCCCAAGGTCTAATTACGGGGTGGAGTTTTACTGTCCGCGTAGAGCCCAGCATACTTAAACCTACCCAATTACAATTCTGTGCTTCCAAGAGCATTGAAAGTAGGGACAGGGTGTGTCCGTGGAGGGAAAGAGAAACTCACCAAGTCCGCCTTCACCCAGTCCGCTCTTCTGATGGCGTCCACCCAGTGAGGAATAACTGCGAATAAACGCTCTCATAAGTCATAGCGACATTGATTCTGACCACTTCTCTTCCTTGCGTTCACTTAGGATAGGCCAATTAGTTAGAAATAGCCTTTCTTACCCACATATTTAATTTTAAGATACCATTTTCCATTGTAAGCCACTACCAACTTACAGGAGGCTTTATTGACCTGATGTTATCTTACTTGGGGTGGGCAGTACATCTACCGACTTTCAGAGTATCGTTTAAGATACTGACCGTCGACTCACCTTCGTGATGCTCCTCTTCAATAAACACCGGGACGCCGGCGTCAAATGTTTGTGTTGCGGCTACCGACAGTAAAGTTAGCACCAGCCAGATTGTAAATTGGGTGGTAGAGTCCATGTGAAATGCTTTCTAACCTCTAAAAAAAAGAAGACGTCGGAGATAGGGCCTTTCACCGTGATTTCAAGTTCCTCTAATCGGGAGTTGTTGTGTGCATTTTCATCTGCTAATGCCTTAAAGTAAATCAGACTTTAATCACTAATGTCCAACTTGTAAACTCAACCCAGTAGACAAAACCGTAGAGCGCTCTTTGCCACTAAGTGGAAGGAGACGAGGAATATTGGGGTAAGCAAATCAACTACTACGCAACTTCGCTATCGAGCCTAGGTTGAGTCCAATCGCACCGACTCACCTGTTTTCGTTCCGTCCAACTTGGGCAAGTATTAGCGGAAACGCAACACTTCGTAGTTTAAATTGTCTGTGGGATGGATTTGTTTACCAAACAACTTAGTTTAAATCTAACATCCGCCCACTTAATTCAGTACATACGTGTGCATTGGAGGTTGTATTCGCTTTGGCCAAGTAAGAGGATCGTGTAAACTTACACACTGTCAAATTCAAACGTGTCTAGAGGTGGCAAGTTGACTTCTCTGGACATTATCACGTCCAATGACTGGAAATTCTTCTTGACACTGGTTATTTCTCGATTTTGGAATGAAGAACGCATCAGTAGGCCAGATTCCCACTTCGCATTTTACCTTTCAGCTGAGAATATGCCCAATAATCTCGATTTCTTGAAATGGTCCGGTAGAAGAGAAGGGATTAAGCCGCGAGGAGTGTTTGTCCGCCCTACTCGACGACATTTAAATTCGATGATGTGACTGGTGGAAAGTCACATGCAAGGGAGTAATTGAGAACCAATATGGGAGAGATGGCCCTACGTCCAGCCACGGTGGATGTCTATTTATTTGGACGTCTTATCCCGTCCTTTCTCGACCTCCTATTCCGATTGGGCCTATCGGGGGGAGGGCAATGGACGTCCAAATTCCCATTAATATATCACATTTTAGCCTCAAAAGTTGTCATCGTCCTTCCATAAGGACAAAGGAAGTACTCTCCAGAGTTGCGATGGTGCCGCAAAGCTGACCCTCCATGGAGCATTACTAAAACTCGATCTTCATTTTCCCACTGGAGACTTCGAAATATATACAAAATGCGCGGGGCCAACATCCTCTACGATGGAAAGTAATGCGGCAGCGAACTTTTGCGGGGACAAATCTTCCGTCTCCTTTCCACTGTATTAAAGTGAACACAAGCGCTAACAGACAACATGAGTAGCGACTGAGCTACTCTTCCTAAACCCTCGATCGCCTTCCAAAGGCTCGAGATTAACTGCAAATAGCGAAAGTTGACGCGATTCCCACAACCGAACTCTGCTTGCTAAGTGGTCAACAAAATCGGCATAGTTATCGTCGCCACCTCTTAATGCCCATATTTGGCGAAAAATGCGAATTAACAAGTAATTCAGTCATATTAACCTCATTGGACTGAAAAGATTAGGAATTATGGTCAAATATAACAACATCTCGAAGAGGCCGGGCTCTCGTCAGATCGGTGGGAACGCCTGGGGTCTCCGCAAGACTCAGAGCTAGGTGCCTTAAAAAGTTATCCCGCCGGTTCTTGCTTTCCTGCGCTGGTAACCAATCACAGTACAGAACCTGTAGAAAAAAGCGGTCACAAGTGTAAGTTAAATAATTTAAAAGCCGAGAGAAAGTATTGAAAGGCCGTGAAAGGTCACCTACCGGAGCGACGGGGATGGACGTGAGGTTAAGATATGAGGCCAAAAGTGACTTGAATGGTTCTGGTACCAAATCATCCCGTTTCCAAAGTAAGAAACACAGTGCATATTTTGTTATAGCTGGAAGATTTTGACGAAATAGAAAAAAAGTAGTGTCAATAGTTCAAATTCAAAGGTAAGAAACAAGTGATTAACATACCCGAATTCAGCGAGGAAACCTTACGAACAATTAAATCTGAAATACGAAAAATGATAAGAAAAAATTCCCCTAAATAACAAGAAGCTTACTATTGACTAAAACAAGATTGAGTTTCATCAAAACTAAAGTACAACGCACCGGCAAAAAGTTGGTGTCCCGAATCGGTTTCTACTACGTGGAAGGGTAGAATTTCGATCCCATCAACACCACCGACCCGTGCTTGCAATTGTGTTATGAAGTCCTCCACAATTGGCCTTTTCAATGCCACATAAGCCTGTAATAGTTGTCGATTTCTCGGTGTTAAATTTGAGAATTCCTCATTTTGCGTGATGGCAGCTAACTCATGGTACATTTGCCAATCCAATCGAGGTAAATGTTGTATCAAGTCAGCTAGAAAGTTAAAAGCACATATTTTCTACATTTTTTTAAGTTTAAACAATAGTCAGTACAAAAAATAACTAACGGCGCCGAGGTGGTTTATAAACCCCAGGGTCTTCAAAAGCGGACAACTCTTTATCTACTAGCAGACGACTGTTTCGACCAATGAGTAAGTCTGCGAATTCCTTAACAACGGGTTTCTGTTTAAGGAGAAGTTTTTCATGGCGTACACCAAGAAAGAGAAGAGCTAAGCTGGTTCTTGTAGCCGAATCCTGGTCGCTAGTTGCTGAATCGAGGCATGCAGACACATAATCAGCAACATCAAAGAGAAGTTGGCGTATCCAGTCAACCGTCAGCAAAGAGTGGATGTCGAGACCGCATGAGGAACCAAGTGGCAAGGATGGTGGGACCTTAGGATTAAAGAGACTAGCTTCACAAGGCAGAAGGGAAAATTCGTCAGCGGAAAAGGTGGACCTCGTCGGCTGGGTAATCATAGTTCCAACAGTGAGATTTGCCAAAGCTGACATGGCACCAGCTAACCAGCCACTCTGATCAGTTGAGGGGTAGTTCATAGTTAAATGCAGTTTACGTCGGACTTGACCCAAACATCTACGGATAAGGCCCGGCCGGAAGACTTTCATACGTTGCAGGGCGCCGCAGAGAAGGCATAATGTAAAAAGATTTTGCTCTTTTAATCTCGTTGAAACCACCGTTTCAATAGTAGCAGCAAATCTCAGTTTATTTGTCCTATCATCACCAAATTCAGCACCAAAATCGTGAGCAAGTCGAAGAAGAGGAAGAAGACCCAGACCTTCCATTTCGGGCAACCGAGAAATCAAATGACGCTTCAAGGCATCCCGGAGGAGGTCTGCTTCGACACCGATAAGAGTTTCTTCGATATGATCGGTGGAAGGTCGGTTATGCGGAAGATCTCGGAGTAAAGCCGATATGTAGACAAGCTCAGAGGTGGAACATTCATTTATTTGATGAGTGATTAGACGAAGTACGGAGGCCAGAGCTTTCGAATTCGTCGTATCAGGAAGTTGCCGAAGACAAGCAGCAAGAACAAGAAGTCGTGGGCGGGGAAGATTTCGGGCTCCAGCAACAGAACTGAGTAAGAGAAGATGCAATCGGGGGTCGGATAACCACGCAGAATCCGGTGAGAAGGTCGAGAGGGGTGGAAGAAAAGCGAGGGCGGCTGTAGAGGATGCTTCAATTCCAAGGTTGATAGCAACTGCTTCGGTGTACCGGTCGAAAGGGAAATTGCGGGAGAAAGTGCAAAGTGCAGTTTGAAGGACAGCTTCGAGACAAGTGAGACGTAATTCGGAAGGGAATGCCCGAATATCAATGTTGAAAGCTGATCTAAGCTACGGCGCTCCTACAGGTAGGCTAAGTTCAATGAAGAGATTACTTACACTGGTGATATAACTCATCAAATCCTCTGGTTGAATAACCACCGAATGAGGTGCCTTTTCAATAGTAGAGATATTCTCTATACTTCCATTAGAAGCAAAACATGGTGTGAAGGTCGAAATAAACCTGTACAGTTGTGGACGAAACCGCAGGATTAAAATAGAGGAGTGAGCGGCATAAACGCTCAACACACTTCGGAAAGCTCTAATCGGCATCATGATTCAGGCAGTTTGCTGAAGGTATGGCTGAAAAAGACAAAAGCAGCACAGAAGTGCAGGGGCCAACAAACGCAGTTAAAGATGAAACAGATGGATTAGTCGCCTGAAGTTAGAGCGAGCCACTTATAAAGCAAGGCATGAACACGGTTGAGGACAGTGAATTGTAGGGAATTTGCAAATGTAGGGATAAGTTGGGGATATAAGGGACAATATTTAAGCCGCATTAGCAAATCAAATAAAGGCAAAAGAATGTAACATGGTAGATTATCCAAAAATGTGAAGAGTATTATCTCGTGTGAAAATACGCAGTGGAGCCAGTTAGCTGGGTGGTCGTTATGATGGCTCTCCACCAAACGTAATAGGTTCCTTCAACCAATATCAAATATATCTCTAAGTTTGTAATAATAATTTTTGTTAAAAAATTTTGACGGGTTAAATTGAAAAAATGGTAAAACATATATTTCAGACTAGAAAAATGAGCTTAATGTTTTCAAGGTCATCGATCCGCCCGGCTGGACTTGTCTCCGCTTGCTTCGCCCTGTTCGTGCTCCCCACCCTGCTTTTTTGTTTCCGACCATGGTAGTATCTGCATGATTAAAAAAATTTGTCAGGTCATCGTTTAACCTTTTTCATACCACAGTAAAGCTATTCCATAACGGCATTTGACGACGGCGTCTGTTTATTCATTTTCTGTCTGATTTTTATCTACGGATTTAATTTTCCCCGTCGCAATGTTTTATCATGGTTGATTTGTACCATTCTTAGCTTGCTAATACGGGACATGAACACCGAGCAATTTGTCATATCAGTCAGCGACAAGATCCGTCGCCTCGCGAATGCCGACGAAAATGCTATTAATCGTGCGGAACAGGTGTATTTGAAAAAAAATTCCCAACTCAGACAGGAAATTGCCGATCTTAAGGAAAAACTGGTTAGCTGTGAGCTTGTGGCCGGATGTATGTTGTCATTTATTTTTTTTCTTACAACTCGTTAGATATACAATTTTTCCTACTTCCACTTCCGAAACAAATCGCAGAAACCTCGAAACCTGACGTTCAGCCTGAATCGCCGCCTCCACTCCCAACTAAAGAATCCGGTACATTACGATATGTGGCGAGTCAACTATCTTTGCAATTTTATAGTTACCTTCATGTCGTAAACCTTTGATTCGGAATCAGCTATATAAATAAGTTTGGTGTGCTATCTTTGGAACATTTTCATCTCTATATTATTAAGGAAATAAGTGTTGTTTTGATTTTGGATTTGAAAGTTGGAGTTGTTGAGGTTTTATCATCTTATATTCTACTATACACTTGAACTCTCCAGCGGTGAGCCGTCTATGTAATTAAAGGTGATAATCGACTTAACTTCATAGGAGTTTCGTTGCTTAAAATAGCTTTTCTTGTATTTGCCTTTAAAATGAATTAGAAACGTCCGCCCCCTCAGTCTCGAAACCAGTGGTAGCAGCAAAGACCGCTAAGAAGACTGGCGGTGATCTTCCCATTGATGTAAGCCGTCTTGACTTGCGCGTGGGCAAAATTGTAGAAGTGGAACGACATCCTGACGCAGATTCCCTATACGTAGAAAAGGTGAGTTATGGATGAGTTTATTATTTATGATAGATTTGATTTCTTTAGACTAATAAACTTACAGTAATTACTCCTTTCGTTAGTTTGTTTTTAGTAATCAACATTAGGTTGGACCGCAACTCACAACCTAGTTTCTTTATTTCCCATGCATTGATGCATGCGTTGAACTGTTTTGACGTTTGGGTACTTCAGAACAATGTTTTCTCTCATGAATGTTTACACTTTTGAGGAAACTCTTAGTCAATTTGAAGTCACCCCCTTGTGAGGATATAAATTCGGCTTTTTTGCCAGTGGTTTCACTTTATGGGCGTTCGGGTATTTTAGGGCTGCTAACTCGTTTCCACAGATAATCTCACGGCATTTCTTATCCTGCGATTAACTTTTTTTGGAATAAATGACCTGGACGCTCCGTTGCCCGCAGCTTTTTGACTTGTCCACTTCTGCGTTTCAATGTCAAATTGTGACTTAAAATTTTATCTTTCATCCCAGCCTGAGGCTTTTCGCCTTGGTTTTTTCCCATTTTGGGAGAAATTCATGTCCCAAAATTGTGCTTACTTAGTTTACCACATTTGTTTTCAAACTGGTTCCTCATAATTTTCAATCATTTTTCTCCCTGCATTTAACTCTGATTTGACCTTTCTTCTCAAATGGATACAGTCACTAATCGTTAATCCGCCTTAAAGGTGGATCTGGGAGAGGGTCACCTCCGCACCGTCATCAGCGGCCTCGTCCGGCACGTGCCTATTGAGAAGATGCAAAACATTGTGGGCATCTTCATGTGCAATCTCAAACCGGTTAAAATGCGTGGCATTGAATCACAAGGCATGCTCATGTGTGCTACTGACGCCAACCAAAACGTAGAGCCTCTGGTCATTGAGAGTTCTGGAGAGCCCAACCTAGGCGACAGGGTTTTTGTGGAGGCCTATCCCGGTGCGTTTGTACTTCTCGATGTCGGTGTGTTATTCGTGGTCTGTTAAGGCACCTTTTTTGGAGTTTACTTTCTTCCGTAGCGCTACGCAAGTAGCTAGCGCTGGTAGTCAAAACTCAAACGTAGGCTAAATACAAGTCCACTGAGGGAGAGTTCAGATCCCCACTGTGCCTATTATTTCAGGTGAACCAGACGAACAGTTGAATCCTAAGAAGAAGGTATGGGAGCAGGTTAAACCGGACATGCGTGTGGACAGCTCCCATCTGGCCACATACAAAGGTGCGCCTTGGAAACTTAAGGGAGATCCCAGTGCTGTCATCAAGGCTCCCACAGTGGTAGACGCCCAAATTTCATAGACTATGTACGCGATGAACCGATCATCTCTTTTCTGATTGGCTTTATCCCTGAGTAAAGTTCGTTGTTTGTGGCGCTTGTTTTTCGCAATTGCTAGAAGAGGTATCCTACTTGTGGTAGTGATTTTGCCCTGATCTCTACGAGGAACAGATTGTTGAAGTCTTGCCTAATTTTCACTTGATACATATTCATCGAGTTACATACGAAAAAGGCTGCAATCTCAAACTCGCGGTGTGAGGTCTCCTCAAATTGTAAAAATGTATGTAATTTTCAAATCCTTTTGTGATGTTTTTTTTCAACTTACCTGCTTCTCGTTCGCGTGTAGATTCACATACCCTTGTATTTGTGTGATTCGCCAAGTTAACTAACTGATTTGAATTTCCATCTTACTATGCTTTCACGAAGGCGTCATGTGTTGGCGATGACATTACCTCCCATATCACCAGCGAGTTTCTTAGAATCCGTCACGGGCTCTGTTTCATCTCTTCTGCTGGCGTATTTTCTTACCGCTCCGCTACTGCACAGTGCCCTAACGGGTAGGGGTAGACAGATATGTCATCCCCTATACGAAACAAGACGGTTGGCTATCTTGCAACTGTTTGTAATGGCAGAGAAAGGCAATAATCCGTTAAACCTACTGTTCAATAGGCTGAACGTCTCAAGAAAACAATTTCTACTTCGGAGGCATTCCGTTATCCTGTTAGCGGAATTGAAGACGAAGCTGTCCCGCCTTTTACATAAACCTCACTAACTCTTCACCATTGCAGGGGGGTAGATGAGTGCTCTTAGTGCATCAGTAGACGCGGCTACATCGGGTCACCATGTGAAAGGCTTCCCGTGCCGAAAGTTCTTTACGAGTACCTGAAAACACTTGAGGCTGGGATTACACCTTCAATTAGGGAAAGTTAAGCCTCTGTCTTTATTGGATGATCCCTTTTGGTCGGCCCTCTTATCCTTTTCGAGTCCCGACAAATTCCTCTGACGTATCATCACAAATCCAAATAAACGAAGCGGTAATAATAGAGGGCAACAGCTAGAATTCAGGTTGATTGTGTACGTAAGTTTAACGTAAATTACTCAATACATGAGCCGCCGTGTGGATCTCCTTTCCTCCTATTCACAAAAAAAGCAAGGCTTTCAGTCTACTAGATACTATATATGACGATAATCATCAATATAAAAATATGTAATAAATACAATTCTGATAAGATTTAAATGCACACTGATGGAAGACAGCAACCAATCACAAATCAGAAGGGTCTATACCTCTGAAGGAGGTTTGAAGTAATTCCTGATTGAATTGCGACCCGAGATAACTGCAATCGGCCTCAAAGTTGATCTTCGTCTTTGACGATTCGGCGTCTGAAAAGAACGTTTTACAGACAGAAAATATAAGTAAGCTTAATAAATGTCGAAATGATTTATGTAAGTAATCGCTGGTACAAATTAGTAAATCGAAAGGGATTGAACAATTTGTTATGCTAAAGCCTCGTAAATATCGGGTCAGGTAGTAATCAGTCTTATTCCAATTACACAAAAGAAAGGATCAACAAGTATATAACCCACAAACCCTCTCTGTTAGTGTCTACGACCGTCAGCGATTGGGCAAGTCATATATACCTTTTTGAAAAGAAAAACTGTTTTCCAAGTTGATAAACAATTCAAGTCCTCTACACCACTTTGGTTAGCATATTTTTTCCCCCTAAAAATGAATCGTATTTATGGGAAACGAAATAATCGGTCGGAAAAATACCACGTGAACGTGGAGGAGGTGATAAAGTGTCAAATCATAGGGGAGATATTTGATTTATCAAGGGAAATTAAAGCTATATCTGGTCGTGCGTTGTCATGCAGTAACATTGCATCGTGCCGACCGAGCAATGTTGGTCGTTTCTCCATGAGTTCCTCATGCGTGGCATCAATTTCACGGCAATAGGACTCGGTCGCTGTTATGGGCACTCCACCACGTGTAACCATAAGTATTCTTATCTACCCATTTGCTCGATCGTTTTCAATTATAAATTCATTTTTCATCGCAAGTAAAAATTTGGGTATAAAAGGAGACAACCGTGTGCTGCGAAACAACAAAGATGCACACTTACTGTTGAAACGCTCGATCATCTGCAGTTGCGCCAGAAGAACAAAAAATTAAATACACAAACAGAAAAATTCTACAAGATGAGTAAGAAAAACGCCTTTAACGTTACAGTTGAACACAAAATAAACAAAAACATCAACTTCATAGTTTCTAACCTAATATCTTCAGACAATGTCCAGATAATGCGCAGGTGAAAATCGGATTTATCCAGGGCGTAATTGGGTTTATGGCCCACACTATTTACCATCCCTCAAATCACAATCAAGTACTAATTGTATGTTACATGCAGGCTTGTTTGCCCGATGGTCGATTCTTCAACAACCGAGATGTTTCGAGCTAGAATCCACGCAATAGTAGAATAAGCCTCAACGATTTATACAATGAGGAGGACTCAATAATACGTCGAAAAGGGTTGGTCACTTCATCGTATTTGTCAAAATGACTATAAATAAAAACAAAATATACAGAAAAAACAGAATTACATCCACTCAAGAGGCAAATTAGTACCTATGGGGAAGAGGAGGGGATTTAGTGATTCGATCCGGTCAGGAAAAGGGGAGATTTTGCCATAGCGTGGACAAGAAAATTCGTAGGCATGAGGTAAAAAATGGCCATACCGAAGTCGACAAAGTGCCGGCAGATAAGGGTGTAGGAGCTAGCGTCCTGCGTCGCCTTGGTGCGCTACCAGGTGTCAGGGTAACCGAAAAAGACGGGACGAAGGATGCTTCGCCACCACTGGAAGTTCTACTGCATATCGGGGAGTGAGACCTGCTCTTGTTCCCTTGTCCTTCCACTTCATCGTCCGACACCATAGGCCGTTTCCTTGATGGCCGGGACTATAATTAAGTACAATACATTAAAGCGGGTGATTGTTCGGCTGTAGGAAGCGTCAACTATACCAGTTTTTAGGCAAAATGATATGCAACTAGACTTTTGTTCTTTATGGGATCCAGATCAAGCCTATTTGTTTAATATAAGTCCTCATACCATCGCTGAGATACTTACACAGGGTAATCAACTGCCGGATGCCTACGTCACCCATAGATCATAAATTAAAATCGACACTTCAACCATACCGCTTCCCTTTTTTTAGTTTCAGCTAGGCCGCCGCTCTCAATCCAGGTTAGTAATTATATCAAACTGGTTTTACATGCTCAACTTATAAAATCAGTCCGACGATTTCATTACGTAAAGGAACCCACTAACAACGAAGGGAATTCTTCCAGAATACTGAAAACGTTTGACAAGGTCTAGCGAGAACAGAACCTACGCCACCTCTACCCACTTCACTGTCCCACCGATGAAATCATGAACAACAAAATCGAAGGAATTTCGTAAAAAAAGTAGGAAACAAATAGGCGCTGTTGATAGAACTACCCACCCCACTAGCTCATAATTCCTAAAACCAATCATAAACTAGTGAAGGCAGTATCTGTGATTCAAGTTGATTTGCCACTGATCTTGACTTGAGGATGTTCCATGTCAACCAAAAAATTCCCAGTCAAATAATGGCAGTAAAGGGCGGTTGACATTAAACAGGAAAATCCATTGATAAAGAATATTACCAAGGAGGGTGGTCCATGTGAATTGTAAAACTTCCAAAACGGTAAAAACGAGCCGAATCCACATGGCAATTTTAGCAGGTAATAAATTGAGAGCCAAGAAGAGGACCTCACCGGTGAATTAGTTATATCAGAAAGAAGTGAGGGTGCCACCTCTTGATTGTTATCCCAGAATAAACCAAGTTGTCGATGGTTGCAATGGTGGTGAAGGTTGCGATGATGCGAGTTGGAGTCCGTTGAAGGGGCTCGAATTACTCGGAAGGCTATTCTCAAGGTCTTCAGTTTTATTGTCAACTAGAGGAATGACGTCGAATGGGAACAGAAGGTAAAGGTAGGGAAAGGGAGACAAATATTCGTTTATAAATTAAACGGGTCTATATCAGAATAGACAATTAATAATGAAAATACGTGCGGCTATCATGTAAAATACACCAAGAAACAAGACTGTCGAAACCAAAATTTGAATTAGGGCAAATTAATGGATAAACATTTGACCAAGAAGGTACAAAATATAGGAGATCATTGTCTCCAACTTTCGATAGACTTACTGTTTTGGGGCCTTGCAGTCACTTCGCATGCACAAGGAGTAGTTTGCGACACTATATACGCAGAAGAGGAAGTGGATGCGGATGGAGGGAAGGGATAACGATGAACAATTCGCGAGCCCGAGACAAGAGGAGAGCGCCGCGTTGGGGATACTTCAAGTGACATTTCACTATGGAAGAAGTCAAATAAACAAATATTTAGGATGACCAGTTTTTACAGCGTTAAGAGGTTTTACTGTTTAGGACCTCAAACGAAGGGACTAACCTAATATTGTGGGTGCAGAAGTGCAACAAATCGTCAAATTATCGATAACAAATTAAAAAATGCGTGCTATTCTCGGTCAGCTTTTAATATTTTGAATTTATAGTGGCTTGCGAAACGTTGACAATAAGAAATACCTGGTTTATGGACGATTAGCAATGAAAATGTTCGATCAATTTTAAAAGTATATAAATAGTGCTAGGATGCATGAGTAGGATAAGGTTGATTAGCTAAGCGTCCTGAATAACTTTAGGCTGAGATACTAACCTCTCAGGGACAGCTGAAGTGAAAACAGGTGTGATGTTGCGTGTGTCGCCGTTATAACTGGTCACCTCAGTTGTCTGTGGCAAATCCATCAGAAAGTTACGAATGTTTAATTGCCGTCTACGTCTGGCCATCGAAGAAGGCGACTCAAGTACACTGACTGTAGGACCTTCAGCAAAGCTGAATTTTGACGAAACTGGAGAAGCCGTCGAACACACAGATGAAGATGGTTTCTGCGGGGACTCGGGAACGAGTAGGTTTGCTTGTCTCTCTGCTGTCATTGTAGGCTGCGAAAGGCACTCCGTTAAACCTGTAACCACCGTAATAATTTCATTGCTACGGAAGGTCAAATATTTGGAAATTCAAAATTAATACCAAGTAGGTGATAACTATCTCGGTTCCATATGCTCCTTCGTGATTGTTAACCGAGTCAGGTGTAAAACAGAGGAAAATTAGAATTGATACATGCGCAATCAGCTGAATTTTTCGTTAAAAAGCAGCCACAACTACCTCAAGTATCACTATCGATACGAAGTTTCTCAGGTCATGAAGACTTCGATGCTACCAAAGATGGCAATTGCAAACTTCCACGAATGAAATCCTCGGAATAGAATAAGTGATCAGATAAACTGCTTAAAAGTGGGAATAATCCACCTGTAGCATCAATGGGACCACTTAACAATGCAAAGGGCGTGAACGTGCAAAGAATCAGGATATGTAGACTAGGAAATAAGTGATTACTTTCAGTGAAGTGGTCAAAGTCGAGAGATCAATCAAAAACGTCAATATTATAAGCAAGTATCAAGGTTTTCTACACTAGCAAAGATGAGATGATAGTGAGAGGAACAGGCCAAAGAATCACGATCAAAAAATTACCGTCTTCTACGGTTTTTCTATCACATATAAAACCAAAAATATCAGAAACCAATGTGTATAACAAATTCAAAGATGGTATTTCATTCGCATAAAAATTTAAAAACTAAGTATTTGAAAGGTTTGTCATTTCTAGCTAACCCCTCAACTGTCCCGATTCAGGCATTGTGTATTCCCTGGCCGGGAACATGCGCCACACGAAGAGTTGGGCACTGTCTGACAAGGTAACCATGCTCGTGGGATCATGGGGTGACCAACGGGGGATGGAAACCTCCCCCGTGTGACCGGACAGCACCAGAGGTCGCTGAATGCGTGCGCCCACCCGATAAATATACGCTCGGTTATCCGCGCTGCCACAGGCCAGATAGCTATTGTCAAGGCTCAGGCTGGTTTTGATGTAGAAGGAAGCGGTGAGGTGGCCAGTATAGAGGAAGACTGAAAAAGGTAACAAGATGGATAAAAGTGGCACTAAATGGCATCAAAAATAGCAGGCTGTTCAAACGTACGGCCAAATAATCATTCATCTAGCAATGCTACCTCAGACCAAGTGTGCAGAACAACCAAACAGGCGTCCATACTCTAATGGATCAAAAGTGTTCACAAAAATAAGCACAAAGTGGTATTCATAGGCGTGCGAAAGCAAGGAGCAAGAGTCGGTAGAAAGGGACTTAAGATATGCGGAAAACATGTAAGAAAGTCTAGTTTCAAAAACAAAACATTAACGATTCGACATAAAAACAACACAATAAGGTCTACAGGGTAACTGAAGCCTACGCGCCGAAACAGTAATTCATAGAGCATAATTTTATTAAAAGAATGCAAGAATAGAGAGTTGTCTGTGGCCGCAGCCAATACGGGTGAAAAGTGGTTTTTCCACGCCTCCCCGTAACATTGCCCAATCAGCAAGGCATGTGCCCAGTGTAACCTAGTGGCTCATTCAACGCGAAGAGATTGAAAACAAATCTCAAAACAGCCACAAGTTAATGTCTAGTTTGTCAATTAGAAGTTCACCATTCTAGTCCTTCAACCGAATTGATAGGAAAGGTAGGAAGTAAGATTTGAGAAGACCAACTTAACTTTTAATTACGGGATATTAATTCTACACTATGCACAGCAACCACGTCACTTTTTGAGTACGAAAAAGCAAAGACCATCATCACTTATAATAACTTCCAATATACTAAGTTCAGTATAAGTTCGATTTACGAAATAAGTGTTAGTCGACTGATATCAAATCATATACTAAATCTGACCATCCGAAGATTATTTATAAAATCACGAACATCCGAAATAAGAGTCCAGGGATAAAAACCCACTAACCTGGCCTTGTTGAGGAAGAGGTGAGATCATATTCATAAATCGTATGATCCAAGCAACTAGCATAGAGCCTGCTTCCACTCGAATCCAAAATTAGGTCTGAGTAACCTAGTTAAGTAAACGCGCAAAATTTAGTTCGTATGAGATGGTTAACGGTGGCTAACGATAATTTGGACAATCCCAACTCACCACATTGCTTTTGTGAAGTCCCCTTATATGGAAGAGCGGTAACAGGTTGTGGTTGCCTGTTACCAGAAGATGGAAGCCTCCGAATGTCCCAAGTCTTAATTATGCTAAAGCGAAATCAAAAATGCCAAAAATGTGGAACAAACCCATCTGTAGAGCCAGCAGAAACCAGTTCAAAGTCTCTCGCAAATATGACACAAGTTACACTTTGTGACTCAGTCTAAAAAAATAAGTAAAGATGATCTAGCTCACCGCCGACTTTCGACTCTTTGGGCGAGAGCGACAGGTCGTTGATTCAAGAAAAGGAAGGTGGCAACCTTGAATATGAAGTGAGCTACCAACGCCTTCCGAACTCTGTGTTCGTAGATCCCAAATACGCACTGACCCGTCTCTCGACGCAGAAGCGAATATATCTAACGCATTATATGTAAAAGCAAAACTTACTGTTATCTGCGGAACAGAGAGCTAGAGAACGAACAGACATCGTGTGCCCAACATAGACGCTTAAGACCAAACCAGTTTCTGCGTCAACGAGCTTGACTGTTTGGTCACCTGAGGCGGTAAGGAACTGATTAGCTCGGGTGATCCATTTCACACTGAAAATAGCGTTATCATGGACGCCATAATCTAAATATACAAAATAATGGACAAAAATACACTGACATTTTAAGAGGCTCTCAGGTCCATGACGTTCGGTATCGAAGAGATGAACAAGACCATCTTCTTTGGCAACCAATAGCAAATGCGGTAAATCTGTGAATCTGAATGTCAAAAGTGGGTTAAATCAAGGCCTACTTAGCGAAAAATCACAGTCAAATGGGGGAGAAACAGCATCAACGCAAGAATGCAGGTGAAATGCCTGACTTTTGAGACATTCTAAGTTCCTGACGCCGATAAAAGGGATGCACCTGCCTTTAAAAGAACCTTTAATATAGACTTAAACACATACGACGTGAAAATGTGAAGCGATTTATTGGTTGATACTCCCGGGTTACCACTTCATTAAATACGGAGTCAAACATGGATAACTATAAAAGACCCGGACTTGTGGTTTCAAACTGCCCGCATTCGGCAGTATGTTCCCAGACATTCAAACAAAGATGGGAGCTCCATTTAGCGGTTGACAAAAATGTGCTGGTTGCTTTTTGACGCTGCGGCTACGCAGATAGAAAACGTTTCTGCAAATGCGGGACGAAAAGGTGTCTTGGGACTCCTATACTTTCTTGCGATTCTTTTATGGCATGAATTTTGTGATGAATGAGGAGCTGACGAAAAATTTTAAACGCCGAGCACAATGTGCTGTTGGTTATGCACTATATGTCCACGGACTTTCAGTTTTCAATTACTTTACTGGAAAAAGCGTCTTTTCTCTTCCACTACAGTTTGCCTGGTCAACCCGATGCAAGCAAAGAATAAGACTTCGGCAGCGTATTGTATGCAAATGACTATTTTTTTATAAGAGGACATTTTTCCATCTTGAATTCAATCTTATTAAAAGATGTTTAATCTTCCCCGGAAACTTGAACACAGCGAGTTTTAATTCGAATCATTCTCTCACTTCTCACGCCAAAAGTCCACTTCTTCTTACCCCACACTTCATAACTTTAAAAGAGGCGGATATATAGGTATCCCATATTCTTTCACAAATTCATCTTTCCTCCCCACACAAACGATTTTCACTGGCTTTTTGAATGACATGGCCTTTCACACTGATACCGATTCTTTCGCGCAAAACATTATCCGACCTATAACGTTTTCCCTCCTCTATCATCCATCTCTTATAAATTCTCTTTTATAGTCTGATTTCCCACGGCTACCTCTACGCTAATGACAGACTTTTTAATGTAGACAAATTTTCGCGGCAGTGGCATAAATCTACTCATGGTTGAAAAGGAGGGGGAGATGAAGGACGAATCTAGCGGGATTTTAACGAGATTTGCCCTCATAATAACCTATTCCGACCAAACTTTTACTGCTAGGATTTCATCTGAAGTCACAGCTTTTTTGATAAGCTTCTCCTTGAGTTTACCATTATTTAATTTTTGATATGGATATACTCATAAGGAACTACTCTATTCTCGTTTGCCTTCGTAATCAAATTTGATAGCTTTTGTAGTCACCACTTCGTAAACCTTATGAGCATTTCAGGCAATTAAAATGATCGCGCAGGGAGAAAAAAAACGTGGAAGAAGTACGGGCAACAGACACGCCAAATCCTGCCAAATGCCTTAAGTAAACTTCGTATGACCATCGACTTTCTCAACGTTGATAATTTATCTGAACTCAACCTAATTGGACTGCGCACACGCTGATAAGCTTTGTCCTCATGAAGTAACACGTGTGGTCACCCCCTCGTAGGGTGTTTCAACAGACCGCAATACGTTCTCCTTGTCACAAACACCTCGCTGGATGTCTAGAATGATATCAAGAGTCTTCCCCTTTTCTACCAATCATTTTCGCGAACTAATATGCTCTTTTTTGTTGACCGCAATTCTAAATACCCACTGCATGCGATTGCCTAGGCAGAGATAGACTGAGTGGGATTTGACACGCTCACTATTCTTGTACTTCATACCCATGGCGGAAGCCGCTTAGCGAAGAGAATCTCCTCCACGAGCGCTGAAAAAAGTATTGTACGGAAAAGTCAAAGGTTTGAGATAATGGGTACGTCCTGAGCTCAACGTCCACTCCTGGAAGGAGTGAGGGTGGGCATCAGCGTGGGTCGAACCCAGGTCATTGACACTTCGTAGCCAATGCAGTAATATGGGTAAAAGTGACGGCAAGTTCCTCGCGAAAATTACTATAATTTTAACCAAGCGAGACTCTTGTGATATTCCTCGCCTCTCATTCCATCGTGGAAAAGTTCAGGGGCAACCATGATAACATCCTCGAGCAAGCTCTCCAAGAATTCATCGATTTCATGAGTCAGATTGCCGAAGAAGTTTGAATACAAATGTATAAAGCCTTTAAGGGGAATTATGTGTTTCTCTAATCAAAAATTTGAGATAGATTGAGAGCCTCCTTCTCGCAATTTCTAAAAACTTCGAGATTCCGCTATCATGCTTATTCAATCATCTGACAATAGAACAGTATATGTCAGAATCTGGGCTTATGTCATCGCTCAAATAAATTGGTGTCGCACCGTGGGATGGCAGGACGAGGGCAAGTGGCTTCCCTTGCGCTGTAGTTAATGGCACAGCGTAATAGTCAAAATCTCTACTTCCCAAGTCTATCGGCACCTTCACCAGCTCATTTCATTACAGGACATTTCGTCTTCTTCTGCCACCACCATTAGCGAAACCGTTTCACACAACCATTTCTCTTTCATGCGATTCTATTGGAGGCCGTGAGAAATAGGCGTCTGTGTAGGAAATAGGAGCTGTTAACAGATAAGTTGAGGGAAATGAAAAACATCAACTGCCCTTACGGTAGGTTCAAAGTGAAGTACCACGGTGAAAGATCATTCAGATTTTAACTCTTGTACCTTCTCAGACCAGAAGTTTCCGAGGTTACTTAGTTTCTCGGCCTTTAGTCCTAAGTAATCATAACACTGTACATGGTGGCTTAGCAGAAGGGTTATTTCGGAACGCAAAGCTTTACTGACAGGACCACTCAGTGTCTATTACAAGTAAACTCGTTTGCCATAGTGGGGGAAAGCAATTTTACGTTAGCACTACCTAATACCTATGTGAGTATCAATATGACAATTTCCTACTCTAAACATAGACTAAGAAGTAGAATTTTAGACGGAAATTTCGCAAATGGCTCGAATTGAGCCACAACCTCGGATAAGAAACCAAGAGCAAACGAATAAATGCATCGAAATCTGGCCAAGAACCCGTTTCTAAGGTTTCATCGTAAATAACCCAGATCTTACCGACAGAGATGTAACTAGGCGAGTGGTACGTCGACTCACCCACAACCACCGGATTTACAAAAACCTTTGAAGGCCGACAATAATGGGTCCAAAAATGGCCCATCACAAAAACCTAAATTGCAAGCGAGAAGCATGAAAACCCAACTCCAATAAATCCTGGCACCAATTATTACTCTGTCACGAGGTCATAGATAGTAACTAGTTTTACTCATCCAAAAATTGGCGACCAACTACAATCGACTTGGCGGAATCTCGTCAATTGAATATTATTAAGATTTCTATTAGAGAACCATGGTACAGCTATTAATCTCCTTTTAATTATTAGTTAGGGAAAAATAAGTGCCCTAACGCGGTCTTAAGAACACAATTACTAAGCGTTAATAACAAGGTTAGGTTGACAAATGTTCAAACGAAGCGATGGGATCCGCAAAGCCGTTATCCGAAACAAACAACATGGTTTCCATGCCACCAATAACAAACAGCTAAAAATTACACGAGCCATCAGCCAATCAAAAATTTGTCACGGAATAGCGAACACAACTGTAGCTCATTGTAAAAAGGGCAAACTCGATCAAAACTGACTAGAAATGCCTCGTACACGTCTAGTCTCGAGAGATTTATACGACCGGCGAGTTCGAAGTGCCTTAATCCGTTATCGCGAAGAATCATTCCGAGATATCCTTCACTTATCAAATTTACAATTCAGCGAGGACTTACAAAAGGTAGAAAATGTAATTGTTTTTATTTCCCAAGATCAGAGAAGACACTCTGTGGGAAAGTTGCTCACGTATGGCCCCAACGGCAAAAATGGTTAAAATGAAAAATCGGACTGAACGGCAACTTCTAGAGGTGATTCAATCCGCTTTGGATCGACAACTCACGCGAAACCTTCGGCGAATCGAAATGGACCGAAGCGAATTTGCTGACTGGTGGTGTAAAACGGTCAAAGAAAGACCTAAAACGGCTGGTTCAGTTCTGAGAACACGACGGGGTTAGACACATACACCATTGTAGAGTCGACTGATATCAAGGCGTAAACGATGACCAACAATTTGCAGTATCAAGAAATACATTTAATAACAGCTCTAACCCATTTAAAACACGGAATATCAATAAAATCAAATTCATAATTTAACTACACAAGTTTTAAAAGTGTATAAACCCAAGTGAATAACTGTCTGCCAAATGTAATGAGGAAAGTAGGGAAATATGTTGCAATAAGCGTGTAATAAATACAAAGCACGATAGTAGGCCCGTCATGGTTCTCGTACAGTCTAAACGAGAAAACGAGATAAGAAAACGATTAGAAGGCAGTCATCTATCAACGAAAGTTACTTGTTTTTCTTGTTGCTGTTGCTGGTCCGATTCCCCGGAAGATGGAGCAGACCCACATGATGCTGGACTTAAAATGGCATTTGCAGAGTCAGAGGAACGTAAAAAAGCTGGTTCACTCGATTTCAAGAAATTTTTTATGTCTTGCGCCTCATCGAAAAGGGACTGTGTCGCAGCTTTTTGCATTTCCATATTTAAGCACTCCCAGTTGTGAATGTGCAACCATGGTTCTTCCAACACACGCATATAAGCAACGGAATTCAATGTGCAAGAGATTTCCATATGGGGCACAACAAATTCCTCATCTTGATCTAGAACGCGGATAGATCAACACCATGCACTAATTCTTGAATTAATAACAGAAAATATGGAGATGAATTTATCAAAATATTGGTAGCTTAGGAAAAATGCGCGTTAAATCAAGTGCTTACCCAGAGAACCACTCCTTCCGTTACAAGGTTTTGGATTTGTCATCCAGTAGATAGTAAATATGCGAAGCCTCACCACTGAGCCGTAACGCGGACGATACAAAAACAGAGCTAATTCGACGCTTGTTAAAACAATTTCAACGATAGTTATCATGCGTTTATATAGACTGCTGAAGTATAATAATAAAACATTTTGTTCAAACTTTTTACAGGGAGGAACAGGATAAAGACATTTGAAGCTCTTAAGAATCACAATTTTTTCGGAAAACTGGCTTTCTCCCTTGGCTGAAAACGATTTTGTAAAAACACTTCTCTTTAATGTTATTATATGTTAAGAGGCCTAATTCAGCGTATATTTAAATGTTGGTTGTCATACTGAAATGCCTCAGAACCTATTTCATTGCACTTACAATTAGAATGGCAGTCTAGACTTAGTCTTAGAAAACCTCACATACACGAGAATGACTTGGTCCCGCTCCTTCGGAAACCGTAGGATCCATGAAAAACCCTACTTCAGGTCCCAACAATCACTTAAAATACGCCATTATTTTTATTATTGCGTCCATTAATCGGCGAGATAAAGTGGATTCATGGACGTATACTGCTTTTGACAGGATCTATCCCCCACATTCTGTATGATGCTTGGCCCATGGATTCACGCCTATTTACTGCTTAGCTTGTCGGAAAAATATCTTCCAATACGCGTTTTATCTACAATCCATTTGAAATTCTATCACTTTCTGATGGCGACGCCTGTCCTTTTCAAGTTGTAGCGTGCGTTATGAATTTCGCAGTTAGTTCACCGGTTCATACGACTCTCAGAACCTAATTGCGCTGCTGGACATTAGCTGCAGGGAGAGTAACCGTTCCGTCGCGGTGACCGGAAGTAAGCGCGCTGCGCAGTAACCACATATTAACTTGTGAAATTGGTCAGTGCCATATTTCTTCAAGGTGGTGCTTACTTACGTGAGTTAGCAGGTTCTCAGAGCGGCAATTGAGAAATTTTGTAAAGGTTATGTCGGTTTCTTTTGGATGTTGAACTCTGGCCCAAAATTGCTCTGTCATGTGGCCGTCAACTTAAACTAAATTTTTCAGGTTTTCCTTGTCCTAAAGTAGTCTCCAGCTTTTCTTTTAACTTTTTTCCTTCTTTTTGAAACCGTCAACGCAAAATCTCTTTATACACTTATACTTCAAAGCTCCACTCTACTATTATACTCTAACTTAATGAGGAACCCTTAGACAAAAAGGTGAACCAGACAAATGTGCCGACAATGAATTAGTCCGTTTCGTCAATCGCTTCCTGCTTTTCATCCTATCAATTTAGGCTATTCATAAACCCAGGTCAAATTAAACTCTTTGCTCTTGTATAAAATCCAGCGTTACATGAGAAGAAACCCTCACTTATTAATAATAAACACCATTATTTTTTGGCCTGAAGAGCGTTTTGAAGTTGAACAAAAAGTAAAGTGAACAAAAGTTTCTTCGCTCTTTTACCTCAGTGCCACCATGATGTATTCATCAATAATTATTAAATGTCCATCGGCTGCATTTCATTAGGCATGCCGTTCGCCAATCAGAACGTCGAGGCACTCTCCAACTAAAAGGGGATCATACCCGAATATCTTTAGATGTGCATTTTAATATCTTTATCCCAGCAGCAGAGGAAAAGCCTCGAGGACCCAAAAATGCGTAATGTGAAAGTTTCCCACGCCCATGCACATTCCTTAACACTTGAATACGATTTTTCCTCATCTACACCGGCCCAACCCGTGAGCTGATTTTCCCACATATAAACTCAGAAATGTACGTCCGCACGCTGACTGGACAATGGATGGTTTTGGCCCAACCTCACGACCTTCACAGCGGCAAAATGGTCACCGACGACATCATGCCAAATGTAGAGGCGGTTCTGAATCAGCTGCATCGAGTTGACCGTGGTGGCTACTATCTGGGCGTGAACGGCCAATGGACCTACCACCTCAACAACTGCCACTGTTTCCCGCACGCATAGCAAACTCGTACCTGCTCTGCCACCAAGTTAATGCTTGTGCGTATAATCATACCCAAATAAAGTTCTAGCTTCACTTAAATTTTTTTTTGCAAATCCAGTGTCGAGTGGGCAAAACACGAAAGAGTCATAAGCACTAACGCTCTGCACGCCAACGGCGAGGATACGTCGAACAGTCGATTTCAAGTGGTGATTTGCATAGACAATTGGAGCGAAACCTCTGCATCGCCATGGTTTTTTTAACTCGATATGCTTATTTACGATGTGCGACAGTAAACTTTGAGCTAAGTCTTAGCTCAGTTTAGTTAGTCTAAGCAGAGCTTTCGCTTGCAGCGTCTAGGCTTCAAAATAAGGATCAAGATTAGGTCAAGTTCGGATGGATTTAATTTTGCAAGATTGGATGGAGAGATTGCATTGATTCCAGACGGATTACCCCATGAAACGAACGAATACAGTGAAGACAGTTATAAAAAGCGCAAGCGAAGCTGGAAGCCGAACTGCGGAAGGGGCAAACAGCTCAAAACGAGTATTTTGCACAGAATTTGAAGAAGTTCCCCAAACATACAATTTATACCTAGCCAGCATCGTGAGCAAGCGTCTACTTCGCATTTCGGTGAAATCTGACTAAATGTAAAGCTTCATATCGTATTAAAAGGACCAAAAAGAGGATGCAAAATTTGCTCTCACCGTAACACGCCCAGAGGCGGACGGACAGTAACGTATTACTGTAAGGATGCATTTTAGCCATTATCTTACGAAATATCATACGGAAAATGATTAAACAGCGTAACATTAATCAATATTGGTCTTCTAGGTATAAGTGTGAAATTTTATTATTTGAATTCCTTTTTTGAATATATATGATTTGAAAATACTTGTAAACAATTTGCCCAAAGTCATCTCGAGTTGCCGTTTCATGCAAGCGAAAAAGTCCTCGAGTACAAAGGGTTAAAAATAAGAAATTGCATTCGTCAATCTTGTGAATATACCTTCCCTAAACTCACCTTAAAAAGGCTTTCCAACCATTGATTGAGAATAAATGTATTTGTCACATTTCGTCACCATGAAAGAAGAAAAACAGAAGACATATGCAAGTCATTCAACAGCCTGTTTCATTTTCTTAGTGTGTTCCGCTAGAAATTTCACCCGGTTGATCACTTCAAGCTACACCATAAAAGATCACAAAAGGCTCTACTTAAAAACATTAAGCAGAAAGAATCGTGTAACAAATTTATATATACGTAAAATTTGAACTGACCGGAGTTTTCGTGGGTACGCATTCAGCAATAAGTTGCCATCGTTGAGGAGTTCCCTTAGGAAACGAACTAATGGCTATTTCAAGCTCATTTTGCTCCTTCTGCGTCCAACCCCCATTCATTTCTGCACTCAAATTTGGAGAAGCGGATTTAACTTTTGCCGATGCTTTTTGTTTTTTGCGACTGACGTATATTTCATCCTCCTCCCTCTCCTTCACTATTTCTCCTACAAACTCATCTACCGCATTCACCTCCGTCTCTTCGGGTTGCTTTGATGCAGCTTTTCCAGCCCGTTTGGCTTTCCTCTTCGAAAGATAATAACAATCATCACTTTCACTATTTTCGTTGTCAGCTTCTGCTTCTTCGTTAGAGTTAAAATGATCGCCTAAATAACAATTGCATCGTTGACGAGGAAATGAAAAGGCTTACGATCTAATAGAGCTCGGGAGCCCAAATCACTGGCAATTTCGGCAGCTTTAGTGGTAACTTCAACAATACTTCTCCCCATAATTTGAGCTATTTTTGACCACCGATTGGGAAAACCACCAGGATACTTGTTCGTCAAGCGGACCAATGTCACTTCTTCATCTTGACTCCAGGGTCTCAATATATTTGTTTCTACTTCAGAATTAGTGTTGGTTTCTTCTGCCAGCTCTTCCGATGTAGCCACCAGATTCGTTATCTGGTATATAGAAGAGATGGCAGCATCAAACGTAGTGGTCTGATTTTGTTCTTGCCCCCGCTGCTTTTCATCATGATCAACACGTCTCTGTTTCTGTTGTTCCTTCCTTTGAATGCGTTTCTCTTGTGCTTTCTTCAATTCTAAGGATGGGATAGCACAAGTAAACTCTTCGGTGAGAACTTCAGTATCAATGAAGGCATTTTGTTAATTTATCTCTGACCTTAAATAATGAAGAGATAAGCCTTAGATATTAGTTCTTCAGTTTAAAGTTGTCAAAAGTATTCAGGAATTAAAATGATAAATGAATGTGGTTTATAATGTTAAACTCGCCACATATAAAAACCGAACTATTCCAAAGAGTTATTCACAAATAATAGCAGAGACATTTGTATGAGTTTTCTGTGAAAAGCTGTAAAAATTGCAAGAATATAGGAAGGAAATCAGGACAGTGAAATATCTACCCTTTCGCTCCTCGCGGTCCTTTTGCACTTTCTCAATAAAATCTCGAAGGATGCCTCGAAGAACGCTAAACATGCCGGGGATAGCCAAAAAAAAGTTCCAGGTTCCACGCACTAAGGCAATAGGCAAGATGTCCATGAAGGTAGGCCATTTAATAACTCTTAGCTGTTCCTCAATTTCTAGATCAATTGCTCTCTTCTTCTTATCTGAGGCTTTGTGTCGTTTCAAATGGTTTTCCAGACGTTCTCGCTAAAATGTAAATTGGAGTAACCAGTTGCAACCGTACCAGAGTCCACCTTTTCTCGACTGCAAAGCCCCAGAGTGTAGCGAAGTGAATAGTTATAGTTACGGCGGAAACTAGGGCAGCGATTTCGATATTGGACATTTTTCGCAGTTTGCGGTAGTAGAAAACAGGAGTCTTCCAATCAGGAACGCCGTTTTCTAGTGCTTCATTGTAGCTAAGTGGGTTTGATTGTCGTAAAAATATTACCGCTCGCGCCTTTCACTATCCTTGAGTACTTGGTACACAACGGATAGTTGGCGAAACTTCACCCCGGCCTCTGGGTCGTTGCGATTCCTGTCTGGATGCAGTTCCATCGACAACTTTCGGTAAGCTTGTTTGATTTCGGCCAAGGTTGCTGTCTACCGAAAAGTTAGGATATCAGAAACTTTATACATTAGGAATGTTAAGAAATTCGTAGAAGTTTATGTTTAATTCCTCCATAAGGTCAAACATTTCCAGATCCGATTGGTCCCATGCTTGAACAAAAAAACTGTGGCTTAAGAGGACTGTTAATACTGAACTCAGAGGCACCATCGCCAAAGCCGCGATACAAACACGGAGCAAAGTGCCCAGCCAACCAAGCGTCCGTAAAAATCTTAAACGTCGCGGCTCAAAACTAATTTATAGAAACAAACTGCCTTTTTTGAAGGCTTGTCACTAAACACATACGTAATAAACAAGTTGAGGAATTTTTTTAAAACGTATTCTATGGAAGCAATGTGATAATGTTACAGTTTTCCGACTCTTGAAGTCGGAATAGCACGTAATTGTTACGAAACAGACAGGACAACGTAAAATAAGAACCTCGTAAAATCACCCTCATTACGGTTTTGATAATTCCTTCAATGTGCTACCTATCCTTGTCTTTTTAGTGTATCCACAGCCCCACAGTTCACATCAAGGCTTTAATACTTGTATCACGCATCCTACATTGTCACTTACTCACTATTGGCGTCCTTTGTCCTCATAAAGTGGATTTCTCAAAAGTAACTCCGGCTCCCCGCCATGTAAAGTTTCCCAAGCTTATAATCTCAAAATAATCGTGCTCCGTCACTGTCGCACTTTTGTTAACGGCAGTTAAGATCACGCTTCCCCTGGCGGACTGCATCAGTTTACACCACATTAAATCACTACCTCATAATTGACAGAATATCTGCATTTTGTAATCGCTAAAAGTTCGTATTGTGCTAACTATGCCCTTGTCCCATGTACTTTTTGGTATAATGTGTAGCCTAGCATCCTGAGTCGCGAACCAATAACGAAGAAATCGTACGATCATTACTCAACCATGTCAAAGTGTACTAATCTCACAAGCCAGAAAATCCAAATACAACAGATGATCACCGAATAGCCCATGGCAAACTAAGCACGTCTCAAACCATTATATGCCCCCTCAGCGCTGAGAGCTTCTAATTCCGTATTCCAGAACGAAGACTATTCAACCAACCAGTTATTTCGTAAGTTCTGATACTAGAACCCTCTCTGGCACCATATTGATATTTTTATTCTGAAGTTATTTCAATCTATATCCTCTGGCCAACACAACTCTATTGCGGATTGATGACACATCTCAAGGCAGAAGTGACAAACTAACTGGTAAGAAGCCGAATTTTAATTAGGTTCTCCTCCTCTCCATATTGAAGCAACATGAACATAGGACAAGTAGGAAAAGGAATCCAGTAACGAACCAAAACGTATCTTATTCTCTGTCGAAACACCAAACAAGATTTGCATCAACAGAACTACAATTTTTTCGTGGTTCTAAAAACCATTTTTTTAATTCAATTTCAATATTCATCAAGAAATTCTTAAAAATTTCTTCACATAGCCTAGGTACACGATTCAAAACTCCTAGTTTTACAAAAATTAACACAATTTAATGATTACGCCTGGGCCGCCGCCGCGGTAGCAGCTGCCGCTGCTGCTTTTTGTGCCCCCCAATGGACATAATCCGGTTTAGTCGCTGCTAGGTGTTCTTCAATAAGCTGGTGCACAACCTGACGGCTTTCCGCGAATTGACGCAACTCTGGATCACCGCGGAACACTTCCTCCTTGCGGAATTGCTCCAAGAAGGCTCCCCGAGTCCGCAGCTTGTCGTATTGATTTAAACAACGAAGAAACAGCTGTCGGATTCAAGATGTCAGTCATATAGTGATGAGGAAAGCAAGGACATGTGGGAATGAAGAATCGAGCTTACGGAGGAGATACTGGTGTGATTAGCCAGCATTAAACCGCTAACTCGATGAGCCGTTTGGACATAGGGAGAACGGCGGGATAGTGCCACTTGGATGCTGCATGGACTCCAGGGGATAAATTTGACAAGATGACGCTCCCGAATACGTTGAAGGGACTTGTGCACCTCGGCTGGATCCACCTCGCCTGGAAAGGTTTTCAAGGAGAAGCTAAAGTCAGGACCACTTTGTGAATACTAAGTTGAGAATCTTAGTGAAAAGTGGAATAAGAAAGTGAGTTTAATAATGTCTGAAAAACGGCTTTTCAGATGTGACTGTCAAACACAAGTGGAAATATCAAACACAAAAAAAACAAATAACGTATTTAATGTTTCACAAGAGCTGCAAAATTGTTGTTGAGATGAGAAGCGGGCTGTACTGATTTCATTAAACCTTTGAGATTCTGGTAGATGAAGTAAGTCAAAAGTTCAAGCAATGATAAAAGCTCACTCAAAGCATTGCATAAGTTAATAGGACGAATAAAAGCCAATAAGATCTCCGTAAAACCAAAAGGTCACCAAATAAGAAACATCATTGTACGGGAAAATTGGGAAAAGAAAATCTATCCCAACGGAAGATGATAGCTAGAAAGTCTATGCAGACTGTGTGTGACGGCACGCCAAAGCATCTTGTGAAAGATATCATTTCAAGAAGCAGAAAAACACAATCCACTCGATAAACCCACCCTGAATGATGTTTAGGATAGCGATGTAGCAGTGGTCAACATTACGTTGCAACGAGGTCGATACCATCATATTCTTCGGTTGAAGCAACCGTCGCATCACATCACAAACGGTGGTTCGACGCACCTCATCCACCTCCTTCTCGGTTGTCAGTGGTGTGTACCCAGTCATGAGGAAGTGCAGACGTGGTGTCGGTGTCAGTGGCGAGATTAAGCCAATTAAGTCGTTGTTCATATAGCTAGGATAACGTAAAGTAGCCGTACTCACGGACATCACTTTGGACACCTGCAAAAAAAATGAGAAGTGAAATAGGACATCTCAAGTGATTTGCCGAGTACTCTTGTTCTTACAAAAATCGACAAGGAGACATTAATTGTAAGCAGAATTTGATATTGCAAACATGAACAAGAAGACGGCCACTCTCTATCGCCATTTGGGATGTTGGGGCATGCTCCATGAGCCAGTTAAAGATAAGCAGTACAAACCACCACGGCAAAAAATTGGGTGTACGTGTCGATCACGGTGTCATGATGAGTTATAGCGGTTCCGGATGGATTACAACGCAAAAGGAAGCGAGTATACAGCGGTTAAAAGCTTGACGATAGAAAAATTTAACTATATACTGCATTCAACACAATCACAAAATGCGTGAGAAAAAAAGAAGTAGAGGAGGACATACCAGCTGATTGATTTGAGCAAATGTAGGATTATCCAAACGAAGCCGATCAGTAGCTATTCGATGTAAAGCCGTATTGTCCAAAACCACCTGATATTCACAAAAATTGGTTGAGGACTTTAATGATGCTGAAAAAAATGTGGCGCACACACCTACATTAACCGACAATAGGCCACTGAGTGCCTAATTTCACACTGTCCCCGTACCTAAGGAAATATGATTGACACGCTCACAACAAGTCAGAGCTGTATGACGGACAAATTTCCTAATTCAAACCAAACCCATAGGCATGTGATGTCTTTTACTAAGTGATGAATAGTAAAGGAAGCTAGTAGTATATGAATTTTTAAAAGTGCACATCGTTGTCTTGCGTTGTAAATTATTTAACATATTTCTAGACATAATTTAGTTTGAGTAAAATGAATATAGAAGATCCAATTACAGCTCGAAATAACTCGAATAAAAATAAAGAAATCACTTTTGCATGCATACTAAATTATATGAAGCTCAAGTCTGTTTCTTCATAAATTTTAGTAAAAGGCTTCGGAAGTCGACTACGGATTATACATTTATCAGGTAAAGTCTGAGAAATCGAAGTCACCCACTAACCCACCAAATCTACTGGGTATTCCTAGTTTATACCACTGTCATTGGAAAAAATTTGCGAAAAACAGGTATCACTCAAATATAAAAAATAGTCCGAGAAATATTACTCTAACGAAAACTTCTCAATTGTCGGTGCAAATGTATTGAATTAAATATCACTGACTTACCACACAATCGGCATTCAGTGTCAGACGCTTTAATGTAAGAAGGGAATTGTAGGGTTGAACGACAACATCACTAGTGTTTTCTAAATTCGGAAACACCGAATATGTTTGTATGAGCTTTTTTGGGAAATGAGAGTTCAAATGTTCCAACATGAAAGAACCCATGCCAGATCCTGTACCACCAGCGATTGAGTGAGTCATAATGAAGCCCTAAGGCGATAAAAAATAGGTAAACGACTTATTAGGGAAGGAATAGAACAAACCTCTAAACTGTCGCTGCCTTCGGCTTCCCGATCTATAATGTCGAATATTTCCTCTTGAAGTTTTTCGGCCTGAGTATAGCCAGCGGCCCAGTTATTACCGGCACCACCGCCATTCTTTGACATATAGACGTTTTCTGGGTTGTAAAGACGAGCATATGGTGAACTGAGAATGGCGTTGATTACCCTCGGCTCTAGATCCACCAACACTGCACGAGGAATGTAGTGAGCGTCATCGGCCTGAAAGAAATAAAGAGGAAAAAATTACTTATACTTGACTTAAAATCATAGCTCCACAAAGATAGTTTTGTTAAATTGACAAAATCCATCATAAAGTGTCTCCCTAAACATTAGTGTCTTGATTTGTCCAAAACGCACTAAAGTTACGTTATTTGCTATTCACATGAAGCACGAAAAATGATTTACACAAACTCCCGACCTGGTAAAAGAATACGTCCTTGCGGTCTGCTCCATTTGTAGTAAATTGTTCTAGTGTTCCCTCTGGGTTGATACCATGTTCAGAGCAAAGCTGTTTCCAGAATTCCATTCCAACTGAAATCCAAATAATTTATGATTTTTTGAAGATGGGCGTACAACCCACAAGTTTTGTACTCACTCTGGTTACCACATTGTCCAAGTTGTAAAGTTATCAGATCACGAGGCATGTTTAAAGAGGCTAAGAAGAAACAGACCGGGTATCTGTAAAGAGGATGAAATAAAAATTGATTTTGTTAAGCATGCATACCAGGGACGAGTTACGAATAAGGGGATAATCCGCCATTAGTTAAGCAACAAAAATCCAGCAAGTGGTGAAAAGACAAAAAAATAACTACTGTTACACACTCAAAGCTACAGTTAAGATGGGAAAATTAAGAAGAGACTAATCAGAAGGGCTTCAATAAATTAAACTGGAAATAAATGAGGAAATTCGCTTGATGTTAAAACGATTGTTCGAGGAGGCAAGCTAAGAGGTACGTATAACAATAGAATAACATTTAGCCGCCAAAAAATTAATCACAGAAACAAAACAGCAGCAGTTAGAAATCAATTGAAACAGCCCGCCTGCGAACAATAAATACTATTTAGTTGAATAAATAAATATACGACGGTATACGAATGAGATTAAAATAAAATCAGATAGAAATGCCTTCAACGCACAGTTATGGTTGTTATACTAAACACCGCCCGAACTCTTTTCAAAGCTGCATTAAGTATTCCTGTAAAACTCATTATGCTACTCCCCGTTGCATTTTTATGACGACTAAAGTGACAAGAAACATTGTTCGCATTTAGTTGAGGGTGGGTTCCTTATTTTTGACATAAAGTGGCAGTAAACGAGGAACATTTTAGGCTCCGGTCCAACTATTTTAGGATCAAAGTCTTGCCAAACCAACCGTTATGGGCTTTCCTATCCCACCTTCGCATGATTTGCATGAAATTTTTTAGCCATGAGGAACATTGCTCCGCTTTTCTTCCACGTCTTACGTTCTGGAGGTCGGGACTTTAGCTTGTAAATGGTCCTCTAACGGAAATAACCCAACTGCCGCCTCTCTTTACTTAGCGGCGATTATAGCGATTTATCTTAATTTTCTGAGCATCCCACTCATTTTTTTAAAATACCATATAAACATCATTTGATCTACTGACACGAACTCGTTGAGATTATCCCCTTATTGGCTGATTTTCTCATACATATTTCTCCAGAATTACCTGATGACTTATTTCAAGGCGCAATGCTTTTACTCCCTTGAATTCCACCTTCGGTGAACATGTAAATTGGCAAGGAATTCTGTGATTAAGTCTTAAGTTATGTGGTTAACTTGATCAAGGTGTTTTGGCTCGGGCCACAATTTAGTAGGCGCCGACAGAGACGCACTCTCCGTCTCTTTCATTTGTACTCGACCAAAAAGCATCCAGTCGGTTTGCAATTAAATTAACGACGAAACGATTAACTTTGGCCTCTATGACGGGTTTACACGTCTCTACTCGTACTTTGTAGCCATTCGTAAACTCTTAAATGATTTTTTTAATTGAGCAGCGTCTTATTATTGACGCGAAAGTTGGGCCGAAACAAACAAGGCCATCCTGATATAGTAAAACAAGTTATTACGTGTCAAGATAATTTGACAACTTTGTGTTTTGTTCACAATCCCTTGCGAAGTCCTATCACCACCACACCAGAATCGATGTCCCAGACAGATACTAAACAGCTTTCTGACCCAAAATTAGTTGCATTTACCGTGGTCGTAGAATCGGAAGAGAGAAGTGCCCTTGCTCATTTAATGCACTGCTTATTCCAAATTACCTCGGATCATTCTTTTGCTCTAGCTGTCAGTGTCGTTACCTGCTTGAACTCTCAGCTTCTTATCGTCAACCAGACATAAATTTATCTCTCTAAGCTGATATTACAGAGGATTGTGCACAAAACCAGTCCTACAATAATGTTATTTCGATTCGTTTTACCTGTTCAGTTACCAGACACAACATCGCGACTTCAAGATAAGGTACTCTACTCTGTTGATGGGGGTTTAACAACAGGGTGATGGGCGACGAAATCCTTATTAAGTGTTACCCTCTGTGAGTGTTGGTTGGCATGACCACAAACTTCTTTTTCTTTGATTCATCAAACTAGGAACATTACCAAGACCATCTGTGCATTTTTACTAAAATCCATATTTTCTTGCGTGATAGAGAGATTTTCGTATTCTAATTGTTACCTTTCATGAAGAGTATACTTCAATTTGAGGTCTAAATAATTGAGAGGTGTTTAATGGCGTCACTGCTTGTAGTTACAGTTTCATCTGTTTGCAAAGGGAGAATTTTCAGTCTTTCTAGTTGGCTATTCAAGAATTTTCCTAAATCCGTCTAGATATGAGGATACCCATGTTTAAAACCCACAATGCCATTTTTATCTGTTGCAACCAGGGTGAGGATTAAAGTGCAGATCCTACTTGCTCACAGTTACGCCAAGGTTAAACTTTCTCGCGGTGTGGACGCCCGAGGTTGGTTGATGAATAAACACCCTACCAGTAGACGCTACTTCATCGAGACCGGAATGACCTTACTTTGGTATTTGGAGTTAAGATCAGGATCTTGATCAATTTGACGGGAATCTACTCAGCCAAGTAGTCCTTCCACAATCGATGATGGAGCACGTGGAACATCCACGTGTTCCTGGCATGGATAAGTTAGGTCGCCTTCGGCTCCACAAACACCGATGCATGGTACTCAGATTGACCAAATTTTTGAGACCCATATTGGTGGACTGGGACTATGGCAAGTGGGCATCATCCTTCTAATCTCACTCTCTTTCTCCAACAATATGATTCTCTCTGTTTTCTTCAACTCCATCCCGAGTCATCGTTGCCGTGCGGATTTAGCCCTGGAGGCATGGCTTCAAAATCGAAATTTCAACTACGTGGCTCAATTTCTTGGTCCTGTCGAAAAGTCACACAACCACTATCGACAGTGCCGGAGGTATGCCGGTCGAGCACCTGCCAACATTACCATTTCCAGTCTGGTCAACTTTTACACGAGTGCTCGTAATTCAGGGACTCCGAACTACACCTGTTTTGACGGTTACATCTACGAATACTCGAAGGTACAGTACCAAGGTGGGATTGTACAACAGTGGGATTTAGTCTGCGACAGGGCCTGGCAACTTCCGTTTAATGAGAGTGCGTACATGGTTGGAATGCTAGTCGGCTTTATCCTCGGCGGATGGATGAGTGATCGTTTGGGAAGACGTAGAGCCATTGTGATTTCAGGTTGTGGGGAAATTTTAGCAAGCCTCTTCACTGCTCTCAGTGTTAACCACTGGCTCTATGTTGGTGGAAGAGTCGTCTTAGCCGCGTTTGTTACAGCTCGTGGCTCAGCCTACGTCGTCTTGAGCGCCGAAATCACCACCGCCAAGTGGCGTTCCATTCTCTCCGCCATCGGTATTGTATTGCAAGTAATTACACAAGGCTGTCTTCTTGGACTTCTGGCCCAATACGTCCATAACTGGCGGTTATTCATAATTATTAATGCTTTTCCAAATCTCCTAATTATCCTACACCTCTGTCTTTTACCCGAGTCCCCCAGATGGCTCGCGGCCTGTGGCAGGGCGGACAAAGCTGTCTACATTCTCTACTCCGCCTATCGCTGTAATTTGAGATTTCGTAGACCGCCACTGACAGATGTCATGACAATTGACGAGTTCTCCCACCACTTAGGCTTGGGACCAAATGGACAGGAAGATATTATCCTCCGAAATTTACAATTGAGAGCGCTCTATTCATCCTCCGAGAATTCCAGCGAATTTGCCATTTGGCAGCTCTTCAAACCCCACTTAATTAAAACCACCCTCCTCTCGACCTCAATTCTCACCTGTCAAATAACCTGCATTTTTGGAATGATGTTTTTTGCCAACAACATTCAACTACACGTCTCTTTTGTGACAGTTGTCAACTCGTTATCCCAAATTCCCGGATGCATTCTGGCCGCTGTGCTCTATCGCTTCTGCCGGTCCAGGAAACTCCCCCTCCTAGCTGTCTACGTGTTTGCAGTCATCATGGGTGGAATAGCTGCCTTTCATACCATGTATTTCCATCCGTCTACCGATACCATGCTGAATGCGTATAGTAATATTATTATCCTACTCCTCTCGGCCGCGCAGAGGATGCTCTTCATCTACGTGCCCGAGTTGTACCGTCCTATCTACCGAAATAGGGGTTTCGGGCTGGCGGCTGGCATGGCTAGACTAGGCGCCCTCTGGTTCCCCCTCATTAACCGTCTTGACAAGGGCGTGATGCACGGCTTACCCCTGGTAGTCTATACCCTCATCATGACACTTCAACTAGTTCTTCTCTTCTTCCTGGAGGACACCGCAGGGCAGGCCAGACAATCATCTGTGACCATCCCAACGGAGGCGGAGGAGGCAGCGGCTCAGGGGACCGGAGGAGCATCCGCTAATTCAGCATAACGCCTTAAATAAATTGTTGAAGTGGAGGAAACGACCTCTTCGTGTTTGGATCCGATTTGTTCGGTAGCGGCTTCGTCTTTTTTGATGCATCTCCATGGACAAAGAAGACAAAGCGCGTTGCTTTTTTAAAGTCGCATTTATGATTTTGTATTACGTATGATTATGTGACGTTGTGTTTAAATTAATGATGTTGATCTTTGAATTACAAATGCGTTTCTAAATAAAATCTGACTTATTTCACACATTTTAAATGTATGCAAGATGGATTAAATCACTCCGCTGCATTACTTTGTAAGGCTTCTACGAAATGTAAGCAGATGAGATACGAAGCCCCTCCTTTTTGGCATTCTTCAGGGCTTTTTAAATTAGCACTTTAACGGGAGAGGTAAACGTCTTAGCGATTTGAAGGGACAATAACATTTAAGGCACACAATTGTGGAGTTTTTGCATACTCTCCCACAAATTTCCCCCGCGGTAATGACACTCTTTCCTCTGGTATGCCACCCACACCCTTGCCGCTCGTACTCCCGAGATCATGTGAAGCCGCCGAAATGCCACACTACCAAGACTGGAGCTAATGAGAAGGAAAAAAGGGAAATCCGTGAATACAATTGGGAGGGGTGTGTGACTCTAACATTCCGTCAAATTTAGAGTTACTTTACCCAATAACACTGCCGTTTGGTGTTTTGGGGGGGCTAGATCAAGTTCTTATAAGAAAAGTGAAATCAAGGATTGGAAAAATGAGAATGTTTATTAATGTCAAAGAATAGGAGTTCCTCCATCTTAGAAAACAATCCTTATATGTTAGGAAGAAGGAAAAGAGTTGTTTGTATTGATGGGTGACGGGTAACGATCCCAAGCGGCCCAAGATCAAGTGGGCTTCGTGATGACGCAACAATGAGACTGTAGGCAGAGGTGAAGAAACCGAGAAAAAATTCTCGGTCGTGGGTATCACTGACGAGGGCTATGGATTTCACTGAATTAATTAAATAATCGGAAAGGAATAATAATTGTAAGAAATTAAGAAATAACCTACTCAGGGGAACCCGCCAAATTTGAAGGTATGCTTGGAGCGAACAAAACCCGGCGACCTTCACCGTTTCCTGACTGAGGCAAGTCGCGGGCATATCCTATGAGCTTAGATCCAGCAATCCTTACTCGGAGGGGTACCGGCGGCACGAAGAGGACGTGTCACGATGTCAGCATACTGTTTCTACGATGTTCCACTTCTATGCCATTGGGTTGGACATAAGCCGGCAAATATCCTTTACCAAAGTGTCCAAGTCGGCGTCTTTTTCGCAACACTCATGTGTGCCAAAAAGTGACTCGAAAATTATCCTTTTCAGTTCCGATATAGTGGGCGACTCCCACCCCCATTTGTCATTTTGTTAGGTAGCTGGTGTGAGATTACGAATGTACGCCAGAAAACGCAGGCGAAGGTGAGGAAGAGGGCAACCCAGGAATAACTAGAGAGCCACAGAGCCTCCAAGCGTCATTACATTGTTGTCAAGACTGAATAGCGTGCAGTCCACTACTCCTCACTTGAAGGCATTCAACACTCGATACCGCCTGATTGTGTGGCAATTTCTCCAGCTCGATTGTTCCAATTACACAAGATCCTCAAGTTAACCTCGACCGGCTAATGGCTTAGTGTGAAGCCAAAATTACCAAATCATTTGGAGTAGAAAGCTTTATAGTACAGCATCTTTGGAGATCTGATAAATAATTCGTCTTGACAGTAGGGAGATGATGATCTAGAAACTTTAATAAGCGTGCTTTATACACAAGACGACATGTGATACCTGGGTGGAAGGGGACAGAAGGGGGACGGAACAGAAAGACAAATTCAAATATGGGTTTCAGTGTGAGTTTGGGACTCTGGTTGATGCATCTGTTGAATCTGTACCTTCTCTGTTTTCCTATCTCTAACAGGAATTGTTGAAGCTCCAATATTTCCCGCCGTCGGTGTCGGCGCATTAGCGTTCTTCTTCCGTCTAGCTCCCTTCAAGGCGCCCTGAATTGCTGCCTTGACCTTTGATCCATGATGCTGCCGCTCTGGTGATGCCGACTGTCTGACCTTGGCTCCTTTCTTCGTCTTACTTCCACGCTCAACGGCAGCTTCGGTCAGGACTGTCACTTGACGTCTGCTCACCCATACCGATGACTCGTACTCAGAGTCGGTCACCTCGTTCAAATTGATCACATCTTCGCCCAGCTTCGTGTTAACTACCAACTGAATGGTTGGCCGCTCGGATGACGTTTTCTGTGTGTCTTTAGAAAATGCGGGGGTTGCAGCACTGTAGTGATACGGCATTGGGGCAGACTCGTTGACGATGGGGGAGGCGATTGAAGCACCGGAAAAGGTCAGGTTTGCCGGAGGTTCCATATTGTGCTGCAGCGCTGGACTAACGTCTTCCACTGTGGGAAAACTGGGAGGTCTTTGAGCGTGGGTAGTGGCTATCGCCGTATTTTCCATCGTAGATGTGGTTTTTGTGCTGGATTGTACACATGGAGGTGTCACCAACATACCGGAGGGCGATATTCCACCTGAGAGGGAGGTAGTTTACCTTTAATACGATTTACGTCGGCACTGAACGGTGGTGTACGAAGAGAGGAACTAACTGACCGCCACTTTCATTCTCCCAACCCCGCATCATATTCTAACACGATACTCCACAGCTTAAGCCTCGCCAACAGTGAGAAGTAGGACTAAACTTCACCTTCTAGATACTTCGCGCTGAGCTGTGAATTGTTAATCCATACAAGGACGCCGACTCGATTTCGCATCTATGGCAGACCGTTAGGTGATTCAGCAGAGTTTAGGGCAACCTAGGTTGCGCTATGGGCATAAATTCACAAACTTCGCCATCCCGACCTTCAAAATATCAGAAATCCGCAAGATGCTACGCAAAGTAACACGAGGCATTTACTTCTGGATCTACAAAAGTTAAGAATATTATTACGTTACCGCCTAGTTTGTCGACACACACAGAGAACCTCTGTGTCATTAATCGCCCCAAATTGCAGAACATAAAAAGGGAATTGGGTTGTTCGACGAGATTAGCGAAGTATCTCACACAGATCGAAGTTGTGAAAATGAAATGTGAGGCTTTTTACTTTTCTCTCCGACTACCACTCACCAGATTTAACTGTAATGTGTAAGAATATTAAAGAAGGGCGAAAAATGACCTGAAAAACCATTTAGAAGTTGGGAACTGATCAAAGGAACCGATAACCAAAATGTTGATTATTGAGGTCATATTTGCGCGGTTCCATGGCGCCTGACTGGTTATTGAAACTATTCAAGACACCAAAATGGGGCTTTTGTTTCGAACTCATACCTCGCATTTGAGACACACCAGGTTGAAAAGTCGGTTGAAATTGTAAATGATGCGCCACGGGAACGAAGTAGGGTGCCTGAGCAGGTACAAGAATGCCTTGGGGAGAGAGCACATAAGCTGGTTGGTATATAGGCTGCTGTGGTTGGTTGCCATCTAACGTTGTCGGTTGAGGTGAAAACAACATCGGCGGAGTGTAGGTAGATTGGGAAGCCTGCGGAGGGGGACACCAAGTGGGATTGGACGGAAGCCGAATTCCTTGGGGCAGTAAGGGTTGCCATTGACTGGGGTCAACAGTCATTGAGGTGGAAGGCCAGCCTTGATGTTGTTGGTGCTGAGGCATTTGGGCTTGTGTCTGTTGTTGCAGTTGTTGCTGTTGGCATGGTCTTAAATGCGGCGGCGGCGTTGGGGCGGCATTCACCAGTGCCATCGAGGGCCTGGCGTAAGCCCCAACCAGCATTTCATCTGAAGTGGGTATATGATAGCCGAGTTGGATAAAACGGGAAGTGTGGAACGTAAACTGATCAAAGGCGAAGGCAGGATCTCGACGCGATTATAAAAACCGACCTGAGCGCTCTTTTACCAACGAGTGCTTTTTAAGATGTATGTCATCTATGCTGAAGTCATTTTTACGAATTCGAAAATGTTGACCGCCAGTTTATTTTAGCCGAAATGAGTCCCAGAAGCACGACGTAGTTCTAAGAACACAACGACACTGGGTTGATTATGACGTGAACTCGAACACGGCCCTATGGAAAGTAGCACTGTTGTCTCAGTACTGATAAAGAAATCAAATTTCGACAAAAATAATTGCAGCAATTTGGTGGATTTGACTGAAAGCCACGGCACAGGATCCTAAGGTCTTCGAACGAACTAAGCTTATTGCGATTTGTATATAGATTTGAGCGCTTAGGAACTCCATGACGATCCGAGAGGAGAGGTTAAAGTGGCACACGAAGTAAGTGAATCCGGTTCAGGAAGGGAAGAATGAAGCATTGGATAGAAATGAATATCAACCGATACTGTGACTGTATTCACAACAGATTGTGATCGTTCTGAAGCTGTATGAAGAGAACTAAGACCTGGAGGCACTACCGCCTCGACAAACGCCCGTAAGAAACCAGAGGACTTTAGTTCTGGTTAATTGAGTTCCAAGTCCATCCTCGATCCGGAAGACCACATTCCGTACCCATTACGTTAGAAAGGAACCGAGTGTATTTCTCTTTGTCACTTCTAATGTGAATGCATAAATCCCTCCGTGCCATGATAAAATTGAGCTTAGGAGTACAGCTTTCAGACCGGAGCAAAAACTCATCCACTCTGCATTTACGAAACCCCGAAAGGCCACGATTGCGCCTAACTGCAAATTTACGGATAAAAACTGGGTTTAAATAAACCTCGAAGCAGGTAGAACCGGGGTTTTTACGGTTTCCCAACTTCATAGTTCATTTGGCTCCTAAGTGCCAGACAGCAACAAATTTTTGTTCCTCACCTTATCTTTGGAATGATGGACAAATTAATTGTCGATTGTTTTGACAACCTTAAACAAGTCACTGCTTACCTGTTTAAGTTGCAAATGTGGAATTAGGAAAGTACTAATTGAGCAATAGAAGTGGAGATTTCTCCATGACTGCTGTGAAAATGAGGACCATTTTTGTTCTACTCTCCTGTTCAACTACACGGGGTTTGCAGTCGAATTACGTAAAACCCCCAGGCAGAGGCATATTCCGACTATAGAGATTAAAATTTTTGCGTACTAACCGCCTTCTTTTGGTCCATAATCACTTTACCTGTCAGCGTTATCACAACCCACACACTGTCATTTACTCTCCAAGATTTTAGCTCTTGTATAACACTACGCAAAATAACACCAAGCATTTTACCGCACTTACCAGTTGGTGTGAGGTCAACTTTCCCTTTTTTTTGGTGTAGAGTGGGAGAATGTCGACCTCTCATCACCACTAAAATTTGTACCCTTCAGTCTTCGTGCGACAGTTTAAGGGGGGGTGGGGGAAAGGGTCTGGGACGTCTGCATTTCGTTAACTTCTGCCCGCCTCTCAGTGTCAGTGCTGTGACCTCGTAGCCCACTTCTTAGACGTTGATGATAAACCTTCGCCACACTCTAGCCACCCTTGATTAAGTACAGTAGAGACGCTCAGAGAAAAAAATCACAAGAAATCCTCCAATCCATTGGGGAATTCAGTCTAAACACGTTTGCGGTAGGCGGTCGGACCAACTTGCCCCAGCGGGAATAAGCGACTGCGTCAAGGGTGAACACTGCCTTGCCAGGGGCAAAAATGTCTTCACGGATTAATTCCCACCTCACTTCGCCTTAAAGAGGTGCTTCACCTTCAAAACTTGAATCGAACGTACGAACACGAGAATATCACAGAAGACGCGGAGGCAAGGGGGCTTTGACCCGATCTGGTGGCTGTTCTGCTATCATTTTTTAAAATTTGTCCTGTGGAGGGTGCAGATAAGAGGCACGGGAAACAAAACTCCTCGCTTCCTCCTTTTCACTGTCTGATGACAAGCTTGCATGGATTTGGCTGAACTACCACCCATGATTGTCTAACTACCATCTTATCCACCTCGTCAACATTACTCTTTCAGTAAGGAAATAAAACGGTATCTTAGAAGATACTTCACCGTGATTCTTAGAGGCTAAGTGTGATGTGATGTCGAAGCAAGTTAACACATATGTGATTTTAAGTGAAGCTGCAAAGGCCCGAGGTAAAAGGTCTCAAAACCCCTGTCATCCGTTTAACCAGTCAAAAAGGATACCTCAGCCAAAAAAAACTGACTTGACAACACGGTAATTTGATGACGCGTTAATGTCTTTTCGCGTAACCACCGTCCATCTAATTAGTGCCCCTGTGGCCCAAATGCTAAACCGCCTGACAGTTTTAAGGGTCGAAGCCCGAGGTGTGAAGGCGAGCGGTTATAACTTGGACACCGAGAAGACGGATTGCATCGTGTGTGGATCTCACAGATACCGATTAGCTTACGCCTCCTCTGACATACTCTAGACGCCCGATGCGGATAAACTTTCTTACATCTAATCTCGAGCCAATGCTAACTCGATCGTTAGTCGATTTACTCCCACATTTTAAGTCAGTAATAAATCCGAATAAACTACAGAATGCCGATTTAGTCATGGAGTGAGTGATAGATGAGAATTTACATCGAGTTTGCGTTATTTTGAAAGAACCTCCTTCAATGCACTCGAGTTGACAATTGAGGTGGTTGCAGAAAATACATAAAAGTGCTTAAAGAGGCCGGGGTAGAAACAGGATAAGCTCTAATACACACCTATTTGTGTCGAGGTTGTACTTCGATCTAAGAAGGATAGATGGCCACACAGCCTTAGTAATCTTACTTGGTTGTTGCGGTTGGGGTTGGAGCTGCGCTTGCGGAGGTTGTATCAGAGTCGACCCACTGGTTACTGCTGTACTCCCCATTTTAATGTGACTCCCGAAAACGGGTACTAGCGAATCCATTGCGGTAACTCCCGTCTGTTCTCTCACCGACACTGTTTTCTGCCTAGGATGAAGTTGTTGGCTCTGGTGTTGTTGCCGATGTTGTCGGTGATGTTGCTGTTGTCGTTGCTGCTGTTGCTGAGTTGACTTAGCCACCTCGGTAGGAGTTATCTGCTTCCAACGATGCCGAGATCTGGGAGAGGTAGAAGGTGGAGGAGCCGCGCCGTATGACTCCAGGAGGGCACAAATATCACCGTGGCCCGCTTTCATGGCCACCTTATAGGGCGTACGACCATAGGCGTCGACTTGAAGAGCGTTGGCTCCTCGCTAAGGAAAATAATACGACAGAAACGAAGTCGAACTTTCTGTCACATCCTCCACTCTACCTCCAATCTGCTCAACCCAACGATGTAGATCGGATTGTCTTTTGTCCTCTGCCCCCATTCATAAAAAGAACCCATTAATCTGTGTTCACTGAAAACGAACTCTTTGGTTAATGTTAACTTAGTAAATCTATAGGATTACGTGAGATGCCATTCGTTGAAACCTCTGTACAACCTCTCCAAAATGAGTGTGCAGAAGAAGCTTTCATTTATATTTGAATAGTCGAACGTTCGACATTGGAGCCGGCTAGATCTTGAGCCTCCCCTTAGCGTGTATTCCCTATCAATGCACCAAAATAAAACACACCTGGTGGAGACCCCAATGCAAGTAGACTTAAAGGAAGCATACTGCAGACAAACGTTACAGGACGATCGCAAGGACGCCTTTTCCGACCTAAATTTTTTCGTATCAATGCCTCTCGGCGTTGAGTTTATTCGGATAGGCACAGAAGAGTGGCGTAATGAAAAGGTATGTGGAGGAAAGACAAAAGTCACGCGCCCAACCCATCAAATCTCGAACACCTCCCTTTGTCTACCTAATATCAGGCTGGAAACTATGAAAAGAGCGCTCGTGTTATCTATGTCCTGCAGTGATTGGGAGATACATTGTGACCGGCGCTCGTTATTCTTATGGATAAATTTTAAAGATATTCCTCCTAGACATTTCTTAGAATTTTTCCGCCCTTGCATTACGTTTTTGTGTTATTTTTCGCCGAAGCCAGATAGAACAAAACGTCACTTATATTCACTTTCCTTATGAGAGTTCAAATTGCATTATAGCGCAGTTAAAAAAACTTCGAGAAACATTAATGAGGCATTCGTAGATGGATTCACTAACGGAAACCGTACTCGATGCTAGTTTCACAAATTTCATTTTAGCAATTTAGGTATTGTCAATGAACCTCGAGGAGGAATTAAGGACGTCGACTGTGGAAACCGTCCCACTCGCAGAACCATTCGCGACCTTGGGCCTAAACTAGGAACTCGCCATCCATACGACTTGGCTGTGTTAAAACATCTGCGTACAAAAAATAAAGAAAAAAAACGACGCAGCTGCAACGATAGACGATTAAGCGCAAGAGGGAGTGTGATGTTTCTTATTACCTTGTAAAATATTGTTGTCGTTCTTATATCAAATCAAAGAAAATTCTAGTTTTTATGGTGTGGGACGCCCAAGGACCGACCGTCTAGCATTCCTTCCATAACAGCGACGGAGTCATTTTGTTGTACATGAAATTTGTCTCATGCAGGTAAAACTTATGAGGAAAATGTAACCACCATGATAACGCACGACGAACACACCAGGCTCCAACTACTGATGACAAGTTAATTTCTCTAAAATGTGAAATTTCACCACATTCTCCATATTCACACGATATTTCACTGACCAATTATTGCCTTTTTCGTAATCAAAAATCAAACTTACGAGAAAAAAAGACAATAATGGAAACGGCATTATAAAAGACTTCGAGCCATTTATTAACCCCAAAGGTAATTTTTTAAAAAAAGCATATATGACTTGTCCGCATGTTGGCGGAATGTCGTCGATGCCAATGGAAGTTATCTCGATTGAATATAACAAGTAATGTAAAAAATAGCGCTTTTTATTCCCTACTTAAATCAAACCCCCGCTTCATACTTCCCAACCTAATAAATAATGTGTAATTAGACGCCTTTGCCTACGGCACTGGAGGGAAATTTCGAGAGTTTTTGGAGGAGAGCCTCGCCTTTAACTGTGCATTATAGACTCCTTTTATCCACCCTATGGGTTATAATTTAAGACTCTGGCTATTCGATGCAAACTGTTAGACGATGGGCGAAATGAAGTAGGTGTGAAAGAAAGAGGGGGAGGGGTTGAGAGAGATTAGCGAAAGGAATGCTGATAAATGTCATTATCACAAGGAAATTAGGCGCCGAAATAAGGTCAATTGGAAGACAATTTAGTTAGCATCCAGAGCTAAACGAAGTGAAGTATCTTTTCTCTTCCTCTATCAACAAGAAGCTTTGCTGAAATTGAAATTGTTCGTTTTGGGCGCAAGACACTTTGTATACATTCACACACGTTCATGTAAAGTACCCGCCAGACTAGCGACAGGGATAGGGGACGCCGAATAATCTGGAGACGATTCTCTCGACGAGGACATCAGCCGTTCCACCCATCGTGCATGACAACTCAATGCCCGTTGTGAGGCAATTTTATTCACTGCCCTCCACGAAAACTTCCTAATATTTTGACGACAGGGCTCACATCTTACAGTCGCAAGATTTTAGCAAAACAGTATACCTACTTCCCAACAAAAGCTGACTATTTTGACCTGGTCGCATGACAACCAAGTATGAGGTCAAATTGTCGCAAGCCACCTTGTCTCGAGTGGCATATTGCCAAATCCTTCAATCTCTTAAAGGGAAGTTTCGGCTGAGAGCTCCGGCTTTTGTTAGTTTTGTGATCAAAGAACTGGTCTTCTACTAGCTGCCTGGTGTCAAAACGGTCTTTCTGCTCGTAGCTCTTCATACGCATGTGAAACAAACTCTCTTCGGTATGTTCTCCAGATAGAAGAATTGCGACTTTAAAGAAGGATGAAAATGAAAATTGTTAACAGTAGATCAGTCTCGTTGTTAACCGTCTCGCAGTCATCTAATATTTCATTGTTTAAACAATGTTGACGAAGTTAGAGCCAATTTTTATCGAGTCAAAGTTCCCTCGGAAACTTAAGTATGAGTGATTAGAATCACATAAGCCTCCTTTGAACTGCCTAACAGGTAGATTTAGACAAAGCTACGGACAGGAAATTGAGACTTTAAAATACATAAAGCCCTTGTTGCCACCATAAGGCGGGCGTTCACATCTTTCCCTTCATTTTCGCAACTGTCTTTGCTACTAGCCTGTGAAAAAAAAACAAAGTTTAATGGTGAATTGTGAGGGAGTAGGAAGGACAAGATTGCACATTAAAATTTGATCATAGTGGCCAAGAAAGAAATTCTTCCAAAATTCGGTAGCCGTCTCCCTGACATCCGATTATTACCTATCCTAATTTACATAACAATTGCTATTTACTTCCTCGCCGAGCTTACGGCTTCTATATGAATCGGTGTTGGCAGACTTAAAGAAGTGACGCAGTAGAACCTTGGGAATGATAAATTTTCTTTCAGTAATTTCTAGCCCTACCGTTGTCCAAACATCACACTACTTGGTTTTGGGCTAATAATTAAAGCCTACTTTATAACTTTCCGTGGTTGGTCATCTCTGAATCAAGGAAGAGGGGAGTAATGATTCGATGTTGCTAGAGTAAGGGAAATTTCAGCCCACAGTTCAAGCACGATGTCTCTAACGTACTCAGAATTAACCAATAAAGATTCGGACAAATTTGCCCTCTGATTGGCTCCGCCTCAAGGTCGCGACACGTATACTATGCCGCTGCATTACCGACGCATACACATCGATTCAAATGTGACCTTTCTTGGTTGAAATCAGATAAAGAAAATCAGCAATGTGTGTTCTCCGAAGTATTCATTAGTAATATTTACCTGCAAGAGGACTTCCGAAACAGCGTAATGCCCTTCTTGTGCAGCAATGCACAAGGCCGATGCGCCCTGACTGCATACTGCGTTAATATTGGCGCCTAACTCGATGAGGGCGCTGCATGTCTTCGCATGATTTTGCCAGGCAGCTGAGTGCAGAGGGGTTCGATTCTCCTTGTCCCTCACATCCACCGGCGTTCCAACCTGGTGAAATGTCGAAAAAAAACGATGACTCTTGACCTCGGGCTAATTAGCCAATGAGGGCAAGGAAAGTTCATATTCATTTTTCTTATTCCATTTGTTAAATAACCCTTTTTTATTCGGTTCAGAGAACTATCTCAAAAGGAAGAGAAAACACTGGAAAGGAGACAGTTGGATAGGTGAATTTACCCACTCGATTTGGATTTGGTGACTGTAACCAAGTGACCACCCAATCCTGCCTATAACCTTCCAAACGCTTTACACAACCAACAATATCCTGTATTCCAATTCAAAGGATGCGCATGCAAATAAAAAATTCTCCACTGCACATTAACCTTAGACTTAACAAATTTTACATCGTTTGGCTGATTTCATGGCCGCCTTAATGTACATTTAAAGAGAAGCATTTCTTCTATGTTATCTTGCCCAAGCCTTGGCCAAGTGGTCCTCGGGAAACGCCTTGGGGTTTAAGACGAAAAGCAATTGGTTGGTATGCGGAATAGTGCTCAAGCATTATCAATACTTCTTAAAAAATTTCCTTGACCTAGGACTACTGTCTCCTCCTCAAACGAATTTTCCAGTTGTCAGCGTTAGTTCACTGTTCGTTGCGGAAAAAGTATTGGGGCAAAAAAAGACTAGAAAGGGAAAACCCTTGTATGGAAACTGACTCGACAAGATCGCTCTCTCTCCACCAGCCTTGTATTACCACCCTAACTCAAACCAACAAAATTCACTGCAGTCTAAAGAAAGACTCGGAATGTGAGGTGGGTGAATTTAGCTACCCTCGTGTCCAGAAATGTGAATTGAAGAATGATATCCGACATCGTTTCAAGATTACTAACCGCCGTATTGAACCAAAAGAACCGTCTTAGAGAAATTTTTCTTCTCATTTTGTTAACTTGAAACGGGTGAACTTCCCTAGAGACAGCCGATATCTACACCAGGTGCCCCCCAAGTTTCTGACACGTTAGACATAAATGAGTAGAATGTGTGGTGGGAAGATATGAAACGGGAAAATAGGTGAGTTTGCATGAAGAGAGAAGAGTCACCTCTCGAACTAAATAGCCTATGACAGTAAACCCAGTCATTTTTGCGAAATTGTATCCCACTGGTTAACTACTAAAATCCGTAGGTAATAGAGAACAAAAAACTTTATAAGCGAATCTGACCAAATAAGAGAACGTTTTAGCAATCCGCTCTAAAAAAATGGGATTTACAATTAGACTTCAATACCCTCGAAGCGCAAGTGATGGCTCAGGTGCAAGTAGATTCCCAATCTCTCGCTGATGCCCACCACTCCTGCTTTTCCCATCTGCTAGCACTGATTCCGACGGCGCCTAGAAGCAACTTACCTGCAGAAGAAGGTGAACCAGTGTCAAATCCCCCTGCCAAGCGGCGATGTGGAGCGGGAAACGCCCCTCATCGTCGGCAATGAGAGGATTCGCGCCAACCGGGCCAGTTGGTTGTTTACTTCCGCCACCGCGGTTACAAGCAGTCGGAGTGAAGAGTAACACTCTGGTCATTTTTACGAGGCCTTCCAACACCACCACACTCAGGGTGGTTCGCCCGCAGGTGTCCTAGCAACAGAGGTAAACAGTGGGTTATGGCCATGGTGGATACAAAAGCAGTTTTTACACTTGCGGTGAGCGGACAAGACAGAAACTCTTGTGCTAAATGATGCCAACCCTGTCTAGTTGGTGTGAAAGGCACCCTCGAGTACGAGCAGTTCGGTGGTGAAACACAGTCGCGAAGACTGGACGCTTGCCTTCGACGAATTACAGTTATTCTAACGCCTCGGAAGAACAAATTAAAATCCTGCGCTCGGAAATGAATGGAAATTTTGCTTGAACTGAGTTAAAATTGGTTAAAGTAAAAGATTGTGGGACCATGAGCCGATCATATGTCGTCGATTTTTTTTAGGATAAAATTATGACAAATTCTTAAGAGACCCACTTTCCAGGGGATAATAAAAAGAAATTCACAAACACTCAACACTGATCAGAACTTCAGATATTTTATCTAACAAAGAATAACAAATAGAGAAAGGCCATGAATTTAGTTTTTTTGAGAATGGCGATGCGATGAAAGGTCATTTGTTAGCGTTTATTTTTTTGAGGAAATTTTTCGTTACACACGCACCTTGAGGAAATCTTCAATCTCTGTTCCTGCCCATTAAAACCGCAAATCAAACAATTCCAACTTACTCCTTGTACACACTCTGGCCCACACAACATAGGAGCCTTGGAGAGTGAACCAGAATGAGTCCATAAAAGCATTCTGCGACGAATTGTAACATCGTATCCTCGCAAAACAAACTACTTTCAGTTACTACTATCGGGGAAGTTTATCACTTCCGACTGTTAAGCGCTTTTACCATAGACGAATTGCATCTGATTTTAGCTTCAGACGAGTGACTACAAGGCGACCGATAAAGTTAGAAATACTGGAGTTCCAAAGTGGACAGCAATGTTAAATTGTTAAAAGAGAGCTAATTTAATTTTCGTCGGACCAGAACTCATCGTGATGTAAAAAACTGCAGAATTAGAATTTCTTCAGCCAATCAAATATTGCGACTTTAATTGGCAATTGGCCAATCAAAGCCGCTCTGCAGGTGACGTGGCCGAAGTCTTTTAGGGCATGATAAAATAGGGACCAGGAATTGAAGGAAAGGGATCTTAACCGAGCGCTTCTTTCCGTCCGCGATTCGTGCCGATGGTGGGGCGCATGGGAGGGAATCAGGAGATTGATGACGCCGTTGGCGAAGCGGTCATTTCACCTGACAGGTAACTCAATTATAAACATTTCCTTGTAGAATATAAATAAACATAGACGTCAGGGGGAGATTTTAACAATGGAAAACAGAGAGATGCATTAAATAGGGGGAATAGCTATTGAGAGGTGACGTCAGGCTCGAATGCTATTTTCCGCTTCTTAATTCACTGTCTTCCTTATCAGTGGTTTTACTGGTTTGGTTCGTTATTTTTTTGTTTTCCAATAAGGGAAAGTAATCCCTGCCACCAAGCCGCGTTGTCCACGGAAAAAGGACGGCTAATGGAGAGCCAGAGTGTAATAGCAGCACTATGAATTACTAGCTGATATAATCTGATGTAAATTTATGTAAATGCTCGCATTAATTTGTCTTCTCAAACTGTCTTTCCCGTTATCGAAGTTTGGGAAGATAGGTGAAGTGCTTTGATCCACCAATGAGATAACAAAATGAATCGAGTACGTCGATTTATCCGGAAATGACTGGATTTCCTGAAGTTTCGGATATAGCAGAAAAAGGCCTTCTAAAAGGTCTAAAATTATTAACTAAGCTGAGATGGGATCACCATCTTCCGTGTTTTTATCCAAATAACTGTCATTTTTGTGATTTCGTGGCAGATAAAAAAGGGGAGAATGGAGGGAGAAGACACCCTCCTCTGCCAGAGTGCGACCAGGCACGTGAAAGACCATCAAGGATATGGTTTGAAGGAAAGTCAACATATTCGGAAAACGAGAGCGGTGAACCGGTCTCTCTGCCTGCCACCTTAATTACACATCCCAACAGGCTTTACCTCAGCCTCCCTCGTTGCAAGTCCCCTAAGGTATTGGAGGTCTTTTCCGAAACTCCAACTTTTGCGGAGTATTCAGTTTCATAGGTTCTAGACTTTACCTCATTACCACTATGGTGCAATAATGATACGAATAAGACGGGAGCGCCTATACACTGGTGAGATTGAAGCGTTACTAGGCCTATCGGAGAGGGATAAACAGTTCACCGAAAAGGCATTCAAGTAGGAATGTACTGACCAATTAGGTGTGATCTGGTAGAGTGCCCATACAGAATGACCCTTTGGGTGTGACAAAAATCCAATTTAATACTCATTTTTCGTACAATTCTAGGTGAGAGTGAGAGAGTTGCCCACCTGCTGGTCCGGATCCGCTCCCAAGGCTATGAGCAACTTGACTAACGCAAAGTTATTATTCAAAGCAGCCGCTCTCAACGGGCTTCGTCCATCCAGTGAGGCCCTGTCGATGGTTTGGAGAGCAGCGTGACCGAGAAACCCATCTTGTCCTCCTGTGCTTAATGGATCGTAGACGTGATTGGGGTCTGTCGAGTCGTCCTTCACTCCACTATCCTCCTTGCCCGAGGCGATTGCCTCGAACAACTCTTGCACGCGCTCATTATCCACTGCAGGTTCCATGGAGACAGCGGGTTTTAGGAGAAGATGAACAACGTCCACGTGATCTGCTTGGGAGGCAACTAGGAGGGGCGTCTGGCCAGCGTTGTCTATTTCATCTGGGTGAGAACCAGCCTCTAAAAGGAGCCTGTTATTTAAATGAGAATTTTAATGAATTTTCTCTCCTTTCAAGGTGCTATAATACATAGGACGGGAAGGAATAAAATTCTTGTACAGACATGAGGAAAAGAAAGAAGGGAGGAGTTGCCCCGAGGAGCGCGAGGCAGCAGAGGATAGTCCCATCTTTACCACCCTAATTAGATCAACTAGAACTCGCTTGTCTTCGGAGACCAACAAACTCACACTCGAGGTAACATTTTCTTCAGTCATTTTCCCTTCATGTGCATTTTATACAAAATTCCAGACCACTTTGTTATTTATGACGCCGATTTATTTCACGTACAAAAAGCCTGCTTCGCCTCTGTCTGCATTTACTTTACCAGGCGGTTAGAGTTTGGTAACTTAACTTCCAAGTCTATCGTGTGAACAAGGCACGTACAGCACACCGTCAGCCAAACGTATACACGCAAAAGGAGTGTCTCGTTTCCTCTAGAATAATGAAATTAGGCAATGTCTAATTCAGTGGTAGTTCACCCCAAGTCCACAAAGACTCTTGTCGACTCGAAATTGCTCCAAGCTTCACCAAGTGGATCTTAAGCCTTTTGGCCATCTTCCATGAAGTGAAGGGGAGCGGATTGTGAAGTAACTTTTGTCTAGAGGCCTGGGGATGGGCAAAATAGGATATAAGAGGACAGAGGACCTGACACATGCATTAATCAACTCTGACACCAGTTAGTGACCACTAGGAGAGAGAGCGAATGTTTTCGCGGATAATGCTCCTTAAAGTATTCTAACATTTCTGATATTAATGAGAAGGCTTATTGCAGTTTATTATATGAGCTGGTAGTTGGAGTCCACGCCACTTCGCACGGGATTTTAACTCTTTTCTTCGATGCTATGGCAGTGACCAGACGAGGATGCGCTCACAGACTCTTCGAAGACGGAAAGAGAAATGAGGATTAGACAGGCGTAGTTCCCGACCCATTCGCATGCGGTGGATAAAAGGTGAGGCTTTTTAGTGTGGTGGATGAAAATGTAGGATACGTGGACCGAAATGGAAGCCCGATGGACACACCACGAAGCAGCTTCAAATAGTCGTCAAGTGGATGTATGAAGTAATTCACTTTTCCAACATTCGGAACAAGAAGAAAGGACATTTACGAGTGTGGCTCAAGAAGTACTTGTCAGCCTCTCAAACCACTTCATCGATATCTATTGCAAGTTGTCCCGCGAAAGTGATCGGAGTCTGCAGGACTCAATTTAGGCATTTTCATGCAGAGTGAGACGACTTTAGAAATGATACTGCGTAAGTTCATGACAAAAGAGCTCGAGAGAGTGAATGGAGTATCCTGTCGGAAGTTCGTGGACCAGACAGTTCAGAGTGTGACAATTTGGTCCACTCGAATTGTGAACTAACGAAGCTCCAATTGAGAAAGCGCGAAACGACCTCACTCAGATGGGTGTATATATGCGGCAATGATGCATATTGTGAGGTAATGAGGAAGGGAGTCCATCCAAACTGGTGCTTATAAGCTCACGATAAGTAGTAAATAGAAAAGTTAAGCCGGTGAGAAGGAAGGATTCACGAAACGCATTCATTCTTTACAAGGACCCTTTTGCTAACATCACCGCCCGTCTGAAAGATTTCCAAGTAGCTAACAGCCGAGTTGTATAGATGCTAATCTCCAAGACTGGCAGGTCTCGTTGTGCGCCGAGTGTGATTGGAAGAGGAAGTAACTAACCTACCTCACCACGTCGGCATGTCCAGCGGCAGCTGCGAGATGTAAAGGTGTCGCACCCATGTGATCCCGATGGCCTTCGTCCAAACCCCTGTCTAGAAGTTGTCGTACAACTTGCGTATGTCCGCAGGCAGCTGCAATACTCAAAACTGACCGTCCATTGAGATCGATTGTGTCCACAGCAGCACACCAAAAGAGGAGTAGTTGGACAACATCCACATGGCCGTTTACAACAGCGGCTACGAGAGCACTGCGTCCACTCCTGAGAGTAGAGAAAAGTGGAGACCGAGAGGTTAACCTGATGTGTAAATAAATTTGTGGGGGCAATGATAACGCTCGCCGAGGTTCTTTCACACGTCTTCCTGGTCCCCAAGCGCCCGATGTGGCCTAGGCTCTATCGTGTAGTTGTTTACGTGGGTGGGCCACGTCTTTTGGCTTCTTGTAGGCTTTGCACTATTCCCACATGTTTATATCACTAAGACACGCTTGCGACAAGACCGTCACTACGACGTTTCGCCTTATCGGTGGTTCCTATGGCATGCTAAAGTAATTCCCCCTCTAGTAGGTGTACTTCGCAACCCTGCGCCATCCTGCTGCTCACGTTTCCTTTATCGATCGGTATCGACATGTGCAACCTGCTCTAATTCCCCTGGGGTACAAGTAGATCAATAAGTGCACTAATTCGGCGGTGGTTATGCCGTGTCAGGACCGTGGACACAGTTACTGAGTTTTAAAATGGGACTGGGGTTGACGTTGTTGTTAGTATGGAAGTCGGTCCGTAAACCTTGGCGATGCCGAAAGAAATCACGATGAATAGCGTCATAAAAATTATTACCCACGAATGAAGAAGCCTTTCAACCCCCCAAATTCCATCTTTTTTAATACAGAAATTGAGTCTCTACACCACAAGGATCTTTGGACCCTTGATAGTGAAGAGAATGGCGGTGCAAAAAATACTTTCCTTTTTCACCACTGTCAATCCAGAGCCGAAATGCCCAAAAGACCCTCGAAGTGGTTAGTTTCAACGAGTTGAGAGGCATTTGAGGCGGGTCAGGGGGGAGGGACAAGCATTGCAGCCTCCACCCGAAAAAAAGTGTCCCATCATGAACAAGAGAACGGGAGACTAACAGGCAAAATTATGTTGCTCGGAAAGCGGTTACTTGACTGTAATTTCAGACCAAATCTACCAGTCCGAAAGGGCAGACTGAGTGCAACTTAGTCTTTTCCGAAACTGCTAAAATCAGTGATGTCGGTATGTGCAAAAAACAGCTACTCAGCAGTGATTTTGTGGTACTTTCAACCTCGCAGTCCACTTTTTTTGCTCACTGTCAAAATCGGAAGGTTTTGGATAAAACACAACTCTCCTGGAGACTTAACGTGAGACAGAAAGTTAAAACCCAAGTAGTTCACCACAGAATAGGTCATAAATGAAGGTGACTGTGCCAAGTAAAGCAAAGGCTCAAATGAAGACGTGGTGATGACAGGTTTTATTTATGTGTTTATTTATTTTCATTTCGATTAAGCCATTAAAACAGCCTACAGTTTACTGTGGTCATCGAAGTAGGCCAAATAAAATAGGAAGAGGAAGTAGGACTAAAGCCAAAGCTAAGCTTACGTGGAAACTAAAGGAGAAAAACCATCTTTGACATCCGCCTATAACAACCATTTACTTCCGCCGAAAGAAGCTAATAAAGTGGGAAAAAAGTGAAGACTAGTTACTCCAAGGTGGCTTTTTTTCCCCCAGATTCACATAGGTGGAAAAGAAAGGCCTATCCAAATATATATATATATATGTTACCTGGAAATTCCTCTCTTTTTCTTTCATTTTCGGTGAATGTAATTTCGACAAAAAAAAGAAAAAAATTATTAATGGGGGAGTTATGGTTGGGCACTGCGAGCATGGTAGTATGGGTAGTAGCGCACAACCAATCTGAATTTATTTACAGATATAAATTACTTTTGAGCATTTGGCAGTTGATTACCGAGCAAAAAATGTCACAAAAAGACAAAGGGGTGAGGCGAATTACGTTATTCTCGGTCGCTTAAGAAAACGGAAGGAGTTGAAGGGAGAGGTCGAGAAACTGCTGACATTTTGACAATATTTCACAATTGATGTAACAGTGGATGGCGCAGGAGAGGCACAGTTTTTGTCAACTCACGGTAGTATTATAGCGGTTAGACTGGCTAAAGTGATTGAATGAGACATTAATGAGTGACAGGTGAGCAAACGATCGGTGTCCGAATCCTTTTGGCCGAACTGCTGCAGCGCTCAGCTCACAACATTTAGAAGGCCTCCGCGTTTAGCCACCTCCACAGATGGGGGCCAGTAAATGCCGCCAGAAGGCGCGAATTCAGTGGACTGACTCCTCTTCCTCATATAGAGGCGCGAAATTTCACTATCACTAGTCAACTAGTCTACAGAGGAGAGCACTTTTTCAACCAAAATACCGCATCCCTGCGCGTGTACACATGACTCGGCAAAACTATAAGCGCCTTAACTTAAGAGGCGATTGAAAGGTTTAAGCATCCAATGGGATGTGCCAACTCAGGTGACAAAGTCTACGTCGCCGGAGGGAGAGAGCGAGGCGGATATGGTAATTGTTCTCGAACTCTCCTCCTCTCTGTACTCACGGGAAGATAGAATCAACTAGGTGCCAAAACCACCGCACAAGAAAGATACGCCACCCACATGCCACGTCTGTCAAGAGTATGCTTGCGGAACCTTCTATCTCTGACTGACACTGTCACCGCGGTGATAGGCATTGAAAAATTATCTCCATTCTCCATTCTTAATGCTACGACGCCAACGCCGTTGTCTTGGTCATACCAAAACCTAAGTTTGCAGACCTAACTCATTTCTAGCCTGAACCAACTGCAAGCCTTATTGTATTGGTGGAGGAAGATCCAGCACTGGAGGGGTGATTCACCATCAACTTCTTTTTGGTTTATAACTGCAAGGCTTCTTGGGCCGAACTCGGTCTCCCATTTTTTGAGAAATTGCTCTCTCTACCTCTCTCTCGCCCCCTCATCACAACAAACCTCCCAGCGTAGGGAAAAACTGGCCCATTCGTAAGGTTCTCATCGTAACTATGATTGCACCCAACTCTCATTGGTTAGGAGGGGACGATGTGATCCAACCAATCATTTATCGTCGTAGATTGCAGGCAAATCCTACACCTGATTTGAATGCCCAACTAACAAGGTAAACTACCGTAGTTTATCAAGGGACAGTTAAAAAGTGGGGAAAAGGACATTTCGGAGAATATGTTTTGAAAAGCAGGTCAAAATTGTAACTTTAGCCTTGTTGGGTATGCGTGTTGAAGGAAGAGGAAGCAGTACGGAAGAATCCGTGTTAAAAAGTATGAGTAAAAGGGTTATCTCGCGGTTACATGTGGAAATCCGCGGTATATTGGGTCTCTATGATGGATAAGATCAGCATGCTTCGTCGCATCTTCGTCGAGAATAGGAAGAGGGGGTGTCACATCCGGCCGACTAACTGGATTTTGGTCTAAACCGGACTAGTAGGTGGCAAATTCTATGGCATTAGGAGTCAGGAGTTCGAAAGATTTCTTAAGTTACGAACTGTTTCTTTTCAGACTTAGAGCCATCTCTTGTATGGATGATACTCTACCGGATAAGGTCGAACCGACCACCTCACTCGTTGGCCTTTAACTTTCACGGTGCTCAGTTTTGGGTTTCATTACCTTATATAAAACCACTGAAGGCAGACTGCATGTCCCTCTGGCGATGAAATGCGTGGTAACGGGCCACTTAACCAGGTCATTCAAGTCAGCCGGTGACAGGAGTTATGCATTGCCTTACTATAACAGTCTTTACTTGCCGTTATCGTTTCAAAAACTGGTATCACTATGTTGTAGAGGTGGTTACGTTGTAAGGCCCTCTTGCAACAATCTGGTTAAGATGTCTCGATGCGCAATTTTGAGCGGATTTAACACCGTTAAATTTAGACAAAATGCTCCACTGGTTGAAGGAACCTCAACGCCCATTAACACGCACATTGTCAAGCGCCATCCACATTTGGCTGAGAATCTCATGCGGACTTCGGTGAATATTTTGCAAGGAATTACACCCGCAAAAGGGGTTACGGAGAAGAAGTAGAGTGTCGGTCACCTGTCATACACCCTGAAAAAACGACGTGGATTAGAGGGAACAGATAACATTACCGCCTTTCTGTTTCATAAAGCAATAAATGTAGGAGGGAAGTGTTGCGTGATTACTGAAATGAGAAGTAGTCAGCTGCCTCAATTGTTTACACTACCATTGTGGTCACCTTATCATTCACCGGCCTGGTGAAATGCCTGACTTGGTAGGGATTACGGGGGAAGGGGGAAGTATTGAGAAAATTGGAGCTTAATCACATCCCAAATTCATTCCATTAAAAGGATGGAGACTGCCAGCTACGGCAAAAGATCAACCTTCTGGAAAATTACAGAGAATGAAGGAAAACGAGACTTCCATCGAAGTGAGGATGAAAGTGTGGAAAGGAGAGGGTTAGTCTTACTTATCCACCATGTCGACATCGGCATCAGCTTCGAGGCAGAGTTCACAGATGTCACGTCGACCTGTGTTGGCAGCCCCTATCAGTGGAGTTACATGCTCCCTATCACCGAGATTAGGATCTGCTCCGAGTAGTAGTAATTTGGCCACCACCTCACTGTGCAGTGCCGACTGAGGAACGCAGAAAGCTGCGACGCAAAGAGCCGTTCTCCCATCCTGATCAGCATGATTTAAATTTGCTCCTGTGAATGAGAAGAAGTTTTTCACACATTTCCTATTAGTAACAATTGTCGTAACTTGCTTCCGGACTAATTAGAATTGACACGTGAAATCTTCTGACAAGTGGATTAAAGAGACTGAGATCATTTAGTTGTCCATTTTCCAACCTGTCACCTACTGATATCGTACTTTAACGAGGATTGAGTACATTCGAGTCATCTTTGTTGTCTGATGAATATCTAGCCCAAGAACCTCCTCCCCCTTCAAAAAAGCAAGTCTGAGTAACAACCCACGTACTGGTTACAGACATTGTCACCTGTCAATTGACCTGTGGACTGTGTAGACCTTTCATGGGCAGAAGTTGGGGACAGAGAACGATAAGCTGCCTCATTGTGGACGCTGGGAGACATCTGCGAACCAGATAAACCTCTAGAGGACGTGATACCCCCGACCGTCTAATCGACTTCCTGCCACCCCCAACCGGCACTGTTTTCAGCGCTCTCCCATTGGCGCGTAAAAGCGAGTGTTTTGTCTCAAAGCTGATCTTTTGAGAAAACTCGGAAACGACGCACTCGTCACACTTAAACAAGGCCTCATCTCACACGGGCTCACATCTCTCCTGAAGTATCAACAGGCGTTGGGGTGAGTGCCACCTTTTTACAGGACGGCGAATCATCTCCCCCAGTAGACATTCTGGACTTGCCCTGCCTTGACAACTGGAACAGACGCGATCACAATGGCTGTGAATAGGGGAGTTGCCTCCTACCTTTCGGTTTTTTTCACACCTCTTCTTTTGCTGTTTACTAGTGAGGAAAGCGGTGGGAAACTTTTGTGGAAGTGTAACAGTTAGGGATTGATTGTTTGGGATTCTGCGGAAGCAAAAGTCATTTCATGCCCCTCCAAGGGCTGTTATAGTCTAACTAGTGTGAAATGTACTTGTTAACCCACGAGCTCCATGGAACTGAACTTTATGGGGACTGTAATAATATGGCCATATTTTCCGACTCATCTTTTTCCCGCCCCAAAGGCCGGCAGGAATTGAGGATTCAAACATCTCAAACATTTCTAATAATGGGTTGAGATTACATTTGCCCATATTTGGAAGCGAGGGTTATTCAACGCGGTCCAACAAACCCGCTTATTCCATCGTGGTAGAGGAATTGGGACTTTGCGTGTGAGACAAACACGCAAATGAGTTGATACAATTTTATGAAACAGTGAAACTCTTCCCGGACTGCGAAAACAGGCCAGACACTCACCCATTGCAGTCTATGGAAAAAATCCTGGATGTAGCGATTTACGTTGCTGAATTTCCTTAACGAACATACCGGAGGAGGGGGAGGTTCTCAACTATCAAATAATAGACGGGAGAACGTCCGGAATCTGTCAGATTAAATAACTCCCATCGGTGTACCAGCATATGACATCCCTACCCCTAGTAGTCCTTTCAACTAGATCTCCATGACTCCCAAGTTGTCGCCAAGGTCACTGGGAAGTTAGCCGGCAGTCTTAACACCTCGTTGATGCCTTCACCGTCTCGATGTACGCCAGTTAACTGTCAATTGCTAGTCGAAAGTCCTCGCCGCACAAGAAATCTGCACTCAGTCCTCGTAATAACACGTAATTCATCATTGGGGAGAAAAAAGATGTGAGGTCTGCCTCCACACGATACATACTCGGGTGATTGATCGCTAGCATCAATTAAGAAGATACATAACTAAGGTTGAAGTCACTGTCTTTGAAGAGGGTTCTAGTCGACCATAGAGTTGTGCGGCGAGTTGGGAGTCGAAAGTACAACAAATTGGTAAAAGGAGGCACACAGAATACTGACCAATCATACCGTAGCAGGAAATGTTCTAATCTTTCCCCACCTATCGTCCATCTTTGACAGATTCCTGTCGCTGCCTTAAATACTTGTCTCCAATACATCGCTCGCGAAATTTTTTCCGAGTGGGGTGGAGTACCATGATGTTGGAACTTAGGATTAGTCAAGTCCGCCTCCCTGTCGGTATTTCCACGTCCTTCGACAGAAGCGTGATTCGCAATGATTTGGAAGGTTGAGGCGGGACAGGACACAATGATGCCAGTTGTAAGTGCACTCCGCCAGAAGTGAAAACAGCTTCGACTTCGTTAGGTGGAAGCCGACTCCACGGATCAAAATAGATTCTGATCCCGGTTTCCATGCAACACCCTCGAAATACACCTGTCGAACATCACCGACAAGTTTAGTTTACACAAATCACACCTCCTTCTGCCTACTGGATTTAATATACCGAGCCCCTAGTGATGTTAAAATACGCCAGGAAGCAGAGTACGAGGTAAGAATAACCTCGATGAGTTGATTTATGCGGCTTTTTCAACATTTAACCGGCCAGCATCCAATCTGTACCACATCAATTCTAGGCGAAGCATCCTCGCCAGTCAGAACCGACGCAATTGACGCTTCAGAAGATCCTTCTCACCCCAGAGATTTAAAATGTCTCCAAGGGAAGCACCCAACTCGCCACTATTACTTACTTCACAACATGTCGACAATTCCTCAACTTTCCGCTATATTCCATCATATAAAAACTATTGCCTTATTGAGTTTTTGTAAGAAAAGCGACCAGAACTACCTAAGAAAAACATAAAAATGACTTATTGCAAATATCCACTTAGCATGGCGCGAGAATTTAGCGGAGCCCACTCAAGAGAATGCCATACCTCGATAGCCATTCTAAGGCTACAGTACAGAAAATGGGTTTATAACCACACTCTCCTTGGAAATTTCCCCTTATCACCCTCTCGAGAGTACATAAAAATGCCTTTCCCTACACCGACTATCCTCCGGCATGTACGCTGATTACCCAACGAACCTACGCTTAGTTAAGAAAGGTAAGGAGGGAGACGATGAGCTCGCGTTCCCATTAGCGAAAGACGAAAATTAGTCGGGATTAATGGAATGTGCGGGAAGTTGTAACGTGCTTCACTTTTTCCATTAGTGCTAGGCTCGATGGGAGTATAAATCTTTGGGAGGGGAAAAAAGGGAAAACATTCAAACTTCGGAGACATATTTTACAAAAGTCAGATGTTGTTAGATGCAACTTTTACGTATACCGGGAAACAGCTAAATGATATATGACTTTCATCATTCAAATGAAAGGTCTGTTCTAGCACAGGCCCCTCCCTTCGCCCGGAGGTGAACTTCGGGGTTCAAACAAGTGATGTTACTCCCCTCACCTACAAGCCATATCGAGGCAATAGGGAAAATCTGCTGACCGAAAAAAGGTTTTTAGCTAGAGCGAATTCATGCGTCTCTTGCCCTGAGTAATACTTTTTCGCCGGATTGCGTGTAACAATGAAAACTTACGAAACGACTTGTGGGCACAGACTCTACGAAGCTGTGAGAGAAGTGTTATTTACAACGAGATAAGAGTAAATGCTCAGTCAAGTGGGGGCATCATCCGAGCCACATTGAGGGAGGACTTATCAGATCACGTCTTGACTTGAAGTGGACTTCAAATATACGCAATTTAGGAGGGTAGATATGACAGTGTTGTGGCCAAAATTGGCTGCCGTACCCTCAACCAACTGCTTCTACCGCCAATGATGAGTGAGAGACATGTGGTCCATGTCTGCTGGTGATTTGGCGAACCCATCTACACCAGTCCACAACTTTTCATAGTTATTTAAGTAAAAGCAGACACTGCCGAGACCATGGATACCACCTACAATATGACTTTTCGTGTTCGTCGGAGAAAAAAATTATATCTTTTTAAGTGAGAGTTGTACCGAGTATTTCCCACTCTTGAAGTCCACTTATGTGATCTATGGTTTCACTGTGACGAAGGGGTTGCCTACCACCCCCTCCTTTCCCCCCCCCCGGCCGATGGCTCACGCCACAAACGTCTTTTCCTCCTGTTCCTCGTGTCGCCTTTCTCCACCCACCAACCCAGCCGGATGGAAATAATTTGGTACTTAAATGACTTGCCGGCAGTTTATTGTCTTTTAGTAGCAGTGTAGGCTGAGGTTTATGGAGGGCCGTCTTGTCCACTTTCCTACGAAAAAGTTATGATACCTTGTGGTGTTAGCCCTTTGGAGAGGGAGTAAGAAGTAGGCGAGGAGAATCGGTGTCGAGTTAACGAAGTAGCTGGGACTCGTGTGAGAGAGAAGATACAAATTTACTTTCCTTCTACCTCCGAAGTTAACGGAGAAGAATTTAAAATTGCGTTGAATTTCTCAACACTTTCCTCCACAAACATCCAATCAGAGAGCGCGATTTTGAAACTTATTTTGACATCACCTGTATGTAAATGTTAACGGAGGTGTGAATAATGAAGTAATTTTGCCTTGTTTGAACGAGGAAGCTTTAATGGAATGAAATCAAATCACCTCGAAATGATAATGACACTGGAGTCAGACCGAGGATTTTAGTCGAAGAACCATGTCACTAATGGATAAGGGTAGAGGTGAGATTGACAGGGGATGAAATAGAACCAGCAGGAAAAAAATCGCTTCTACCAGTATATTGGAGTGCTGGTCATGGCCAAATGAATGGCTAGAATTGCAGAGCTTGCACTGTCGCAACGGCTTCAAGGAAATCCACCAATGGAGCTAGGAGTTAACATCAGTAGAGAAGAGTGTTTGAAAGCTCCAGTCAGCGGCAACACCTCTAGTTAAGCTCAGAAATGGAGAAGATCGAGGTTTGTTCTCTACCCTACTAAGTACACGTCGGAGTCTGCTCAGTCAACCTGTCTTCACCCACTCGGACCTGAGGGGAAGTAAGGGGGAATGGGAGGTGACAGGAGTCTATAAATCATTTCTCAGGCTATTGTCAAACGAGGTTTTCACATCGGAGGAAGTAGACGATTTTTCAAGAGACAGGATAAGTCAACTGTCTAAAAACGGCTACAGACGTGAGTTCTACCTTCCCTCGACGGCGATTTTTACCATTTTAAAATCCCCTTTAACAGTCAATACTTTCAGCTAAGTCTTCAGAAGAAATGTCCACTTAACCTGCTTCTGCCAGAATGTCAATAATATCCACACAGCCCATGTAGGCAGCAGCAATTAGGGGTGTTCGACCCTCGGCATCGGGACGATTGGCATCCGCTCCGGCATCCAACAGGCGACGCACAATTTCAGCATGACCGGCCCAAGCGGCTGCTCGCAATGCTGTTCTCAAGTCCGGTCCGGTTATGTCCACCTCGACACCGGAGTCAATGAGGAGGTTTACCACATCTGGAATGCAAAATTAGTGGAAGGAAAGCGTTACCTGTTGCAGTAGAGCTGGTTATGAAAAAGAAAAAACGCAATATGGTGACCGGGAAACCCAATGAGGTGAGCCGGTTCGGTAGCAGAGTACTCCATCACCTTCACCTACATGCTTGAATATGATTAAAATCCTTCTTTCTTGTGCAATAATTCGAAGTGACAAGAGATGTTCATCGACGGACTGGCAGCGTTGAGCAAGGAGGCAAGAAGGACGACAGTCGAAGGAGGCCAAATCTTCCCGTTCGATGCGAATGTGATATTATTGTGCGTGCGAGACTTCCACCTCCCAAGTATTTAAGCCGGGGACGGGGAGAAAAAAAATGAAAAGGCTACGTAAGAGCGCTCGGTTCTGGCTCAATTTGACCACCCCCTTCCAGTCATCCGGCCGTATTTCTATCTCTGATGCAACAATTAGGGTTGTGCATAGAAATGGTGGTGTGTGCTGTATCATCAAGCCCATTTTGCACCAGAAGCAAAGAATAACCGCACGCCTGTCAGAGGCTTTAGAAAGGCAAGTGAAAACGGCTAATAAGACGGGTAGAAAACCCCAACTGCCCATTCGTGTATCATTTCTATATGCTTATTTCAATGGGTCCAAACAGCGTAAAGATCTGTTACCCACTCACCAAAGTGATAGTGTAAATTATTACCCTTCAAACGGTTGACTTGGACGCTTTCAAATAAACCACCTTAAAGTGTTATTAAAGTACCGCCACAAGCGATGCCGGAAATAAGTTTCTTTTGCACATTTCCAAACAATGAATGCGCTCAAGTCAAGAGGTCCTCCAGAAAATGGTAAAATTACTATCGGGCTGGGAGACGAAGCAAGTCGGACTGTTGAAACAACTGATTGCTCGATCAATCCCTACTTAAAGGTTTTCATCGCTTCTACTCCGTACACTTGCCTCCCCTTCCCCTTAAGGTCATAGGATCTAGGCGTATAACGACTTTTCTTTTGCATTTAATGGTTAAGTGTTCCTTGGCATTGTTGCGTTTAGAAACAGTGGCATACTGATGTGGAGTGACCAATCACCGGTGTGCCAGAAGATGCACGTTTGACCAATCAGAAAATTGGAGGTAGAAAAACGTAAAATAGTGAAGCTGGGCAAATTGCATAACTCCTCAGTTGCCCAGGAAAACAAACTTTCCACTACCACCTTTCCGCTGCGGCTGACCGCCAGACATATGACGTGGTGACAAGTTTAACTGACGCACTGTTTGCAAATAGGTTGGGGGAGAAGACAATTGCAGCTCTCGCCGACTCGCCCATGCGATAGATGGGCGAGGGTTCTTGATCTAATCGTAATAATTAAGTTGTCACACGTTATGTATGACAGTTTTTGTACCCACAGCCGCATTATTGAAAGAGAAAATACACAGACAAATTTTTGGAAATGCTTTCTGAGATAATTAATCAGAATTCGTGTTTAACAAACAAGTATTCGTGAATCCTGGCTGGCAGAAAAGCAATAACATTAACCACTGGATGGTACAATTTATTCTACGTATAATCAAGCCCAATTTAAAAAGCGTAAGGAGAAAAAGCAAAAATTTACGACGAGAGCTTACTTAACCCCTTGTGGGTTGAGCTGACTACGACATGGAGGAAGGTTTGCTTGAGTGTCACCTCTCGCAATGCCGTTGTGGTTACCCACGTTTTACACAAATGCCTACTGGCGTTCCAACCAATTAGATTCTTTTCAAGCCTCTCTGAGGGATGTAAGTTTATGAGACTCAAGAGGACACAAAGTTCACGTTTCATATATACGCAATCAAGATTCCCACGTAAGAGACGGAAGAACATGCGAAGCGGATGCTCAAAGTGCGTGAGTTGAATTCATTTTTTCCGAATCTTCAATCGGCCACATACTCAACCCGACTAGCGTATTTCTTGAGAACGTGGTGTCCATTTAATTTAATGAGGTTGAATGACAGCGGCAGATACACGCATACATGGATGCTAATTGTTACCGAGTGGATAAAAAATAAGCCTGATGTTTTTTTCAGGCTAATTTAAGGTGTCTTGTAACAAATGGAACTAGTCTTTGGCCATGGCTCCTAAGAATAGTAATTGGCACGTAGATATGCACTCGTCCACTCTGGACCGGTACAGCAACAGTGTCTACGGAATCTCTTTTACCATGCAACGGAACTACTGATGTGGACCACAGAGGTCTGAGGCGGAGAACTTCCACCCGTCACGAAGAAACAGGGTTTGCCACTTTCGAGGCGAAATCGTGGTGAGTAGATGACCTACAGGTAGTCTACAAATTGAGGAAATTCAAAGGCTTTGTCTGACTAAAGATACTGCTCCAAATTCTGAAGCCCTCGCAACGTTGTGAAACAAACTTTGTGAGAAACAAATCGTAATCTTAATACACGAATTTTCTAGTCTGCTCCTTTAAAAAATTATACATTCTTCTAAATCGATCTATGAATGAATTTGTGGCATCAAAGGTGGTAGCCCTTGAGATTTTAAATAATTATCTAAATCCCTCTAAAGGTTGAGAGAGGATTACCTGAATGCCCACCCCAGGCAGCCGACCTCAAGGCTGACCATCCGTCCTGATCGATTTGATCCAACCGAGCATTCGCCTCGAGTAGACACTTCACAATCTCCAGATGACCTTGACGTGAGGCAAGAACTAGGGGTGTTGAGCCGGCAGCATCTCTCGCCTCCACATCCACGGAGCTTTGCATCAAAATACTCTTCACAACCTCTAACTTCCCCTGAAACGCCGCAGTGCATAACTGTCCAATAGAAGTCTCCTTGTCAGCGCCCGTTCGCAAAATCACCTGCTTAGGCTTTCTTTCTCTAGTCCGAGTTCCATTACAGCTGGCGTTAGTTGCCTGCGGTTCAAATGATCGGTGCTCATAATTAAGGGCGTCCTCTATCAATTGACTAATTGAAGATCCAGCAAACGAGCAGTGTACAAGAATGGGATCGTGGACAAAAGTCCAACAGTCAAGGTTTGCGAGGGTATCCACAGAAAAGTCTAACTCCACATCTTTCAGGGTAGCAGCAATTTTATGAAGCGCTTCAGCAGAGTTGTAGAGACTAGAACGACTGAAGTTATAAAGGATATCCCAAATGAAGGAATGTGAAAGACAGGGCGATTTTTCAATTTGCTTTAAAGCTGCCAATGCTAACATAGTATGACCATCGTGCGATGAAGCTAAGTACACGGGAGTGGAATACTTGACGTCCAAGAACCAGTCTCTGAAACTGGAGTGTGTGAGGCATAAAACCCTCTCCTGCTGAAGGTCGGCATAATCAAGGAGATTCACCCATTGCCGTGGTTGTTGTTGCAGGAACGTGGGATATTCTTGAACCAAAAAAAATGGAAGAACGAGGACCTGCTTCCAATTATCCAATACTTTAGGAGAAGCATTATTCGCCTGCAGAATAACGTCGATTTCGGCGAGAGAAAGAGGTCGTGGTGAAGTTAGGACGAGATTTAAGACGGGTTTAATGGCAGTCATGACCGATGTTGAGGGGTCATTTGGGAGTGGATTCAAGAGACGTTGACAAAGCCACAAGTAAAGACCATTAATTGTTCCAGGGATGGTTTTTATATAATCCGGCGTCAGCCAGAAATCACTGACAGCAGACAAGATGATACGGAGGTAGAGCAAGGACGCATTACATTTAAAATGCAGCATCTGAAGAATATCTTGTCCACAGAGAGTCAAAGTTTTTTGAAGCAAGTTGTCACTTTTCAGACGCATGGAGAGGTAATCACCTATATCCTTAATCACCGATGGACATCGCATATCGTCCAGAAAAATGGTAGTAGCGCATCGGAACAGCCGACGCAAGATGGTTTGAGAGTCTCGACGACAGGTAATGAGGAGGCCAATCCAAGGCGGAAGAAAAAGAGCATTAATAGCCAAAAGTTCCAGGAGATTCCGACTGACCCAACCCTGTCGAATCCGTCCAGTGGCTTGGTGAAGGCTGAGATTCTGCAGTTCACTGGCATGATCAGATGTGGATGATGCTTGGGATAGGCGTTTATGCGAGCATCCAATACTCGAAATGGATGGAGGAGCCCGGACCTCGGAGTTCGGATTCAAACGAAGACATTCGTCTGCAGCATCAATAGCGAGAAAAAGCTTTTGGTCGCCACCAATTTGTCTAGGATCGAGATCACAGAGGACCTTAAAGACGCCTTCCGAAAGAACTTCATCTGGAAATGCGCAGAGTCGAGCTGAAGTGAAAAGGTGTTTTAAACGACCACCGCTGGCAGCCAAGCGTTCACGATAAAACACCCCAATTGCGTCCTCTCTGGCAAGTAATTGATCTCGAAGAGACAGAATAAAACGGGGGAAGATTTAGCGAAGCAGCAAACTGATTAGAGCAAGCGTGGTAGGCCAGAAGACGAGGTGATATGTCGCAGCGAGAATGTTTTGCAATTTCGTAGAAAATGGCGCTCTTTCCTGTTCCAGGTCCGCCTATTACAATGAAGGAACAGTGCATAGCCTCGGTTGATCCCGGTGTGCTGTCAGATGAAAGTTGAAGCCATCTAAAAATCTTTTCAAATACCCAATCTCGCCCAACGAACAAAGGGAGAGAGCTGCGTTTCTTTGGAGATGAAGTTGTTCGCACGGGAACTTCTGGTGGAGCCGTGTTGGTATCGGAGCTTGTAGAATACTTAGATGTGTTGGAGGGTGGAAGGGAGGGAGCACGTAGTGCATGAGGTGCATTGGAGAAGGAAAGGGGTAATGCTGAGTCGCTATTGGTGAAGGACTTGCACATAAGGTTACTGATTGGTTGCCCTACAACTATAACGTCCGATCCCGATGAATCAAAGGATGGAGAGTTGGCACCGTTATGAGAAGTATGCACTGGGAGAGAATCGCCAATGGAGGTATCAGCGGTGTTCTTCTGAGGCCGAGTGGAGAGAGCATTATCACAACAAACGATATCTTTATCGAACTCATCGCAGCAATTACAGTCCATTGCGATATACGAAACATATACACATATCTAATCCAGAAAATAAAATAGCAAATAGAGAATTAATCAATGTACATAAAAATTACAGACAAGTAATGATTAAGGTTATAAGTGGGTTTGTTCAAAGTGACTAAATAGCATAAAGAAAGAGGGAATATATATTAATGGTAACCGTATACTCCCAAAAGGCACGAAATAAAGGTCGCGACAATTATGGCCCCCTCGCAATTTTCGAGTTAAGAAAAGTACGGTAATTAAATGGAATGCGAGAAACAAAAGCGAATTAAAACCAGCAATAATGCGAAAAGATGATCTCTACCATTTCTTAAAATGATATTTAAAACATCCCATAATGTACAAACGAACGTGTCAGACACTACGAAGAAACATAACTGAAAACAGATCTCAACACAGGTTGAATGAAGTTGGTTGTGGGGGTGCGTTTTAACAAAATGCATTTAAAAGTGATTTGCTGCACTATAACTATAAATGTAGGAATAAAAGTGATTCAAAGGTGAATGATGCAGTCCTCAAAAGCTAATAAATGAGCGATAGAGAGCTTCTTAATTCTTATAAATTTTATCAAGGGTATGTTTCAAATTAACAAAATTGCAAACCCCAAAAAACAATAACGACAGACATCGTCTTTTAAAAATGGACTTATTCTGTCATTCTAAATATAAAAGGACAATTCAATCGCGGCTCCTCTCTAAAATCCCTTAAGCACGTGTCTAATTAATATGGATGAATGGCAGTTTTCCCAACAACTGTGCACGCCAGAAAGGCCGGGGCCGCACTAGAAAGTGCAGGCAAAACAAAAATTTGCGCGCTAGTATTACCATTATGTTGGCAAAAAAGTGGTGCATTGAACTGTTATGTGCGGATGGGAGCCAAAGCCAATGCCAAAAATGGAACAAAAATAAAACTATATAATTCTTCGATAATCATGGTTTCACACACCAGCCGTCCGGTTTCTTGATGATGTCTTAAAGTCTGTAAAACGGTATTTGCTAATTCCACTCACAAGGATGATCTACTGTTCGTAGCACCTATGGGTTTGCTTCAGTTTATGCCTATTTCAAAATAATTTTTCATGTTTTAACTGTTATCTTATGCGCAGTAGGATAACTTATGTTCATTATGGCTGCTAAGCGTGTGACGGCAAAATGTTTTCAACGTTCAAATAAACTCGCGAATTGACCGGTAAATTTAGAAGAACGTCTGGCTGTTCGTAACCACTGCGCGCAGTGGTGTTTTGCGGCATGACCACTGATTCTCGGCGGTGGTTCCATAACGAGTTGTCAGGTCTTGCCGCCGAAAAACTCCTCATCGAGAAGGGTGAACCCGGAAGCTTTCTTATTCGTCAAAGTCATAACAGTCCTGGAAATTTCACTCTTTCCGTTCGTCGAAAAGATTCTTTTGCTCATATTCGTATCCAAAACACTGGCGACTTTTTAAGTTTTCATGGTGGCGACAAATTTGCCACTTTGCCGGAGCTTGTTAACTATTATCGTGAGCATCCTGATCAGCTGAAGGAGAAAAATGGTAATATTATTGAACTTCGGCAGCCCTTGATGGTCGATGATTATGCCACAGAGAGGTATATACATATTTTTCGCCTCTTGTTAAGCGCGTTTGATTCTGTGATTCGTGCTTCATGTTCATAGCGCGAGATGGTTTCATGGCCGTCAGACAGCTAACGAAGCCCAAAATCTCCTCGTGAAAAAGGGCAAGAATGGTAGTTTTTTGGTTCGTGAGTCAATTCGGCAACCGGGTTCATACGTGCTTTCGGTTTATACGGGTGGAAATACTGTATCACACATTCTTGTAAACCGCCTGCCAAATTCGAAGTTCGATTTGGGTGATGGCCCAGAATTTGCATCGCTTGGTCAGCTGATCGACCATTACACAGCCTTTCCCCATTATGGTTAAGGATGGTGATTTGATTTGCCTTAAACAAGTAAGTTTTTACTTTTGACCTTTACTTATGAACGCTTTTGGATATGTGTGCGACGGTCTTGAGATATTTTTCCGAGTATACAGGGGAGCGATCATGAATGCTGCAAGGATTATTTTTTGCTGAATAATGCTGTGATCGAATTTTACCCTCGTAAAAGTTGTATGTAACTGGAATTTTTATCTTTTATATCGAAGTATTAAATATAGTTCTCACTTCTTAAACTAACCGTTACAAGAAGAATGTGAAAATGTCACCGAAAACTGATATCCTTCTCTGTAACATCCTTGAATTAGCATTCTCTTTTTACTGTTAAGAATGCTTTTCTCCGTTTTTTCCATAGCCCTTCAACGTCACCCGTCTTAACGTCTCATATCTGGATCAACGCATCGCACAACTAGAGAAGGAAGGGATGCGGGGCAAGCGTGTAACGGGATTCTGGGAGGAGTTTGAAGAACTACACCAAGACTCCCATGAAGGCAGTCGGACAGAAGGCAGTCGACCCTGCAATTTGGCGAAAAATCGGTACAAAAACATCCTTCCCTTTGATTTCACGCGGGTCATCCTACGCGACTCCGACCCAAACGTGCCGGGCTCGGATTACATCAATGCCAACTATATCTCAAATCCTGTATGTAGCAAAAGTTGTTTCAACTAAATGAATTCCCAGTAGATATTTGCAATAATAGGTTCAAAAATGAAGCTTTTATTGCTGACATTCAGGAAGTTACTGGGCGCCCTCCCGTTCAATATAAACTAGTTTCCTCTTAGAAAATATTCATGAAAAGCATAACTAAAGTGTTTTGCATGTCAAATATAAGCAACTTCTGCTAGCGATGGAATTTTATTTAACACGGATTGGTTACGTTCCCTCCACACATTGTTTTGGTTCGAATGATAACAGGTCTTTGCCTTTGTTTAGACATCTTTCTGTAATCAGAGGTATTTCATCGAGTCGCTATTCTACATTTATTTCGTAGAACTAGTAACATGTATCTCTTTTCGCAACGCTGCCTAATCATCTATGGATCCCTTTGGCCATCTCATGTGTAGAGGTGACCTTTTTTAACGTTTCAGGTACTTCCGCAAATTGTCTTTATAACATTACGTTTAGGCATTGTCATTGCCATTGATTACAAGGCAGTAGTCGAGGGGAAATATTGCTTAATTTTGGTACGATTTCAGTAGCTCTTGCGTCATGAATAGCCTTTTAGGTTCCATGTAATGCATTACCCCAAGCCATATTTGAACCTACGTTTTATCGTGAGCTACACTAGAGGTCTTTGAAAAAGTGTTTGTGTGCATTATAGGCCTTTTTTATGGAAGGACTTCAACCCCCACCATCTTCCACAGAAGATTTGGATGAGAATAAAAGGACGGAAAACGTAAAAGAGGGGGATAGAGGAGGTGATGAAGGCAGCCCTCGAATTAGTAACCGTCGAACTCAAATTTTCTTTTCCCAACTACCGCAGTATATCGCCACCCAAGGTGTGCTGCCTAGTACTATTGTTGATATGTGGCGCATGATTTGGCAGGAGCGCTCCTCTATTGTTGTCATGCTAACGAAGGAGAATGAACGGGGGAGAGTAAGTGGTTTTTTTGCTTTATCAAGTCTCACTTACTCATCATCGTGTAGAATAAGTGCGAGAAGTACTGGCCTACCGGGGTGGAGGGTCCTTTAATTTTCCCTGTGCCTTTGGGGACCCTCAAAGTAACCCCTGTGGCTGAACGCAACCTCAACTCGCATGTTATCCGTGAACTCAAGGTTAGTTTACATTTAAAAGCCAAACAGGAAGAGGAAGATACTGAGGGTGACAAAAAAGACGATTCATTCAACGTCTTTTTACTTCAATTTCTTGCCTGGCCTGATCATGGGACTCCGAGTGATCCGTCAGAATTCTTGGATCTTCTCTTCAGCATCTCATCTTATCAAGTTAGTGACTGTACTAGGTATTTTACGTTAAGTAATCTCGGAGTTATGTAATAAAGGAATTATTAGCGTCAGTTTTACCGAATTATTGAGTGATAAGTTGGAGTACCATAATAAATGAATTCCATCGCTAATAGTATTCATTTGTACTTTCATTATGTTCATTTTTATTCATTTTAAGGAAAGTATGGATACAACGGGACCAATAATCGTTCACTGTAGTTCAGGGATCGGTCGAACTGGAACTTTAATTGTGATTGACATGCTGCTGGGCTGCATTCGTGAAGGTGGTCTTCACACAGACATTGATATAGCCCGTACAGTTCAAGCAGTTCGAAAACAACGTTCTGGTATGGTACAGACTGAAGCGCAATATCGTTTCATTTACAAGGCTGTTCGAGAATTTGTCTCTAGCCTTCGACTCCGCGTAAAGCTTCGAAATGTATGTGAAAGGCAACTAAAATCGAGTCCATATTTGGTTTTTTTTAAAGTTCCTCCCTCTCTTTTAGGCCTTGAAACCATTTGGCATTGACTACACCAATCTGAAACAGACACCACGCAGCGAAGGCTGCCTCTGTTGTACGGGCGCAGCCACCCTTTCGCATCCTCCATCTTTCACGCTCCCATCCTCACTTCCTAATTCGTCTCGAACATTTTGGACGGGAAGGAGCGCCAACCCGCGGAAACCCGTGCCACCACCTTTACCTCCTTCATCAACAACAGTTGGAATCCAAAAAAGTTCTGCCCCTGAAGAGGTTTCAGTAACGACGAATGCAACCATCGGAGTTGTTCCCTCTTCTAACTCCAGACGATGGTATAAACTCTCTTCGGCTTCGCGGTAACATAGGTAATTTGAAATCATGAAAGCCCTGTAAAGGAAGAATGACTGGGAAAAAAGCTCCCTCTTTTGTTTTAGCGTGAAATTGGTTTCCTCAAAAGACACTCAGGTTCATTCCAACTGCTGTTCCTGCTACTGTCGCCGTATTTTGTAAACAGACCTCCCTATATCTTTGACACGCTCTTGGCCAGGCCATTCACAGATCCATCAAAAAAATAAACTCCTTAAATTGATTATTCCCGTTTCTCTTACCAGTAAATGTCGTGGAAACAAATTATAGTAGTTTCTAAATAGATGTGGTATTAGTTATTAGCACAATGGCGATAGTATTCTTCGTAGAGATTAGTCTTTTGTCGTTGCCAATAGACGATTTATTTGACCAATACCGGGCGATCACCCCGATCTTCACTATTTAAGCACAATCGATGATTTTTTCTGTGTTGAAAACATCGTTAGTCCGTCTGAGAGGGGTTTTCTTACCAAAGAGAAAGGGAGCGATCCGGCACGTTATTGAACAAGTCCACAGTTACATTCATGGAGGCTTCGAAGTTGGGGGTCAATGAAAACTTTTCGGGCTTCGTTGATTTCCCAAAAAGCCCATTAATCAGTTGCCGTAACGTCCCGATGGCCCATTGTGCATTTGCTGTAGTATGAGGTCCGCATTTCATCAAGTAAGTGGTCGTATGAAATCCTGGCACCTCATAACATTGTTCAGCTGTTGACATCGGGGAATAACGGCATTTTAAGGAAATGGACAGCGGAAGTGTTGAAAATCAATATAAAACTAGTGAGGGAAGACAAAAGGATGAAGCCTCCGAGTAAAGTAAATAAGAGAAGGGACGAAATCAAAAACATTTATTTACTTGGATGTGTAAAATGGTCACGAGTAAACTGGATAGATTAAAATTGTATGGATAAATTCCAGATGAATGGACGGACGGAAGGATTTTTGATTTATGGATAAAGGGTTGGTAGAGTGGGTAGAAGTTGGAAGTCGATGAGCGAACGGGTAGACAGACGGGCCTAAGACTTTTAGAAGTAGTTGGGGATTTTACCTCAAGCGAATGATTTAGCAATAACCATTGTGTGGTCGACACCACAAGCAACTTTAATTGCTTCTGCTGGAAGCGACAGAGGCATAGGATATGTTTGCACGTTTTTCACAGCATCCTCAGTAGAATTTGTAGAATTTCGACCCAATCCAAGACATGCCAAACCCGCTCTAGGAGCGCCCCAAGACCAAAGAAGTCCACAACTTGATCTTGCCATAAAATGATGCAATCCAGGCACTAAATCAGCAATTCGGTTGTCAGAGAAGGGAAGAGCAGGAGAAAAGAGGGCTGGAGGAATTAAAGTTGGCTTAGAGGATTGGAAAGTTTTCGGACCCAATCCGAGACAACCAAAACCCCAAACGAAAACCTAAAGAAGAATAAAATTAATCAAAATCCAAATTGATCAACTTACATGACCGTGCTCGTCCAAGATAGCACACATCGACCCAGCGGCCGCGACTTGAATCACCTTACCCAATTTAAAACCAGTAAGGCATTCGCGAAGAGGAAGCTCAATAGGCTCAAGAACTTGAACCTCATCAGTAATGGGCCAAATCTGACCATACTCATTGTTGCCCCAAGCAAAAATGCGTCCACAATCAGTCAAGACGAGAACTGTATCTCCACGTGATGAAATTTGCCTTAAACACGAGGACAAAATTCCATGCAATATTTCAATTTTCTCAATATTTTACATAAAAGATAGTGATCAAGATTAAGCCGTAAGTTTCTACCACCACAACTTACACTTTTAAAAACCGACCCGATCAAGGCTCAAAAACCTTGTCCATAAATACTAAAACGGTAACTTTTCACTCAGACTTAGCCAAAGTTAACTATATCACATTTTTAAGAGAATTTCTGGAAACATTCAAATCTCACTTTACTTAAAGAGTATATGTTAATTGGTACCGACCAAGTGAATAGGAGGATAAGCAATAATAAGATCTGTTCAGAAGGGGTGGAACGGGCAACAGAGGGACATGTAAGAAGCTCAAACTAACAAAAGTGAAAGACCAAGGGTAAAAAACTCACCAATGGATTTTTGAAACAACCATCATCATTAACACGGCTCCAAACTCGAAGCCTATTTTAAACAGTTAAATTCAATGCCATGGGAGAAAAGTTATAAACAGACTAAATGACAATATATATTTCTTGCTCGTAAAGAGGGACTAATAAGATTAAAACTTACTTAACACGTAGGCCGTCCAAATGGCCACCGACCCTGGTCAACTTGTCAACGAAACGGGTGGATTTCAAACCAGTTTGACCATCTGTTCCCAAACCACAGGAAAATACTTGACCCTCACTAGACAAAACGAGGCTATGATCCTGTCCGCATTCAACCTAGATTAATTTCGTCAGAAAATACGAAAAATCCTGCTTTTACTTACCTGTTTAATGCTTTTTACTTCTTTCGGAAGCAACACTCGAGTGATTTGAGGGTGTTGCGAGCTATAAACTTCTCCCTCAATAACTTCGCGAGCGCATTGTCCAAAAGTGTTATTTCCCATACTGAAAAGGACTGATTGATCTGTTTTGGGATCATGAGAGACAATAAGAGAATGCGCGCGGCCGCAGGATAAACATTAGAGGAACAAGCGCTTCGGCTTGGGGAATTGAAATCAATGCAGGTTCGGGAACAACACTAACATGCAGTGAATCGGATACATCACCATGAATTTGATGAGACTACTTAAACGTTCTAGAACGAGTATGGCAGTACCTGAAAGCCTAACTGCCCATCGGAATTAACTCCGCAGCCATATACAGCTCTTTTCAGCTTGTGATGCGTCCCGATAAAAGTTGTGAAACCATAACCGCAAGCAATAGACTTGACGGTAATTGATCGATCCGAAAAATGTTTAAGGTGTGTTGGGACAGAAACCGTAAATCTGGGTTGCCGTGTAGATATTCCTAATACAAAACTAATAACATTAACTTTATTTATACAAACGTTCTGGTTCGACATATTTCCTCACTCCAATCGCTCCCGTAGCCACAACGCCAAATCCGTAAACTCGGGTTGCACGAGTAGGAGAAAAACGCAATTCTTGCAAATTTGAATTAGCAGTCTGAACCTGATTGGACACGAATTTACGGACATAATATGTGCACGAATAGGAACCAGGATTCATCCGCGCACCCGACCGGAGCATCCTGATCAACAAGCTTGTCCTTCGTATATATGAGGTGATTGAATAAAAGTAGATTCTACGAATTTTTTGTGTACGTTAATAATGAATTATTGGAGAAAAACCATTATTGAAGTTTTCAAGACGACTGAAAAACTGAGGAAATTACTGCCACTGGCTCTCGGTGGAGAGAAGCTTTGCCAAACGAAACTTCGGTAACCGCTAATTATTTACACTGACTCGTCCTGCATAGAAACCCCCACAGCCAATTGAGCGCCAGAGCATGTATAATGAAAAGACCACCGCAACTTTGCGGACCCCATCCCGGGATTGCACACGTCCAATACTTCCGCATAAAACCCTCCGATAGCGATTTACAAACACCACGTCGAAATTGCCGAACACCTTTGACGCATTAGCCACACGAGATGAGATATTTTAATACCCTCAACCCAGTGACCTATAATTTGGTCAAAATGTGAGTCCGATGAACACTAAAAGCGCCATTCTGCTCAATAGCTATCATAACCCAGCGCGATCCACGAACACCCATCAAACGGAAAAATCGTTGATGCAAAAACAAACTCACCTCACTCGAATGTCTGTTCTAGGTCTCTTTGACTTTCGCCTTCACTTTAATACAATCAGGTCCTCTTATATGGTGGGATGGTTGAGTAACCTCCCAGAACATCAAAAACCCCGAGAGCTTCAGTAATAGAAATGACTATCACAAGACCGAACACCTCATGATTTTACCATGAAACGCATACGGTACCACAAGAAACAAGTGTAACTAAATAAATACAACATTCCCTAATGTAAAAACGATAAGTCATTGCTCGTATATATAGTATTATTATTGTAATGGAAGTAATAAACGTTACCACTCCGCAGCCACTCGAGACAATTCACGTGGATTAGAATCGGCTAAAAATAAGATTTCCGCCCTCCCCTCCTTCTCCAACGCTGCGGGATTGGCGAACCATTCGTGCTCAGCATAGAAATGCATAATGGCATCCATCTCCCCGGGAGTGTAATTGGGCACATGCACGGGAACGAACGGATCCATTGTTTCAAAGCCCCGTTTCGTCAAAAGGTACCTTAAATTAAGATACAAATCCCTCATACTTTGAAAATTATATTAGGTGAATAAAGTGACTTTATCAAACCTACCCTGGCGTGTAGTGCTCACGATCGGAGGGCCATGAGGCTCTCTCATTCACGCTCGTAATGATTCCTCCATGCGGCCAATCACCACGGAGTGCCCTTCTAAGATGGTGCACAATCGCCAGGCGATCAACAGCAACTTTTTTATGTAAGCTTTTGTCCTGCATTCTAGTGCCTCGACACCACAAAAAGTTCACTCCGTCAATAATAAGATAACATTTTGTTGCTTTCTCCGAGGCTGAAAGGAAACGCATCTAAAGGGATTATACAAAGGAAAGAGATAATCTACCTCCCGAAGAAGTATTCCAATACAATCTGTTGAATACTTAGTCCTTGTTAATCCGAAATTAATCAACTCCACCCAAGGTGTTCCAGCTGGACTTGTATCCTTTACTGTCCACTCCACGGCTTTAGATATCAAAGGATTCAACTGAATTAAGGAAAAAAACAAATACAAAAAATAGAAGCATTGTTGTCGGTTCAAGCTAAAAAACAACCTTCTCGAGAGCGGGTGAATTTAACTCAAGGAAAGATTTCAACCACACAGCAGAACGTTCCGGAAAATCTAGAGCTTCGCCTTCAATATGATGTCTGTGTTGTTCCTGATGATAAGAACCACTGGGGGTGAAGTCGAAGCATCGATCAAGCCATTTTTCCGCGTTACAGAAAGCAAAAATAAGGCCACCCTTTTCTTCGGCATAGTGAGCGATATGAGCCATCTGGACAGATATCCCGCAGCCAGGTTGGCCGTAGAGAACGAAACGGGGAACATGAGTTAGTTTGACCGATTCTAGACAGGTCATTACATCAAGAGCAGGTTTACGAACGAGGAGGGAAAAGTCATCGAAAAGACGAAGTTCACGGCGGTGGTCATCGGTTAGAAAGGGTTCGATGACTCGAGACGCAGTGGATTGAGGTATAGAAAAGAAGCGTCCCAGGGCGGCAGGGATATTTGAAAGTTGAGAAGAAGGGGTATTTAAGTCAGTCCGAGGAGTTTCCCGGCTGAACCATGTAGATGAATGGGAATTAGGATTGGTGACTGTGGAAAAGAGGCTACTATTTAAATCCGCAAGGCGAATGTAAGAAAGGCTGGGAAGGCGCGAAAGTATTTTCATGGGGAAAATTACGAAGGGCGCCTCGGGTTACGTACCTATACAACAGAGGCAAAAAACAGGACCAATGAAGGCAATATCTAAAGTTATGGAAATAAAAATATGATTTACGAACAACTGCAGTGAATCAATAGAAACAAAGGCCCAGGTTGCAAAACCATTTAAATAGTGCTCAAAGTGCATGGTAATTAGAAAGCAAAATACTACGCTGCAAAAAAATATAAGACAAAATCTAGAAGTGAAATATTAGCAAATACAAGAGTAGGCGACGACGGTCCGGCAGTTGTGAGGTACGGCGGCGTGAGCATCAGGTGCGTTGAGCAAGCCAATCAGATCCGTATAAAGTAGTATCGACGGCTTAAAGTTCTTGGGTAAGAGATAAGAAGGTTTGAGAAGCTTAAATAGCTTATTTGGAAAAATATGAACAAGCGTGCTACCGCCGATAATTATGAAAAAAGGATGCTCACATGCCTATGAATTTTAAAAACATTTGTAATACAGGCAAATCGCTAAATGCGAAATTTTTTTAAGCAATGAGTTAAAATCTCTGATTTGTTGTGGGAGTTCAAGAGGATCACATTAATGCGGGGCGGAGCATTTGCTTTGGCAAATGCATTTCGCGATGTACGGGTCTAACAGAAAAAACATTCATAAAATTTATAATAACATCGTTGCGTTGTAAATTTAATTGAGTTTGTCTTTTTGTCTTTGCTTTAAATGATTGCAATTCTTGACCTTAGTAAACTCCTCCATTTTTAAAAACCTCTGAATCAGTTTTCGTGAAATTATTAAATGGACAAGTCATCTTAAAACTTCACAGACGCACAGATGATGAACTTCAAATCCTCACTGCCTGTACATGGCACTTTTTCACATTTCACCCCAGAATTAACTGTAGACCCCATCCTTACAGATGCCATATCTGGCAACGAAAGTAAGTCTAATATAAGAATCCGGTTGTAATGTATTTTTCCAATTTTTGTTTCTTGTATTAATACCGTCTTTTTTGAACCGTGTTCTGTCTGATGGACTTTTCCTAGACTTTTTACTAATCTGCCGCTGCATATGCTGTATATACTCATAGCTTCCTCTATTTTATAACAAAATTGACATCGACCATCTTTACCATGCCATTTAGTTTCATTTACCTTTCTTTAATCTTATCGCTGCTCTGTTTTTACCTTTGTATCTATTGCACTCTATGCAAAAACTTGTTTCTTCCGTTATCTTAAATGCATGTTCACTCCCTGCTATGTTTTTCAAGATGCGCATTTACTGTCTTTCTTGCTTTATGCTTCCTTGCCTGAGGATTTGTGTTTACACTAAAAGTGAATAGGCAATCATTATTTTTATCTGATATCGGTTCTTTTTTACATCACAAAATATATTTAGTGCTAAATATCCATGCTCAGGTGCTTATAAACTCCTGATTTGTGTTCAGTTATGCTTTCTACTATAAGAACATTTTATTAGGCTCATGTCCTTATGTATGTTGTAGTCTCGATTTCACTATACAATTTAGAAATTAGGGGTTTTTGAAAACATCCCAATCGTCTAACCGCCTTTGCTATATTTATTAGCCGTCTCTAGAATCCTCTGTTAATAGTATTTTCAGTCATTGGAGTTACATGTATTTCTCCATTGGCAACAAGGTTGAATTCGATCTTTAGACGATCGTAATATGTGATCTGTCGTGCCATTTGCTCATGACAGTGATAAAGTAGGCATTGCACGATCGATATAACCAGTCATCCCACCCACTCATCCACACAACTACACACGCATACAAGTAGGCACTATAAGCGTAAGTCCTTGTGTATACACACATAAATGTCGTGAGCCTCAGTGAATTGAAAAAGGCGGGTGCCAACCGCCGCACACTTGCGCGTATGTATGCGCATTCTTTAGTCTCTACTAAAAAGTAGTGCGATACATTCACACACATATATTAACCTTCAAAGTTGTACATCATCAAAAATTCAGAAGTGTTCATGCTTAAACCGGAATTTTCTGTTCATTTCTCCCCATCATCCCTGAGGTCAGGCGTTTGCAAGGCCTTGGTAAACCCTGTGACCTTGCACACATGAACACCGTTTAGAGGGCTTTTTTTAACTTACTATTGTTTCGTATCCCTGGTTCCCATGACTTCTGATTCAGCACGTGAACTTTGGAGTCTTGGTTACATTGTCAATCGGTCTACTTCACCCAGGTTCCCACTGGGATCCCCTAAAACAGCACAGTCAAGTGGTTGTGCGTACCACAGGTCGCACTATTTTCTGTTGCGGCGCCTGTAGAAATGGTTTATTTTAGCGCGAGTTCAATTTCTTTCTAAAATTGCACCTGATATAATTCTTTCCATAATTCTAACTATTCTCCCTGCAGTGAGGAATTAACTTTCTTTGAAATTATGGTGATACGACAGCAATTGACGTTCAGTGTAGTTCATGAAAGGAGGACTAATTCACACAGATATGTATTTGTATTCTGAAATTTGAGGAGAACAATTGTCGTTTTTTGTATACTAGGAATTCCATGCAGTTTTTGAGAACAGTGATAAGCCTATATTATATAAATTTAGACATTACCGGTTTTACACTTCATTTGCACCAGCGATCTTATTCGTCTCACCCTAACGCCACTATTTTTCAGATCCTGTGATGCAAGATGTGACCCCATTTCTTGCTCGTTCCGCTTGCTTTTACCATTTCTCATTCGCCTCACCCAGTGGGGAAAGTATATTCCTTTTGTTTGAAGATATCTTTGTAGGTAGCAGTAAAAACAGGCTTCTTACCCATTACTCTTGTAATAACGTGGTGTCAAATTTTCTCTCAAGAAAAGCCTGCGACCGCTATTTTTGTAGTGTCATCCGTTCTTTCAGTTAACCTTAAAGTCTCCCAGATATTTAACTTTACCTTACCGATTCAAGAAACTACGTGTGTGATCCTTTTTGACGCTCAGCTTTCGCATCTCATTTCTCATGTTATTCTTGTTTAACATACGTATTAATTCAAGGTTATTAGAAGCCCAAAAATGGTCTACGGTTAAATGCTAAAAATACGAGTTTAAAATGCTTCTTTACTGCCAACTGTTGATGTCTAATAAAATTTACCTTCTTTCTCATTTTTACGACTATCATTACTCGTCGGCTTAATGCAAAAAGAGGAAATAGAGTAGCTAAATTTAGCACCAATCAAATTTGGCGAGAAGTTAAAAATCTAACGTCTTCATATAGAGTGATTTCTGTGGGTGCAAACTATAAATCAGCACTGATTTCATGTCATTGTCTGGTAACTTCACACATTTAGTCATCTTCAGCGTATTCGTAGTACCGTGAAGTGTCCTGAATCCCCCTTTTACCCGTTATAAGTCATCGCATTGTAGTCATGATATGACATAAGACGGTGCTGTTCACTTATATAAACATCCTTGATTAAATGTACACCAAACTTCCTCCGCGGGTATAGTTATTACTTGTCTGTCTTACTTTTCAATGTCCTACGAAATAATGGACGAGGGGTGAATTTCATTTCCCCTCTTGTCTGTCCACAGAGTTTGAAGGTAATATACACTGATAAGCCCATTTTACTCCACTTCCAAAAAATGCGCGCGGTAGGCATTCGACAGAACTTTTGCTCAGATGTATTGATTAACCGATAAAATCGATTGGCTGCTGCACTTCATGAGGCAATTGGTTAGCCTGAGTCTATTGGTCGGATTTACCTCCCCTTCATTGGCTTTCTCCCATTTTTGCGAAAGGTGATTTGGTAGCTCAACAACTGATCTCCACCCCTTTACAACGAAGACTGCATTTCACATTCAGCGCACTCAAGCCTAATTTATTTATTTAATACTTTTATTCTCTGGGCCGGTCAATGATTATCGATTTGAAGTCTCCCCTACTTTTTTTAATCCATTTTTTAATTGCCTTTTTCTCACGGCCCCACTCAAGTATTGTTTTTAAGACATGTCGAAATAGTGTAATGATCAACTAAAAAGACAGCCTATATAGTCATGTCAAATACCACGAAGTTAGCATAGTATCAAGGATTTTTAAATATGTAGTTGTTGATATGTAAGGCAAAATGTTTATTAAAAGTCTAATATAGGAGTTGAACAAACTACGTCATATATCACTTGAAATTGACTCTCTCGCCCATTGAGGTCAAAGTGAGAAACAGTTAGGGCCACAAATAAACGCCTATTTTATTTACTGTTCTTCCTCACAGAAGACGCTAATGCATTGTTTGATATAAGGGTTGCCAAGGCAACATAAAATGCAACAAAGCCCAGTTTTGTCTGCTTGTCCTCTCCCCTGGGTAAATTTAACAAACGAATAAACTGGCCTAACAAAGTTTGCATGCACACACACCCGCATTACACACTGCTTATTATCGCCGTGTGTGCACAGTGTGCGATTAGCTAACACCATGAATAACCTGTTGATTGATTTGTAATAAGTTTTCATTTACACCCACTGAACACACTTCTATCGATTAATTTGAATGGGAAATAACAGTGATTGGTCATTCCCAAAAAAACGGGTCGTCCTCTTTATTTGCATACTTTGGCCGATTAATCGGTGGAGAAATGAATTGGCCTCTCCCACCTCATGTACTTCGCTTATATCCGAATATCCCAGCTCTTAGGTCTTTCGCCTTTCAATTATCATTGCCTAATCAGGTATTTTTCTCCTTCTCTCATCAAGTCTTGGCACCCTTTTATGTGCGTAAACAACTGGTCAAGCGATATGACGTTACTGTTAACCATAGAAGTTACTTCATTCCGCATCATGAATGACTGTTAGTTGATGGAGATCTCTTTAAAAGCCGCCTTGCACTACTATTGTTCTAAATAGGGCACTACTGATGAATTGTCAGTGACTGAGTAAATTATTCGTACGTTAAGACAAATGCCCTTACTCTCTTCCCACTTTAGTCCCCATGCCTTTATTCACCCCTGTCGTTTTTGACCGCCTTCCTTTAATTTCTAATCTGATTTGTCAAATATCATACTTGTAGGTGTCGAAAAAAGCTGAACCTCCTTTCTTAATCCTAATAGCCATGGTCAGAGGTCAACGGGAGTTAGTCCTTATCTTCTGTGGAGAATTTGAAGAAATAATTTGTAGACCGTATGCGGGGGTGAATACCTATCTACTTCTGACAATGCCAAGAAAGTGGGGATTCTAAAATTTAATTTTACCCATTGATTTTCTACCAATCAAAAGTCAAGATTTTATGGCACCGAAGAATTAAATCACCCCCGCTTTTGAGAGCGCACACAGTTGGATCTCCCACTGATCTTTCAACACTTAACCAATCATAACTACTCACGTTTCATAATAAAAGCCGGATTATATGAACACTTCCTTTATACTTGATTTGTGTCCGTGGTCGTCATGACAGAGGACTTTTGTTATTTTTAATGCTAGAAATTTTAGGAATAATTTTGGTTTAGTCAACATTTGAGTTAATTGTAATTAAGACATATAATCTTCGCCCACTTCTCCTCTTCCCTATAGGTGGATACCTTATGGATGCGTCGAAACAAGACACGGATGAAGGTACAGAATTATTCGGTCTTCAAACTCCACCTCAAGCCTGGAGCGTCTGTTCAACTCCGTCCTTGAATATTCCAAGCTCAGGAGCCCTTGCACCTCTTTCTGCCAGTTTTCCAGACACTCGTCTCTTCCGACTTTCATCTACTGAATTCCAAGATGCCGAGGACCTCCAAACAACCTTTGATGACTTGAATAACTCTGAGGATGTTGTTTCAAATCAATATTGTTTCACTGGTCCACCAGATCGTGTTACATCTCGACTGGAAGACTTTGATAGTGGATTTGGTTCGCTGCAGCTCACTCCTACGGAAAATCATTCCGACGGTGTGTGCGAGAACACTTCCCCTCAATCGACACCTTGCCGGAGACGTTCGGCGAAGGAGGAACTTCGTCAACCCCTAAACGAACCATCACTGAGAAATGAGGATGAGGGTGGGGATGAGGGTGAGGAGGAAGAGGAGGAGGATGAGATGGAGATGGAGTCCTGTGTTACGAATTTTAGCAGTCGTTCAGCGCCAAGACAAATGGTTGGATTCAGACGATGTCGTACGGCAGAAAAGGGTTATCCTGATGTGATATGGGATGACGCTTCGACCCCTAAAACCATAAAAGGTACTTTTTGTCTCGAGATAATCATCTTCACTCACATTTGTTGTTCTCTTTCCTCACCCCCTAATCTGAAGCCTGAGAATTCAGTTCTACATATTTTTATATTTTTTAGTCCACTTCGTGGTGAAAATTAACTTTAAGCCAAAAAAATTCACAGCTGTTTATAAAACATTCCGAATTTCAAGTCATTTCCAGGACAGTTGATTACTAGTAAAGGTGTAACCTCTTTATTTGTGGTGGATTTCCTCTTAATTATTCTTAAAATCTGTGGGAGTCTTATGGGAGCTTTTTAGAGTATTACTGAGTTACTGAGGGAGCTGTGGAGTTTCATTTTTATCGAGATAGGCAATAAGTACGACTGAGAATGAGATATTTTTTAGATCTTTTATATTTAGGCTGTTTTTATTGGACCGAAACACGATCATTTCCCCAGAATTATCGCCATATGAATAAGGGTTGCCAAAATTCCCTTCTCACACACATGCCAACGACCATGGCCTATTCTACTACTTCCATCATCACGACACCTGTCATTGCCTCCTCCTCCTCTTCTTCCTCCTACGCCTTTGAAATGTCCGGGTCCACCTCTTCCCCTGTGTCTCATCGCAACCTTAACAAGCGAGTCGTCCAACAGGAAGCCAGTGACTTTCTCTCTTGTTCCGAGGGTAGAAATATAGGCAAATCCTTCGACGATATTGACAGTTTCGGCATTGAAACTGACTTCGAGGACTCTGTCTTTCCACCAACTTTAGATCGCCTTTCACTGCCTCAACCATTGACACGTGAAGTACATCGGAATTGCGAGTCCCTTTCTTTCCGTCGTGGTCAAAATAGCCCAATTTCTGGAATGTCTAATCGACGATCACGAAGCACTGCCCACACCCACTCCCCAACAGAGAGGCCTCGTAAAAGTTGTGCTCCACGTAATGGCGGACGTAAACGCAATCTGTTGAATTTCATACTGGAACTCTTGACCACTCGACAGACATGTGTAGAGTGGGTTGATAAGTCGAAACAAGTCTTCCAAATTGTTAACCCCGACCAACTAAGCCGTCTCTGGGGCGAGCATAAAAACAACATCAAAATGAGCTTCGACTCCTTATCTCGTAGTCTGAGGTGAGGCTACCAGCCTAGTGGAAACCTTTTCTGTTATCATTAAATCGTAATCCTTTATACAGTGGTAATATTAAAACTGGCTAACCAATCATATGGATACTTAAATGATATTCAGTTAGAGGAATTTATCAAGTAAAAATCGCGAAATCACTTTTTTCGACCTGTATAAATCTACTTTAATTTTCTCCAGATGTTTGTAATATTTGGGAATAGGGTTTTGAGGCGGCGGTGGAGAGGGGAGTGAGGATGAGAATATTAAACGTATAACTTTCATTGTGTGTTCACATTTTTCAGCTCATTCTTTGTGGTGTAATTAGCTGAAACAGAGTTAATACCTTATGGCAAAGGCACCCTATCGTTTGCTATTTGTAGACTCTACTACAGGCCTGGGAAATTGGAGCGAATTCCAGGTATTCGTCATCAGTACCGATTAATCCAAAGGCCTCCTGAATCACTCGACCTTCTGAGAGAACCTCCGTATGGATGTAGTTCAGATCATCGGAGGTCTGATACACCAGTGAATCCATCTACTGCCCTGAAACAGCACCCGGCTTCGCATAAACCTCACCTTTGAGATACCGCTACCACCACCTCCTCCTCCTCCTCCATGTATAGACTGCAATTGCGTCCTCTGAATCGTCTTTCCTGCGCTCTTTCCTCTCCCCTTTTTTCATCTCATCTCCTTTGCCCTCCTCCAGAAATATCTACAGTCTTGTGATAGTACTGCCACGACCTTAAGATTCGATATTTTGAAGTAACATTTACCTCAGTCATGTGTATTCATAGGCTAGTTCTACTTTTTTTTATAAGACCTATTGTATAAACTTATTATTACTTATGTGGGAGGAAGAAGAAGCCATGCAACCTGACTTTAATCAGTCGTTTGAGCCCACTTCTATTAAGGAGAGGTGTTATTTTTGGGACGAATTTTTACTTAGCGCCTTAATGCATGAGGAACAAAACATTTGTTTCACCTCCAAACAGTAGTTATGAGAGGCGTTTCTCTGTTTTTTGTTTATTGCACGAAATAGACCGAGTTTCCCGCCTGCTCGATAGGGACGATGCAGCAGTTAGTTGACGGTCTGTTCGGGTGACAAGGTGCTGTAATATCGAGATCTTTGACACCAATCACAGGTCCTGTTAATTGCCAACTGACTGTGTGCTCTGCACCTGCCACTTTGTGTCATGATTTGCAAGGTCGGAAGATTCGAGAATACCTCCCAAATGGATATTAGCAAGACTGTAGACACGTTGAAATAGTCAACGTCAAATTCCTTGAGGTAACTTTGTCCTACGGTGAAGGTTTGGGAAATTAAGATAAAGACGCCGGAAAAAAAAGCGCATTAGTTTGGATCCATTGCCCTGATGTTGCTGAGGAAGACAAAATATAAAAAAGACAGGAAAGAGGGGATAGGGCTGTGTGGTGAACACACAATAAGTCGCAATTTCAAAAGTGTTTTCTCCAAACATACATGGCAAATATCAAGATTTAAGTGCAACTGTTGAACACACGTCGATTACTTAGATACTGTTTGTTTTTCTCTTTTTCTAACCCGCCTACAGACTCTTTTACGCACTTCTGCACCACTCTTCTGATTATTCGCATAGACGCCCACCCATCCACACCCACCCACACACACCCACACACACACACACACACACAAATGTAGAAAGGAGGAAAGAGACATAACCTCGCCCACGTAATCATTTGTCTAAACATCTACTTGTTACTTAAATCAAATGACTCGCCTGCCTCTTAATTTACTATTGGTAAAGTAAGAAGAAGACTATGGTGATGATGAAGGGGGATTTCTTTGAACACTTGGTATGAAGTAGTAGTTGACGAAAGCAATTTCGACTGGAGTATACGCGGAGGAGGAGGAGAGAAGACACAGAGGATTGGAGTGAACAGATGCAATTTCAAATGTAACAAGTGTGGAAGGGAGGAAGACATGCTCTCTGTGCCAGGAAGTAATCAAGACGACCGGAGGGAGCAGCTTAAGCGGAGGCGGAGAGGCCTCAAGTCATCTCGGGTCTCTGCCCCTCGAGAAGGCTTCTTTCGATGCAATTTAATCCACTCTACCACTTCTCCCCAGTTTATCGCATCCTCTCCCCATTTACTCACAGACATCCGCTTAACATTCAGTGGAAGACGTCGCATTTTCCTCCTCGTCATTGCTTTTTTTGTCTCGCGATAGAAGAGGTATTTGAGTAAGCTAGACAGGTGCACCTAATCCTACCCGAGGCGTAGCTATTAAGTCCGCCTACAAAACTTCCTAGGCTGTCAGTTGGCTAACCTGACAAGTGCCTATCGATTCACCAAGTGTGCGTGGTTGTCATCGGCCTACGCAAGTGTAGTAGTACGCCCTTCGTGGATAGAGGATGCCGACTTACAAATAGACATATTGTCGCTGCTTATGTCATCGGAGAGCGTTTTCACTCGACCTCGCCTTTCATTGTTAAACTTACCAGGCCTTCTCTCCAGACAACTGGAGTTACGAGTATAATAATGTGTTTTCGGGAAGGAGGATGCGGCCTCGGGTGCATTAGTACCCAAGTGGGATTTGAAGTGTGAAAGCAAGGTTGATTTATTTTAACAAAACAGGAGTGTGAGCGACAGCTAGCATAGCATTTGGAGCGACAAGAAATTTCATTATTAGGCAGTAGGCAGGATCATGTAAATTAATTGACGTCTTTCGAATGCCTTTATTTTATTATTATGTATTTTTTATATATATTTTGTTGAGAAGTTGGGAATTCCCCGGGAACGTGAAATAAGCACCCGCTGATTGGTCGATGAGAAGTCGAAAAATAGGCAAGTTGCCTAACCAAGGATGTGGTGTGTTTCAACAAGTGAGCATTTGTGGTGAAAACATTCATTTCATTGTTAAACATTATTTTGGAGACTATATTACATATCATTACATATCAGAAGGTCTAAATAAAACGTTTAGTTGTCGGAAAGGGGACCAATTAGAGAATGAAGATATCTATAAAGTTTTCTTTTTGATAAACGAGTCATAAACTGAGAGTAGATTGGGTCTAGTCTCTGTTGGTATTTACCCTTCATTGAGACGGCAGCGCAATCTCCTCCTCCAAGATCGGAGAGTCGGATTCTGAGGAAAACCCCGACCCCCGCATTTCTGATGAACGCCTCAGCAGGCCAGATCCATCCAGCTACCATTCGGATCATTCTATTAGGTTGGATCCGACGAAATGTGATGGGAAACAAAAATGAGACGAGGATAAGAGAACATCAAGCAGAATATGAGGAAAAACTCCACTCAGATATTACCAGAATGAGTGAACAGATGGAGTAGAAGACTCCGCCCTCTAAACCGACTGTATTGGTAATTTGAAGTTTATGAACCTCACTGATGGATGTAAAGATGTGATAACTTTAAGGATCATTTAATCAGGAAACAACATGCAGAAACCAAAGCCAACAAAGTAAATCGCCACTTCTTATAACTTGGTGTTCTGCCTCTAAGTAAAACACTATGCAAGCTCAACTGACATGATCTAAAAACTAGTGGAATACGCCCCAGGATATCTTCCCGTAATTGTTCCGTGTCCATGGAGGAACGAAAAGACACTGACGAGATGATAAACTTTCTCCTTGAGGGAATTATCTCAAAGTTACTTATTAATGAAACCTGATCAAGAGGTGGGTAATTTAGGAATATGAGCGAAAAATTAGCTGTGGGAAAGAATGAACTAGCGAACATTCCCTTAAGGATGAGTCGGTGGTTACAGCACACATTGGTTAAAACAAACATTTCGCAGGAAAATGTTTTCTAAATTTCATCTTTGTTCTTTATCTTCACCATATAAAATTTGATAAGTCTCAGAAGTACCCCTATCATAGTAATGAAATAAAAATGGCGGGCTTTACTTCTTGACTTCTTTCGAGTTCACCAGAAATAATAATTCTTAAATCATTGGAAAGACAAAGTAGACCGCGACACGGCTACCTATCCTATGTGCTAAATTTTAGCACACTAAACTTCCGCATTCGAACCAACGCGGCATACACACCATGAATGTAAGCTTTCAGCGATGTGATTTTAGAAATTGACCCTCTAGCAGAGACAGTGGAAAGCAAGTCTCTCAATGATTTAACATTGTATCGCCTTTTTGTGGACCACAAAAATGAGGGCTCTTTCGGTAGCCTCTATAAACGCGCGACCTCGAGAGAGGGAGTTTTGTTAATTCAGGCGGAATCACGGTAGCCGGGTTCCTTCCGCAGAGGGGCTACGCTACGCAAGTAACTCGACTCCTAATAGAGAAATATACCTATTCCTCCCAAAAATGGATTGAAGTCCCTTTGTTCTACTATTCTTGGGCTAATTATTAGTTAAATTTCATACTGCAATATGGGAGCAATGGAATTAGATGTGGGTTCCATTTTGAGATATTTCTAATACTTGACCTGACTTGAAGTCCAACCAACTCTCGTAACCTCTACCATGAGCACGATTAAACAAAAACTAATGCACGTGGATGTTATTCTTAGTGTCGATTTTGTTAAAAAATTTACACAACAAATAATTTACAAGCTAGCTTTGTAACACACCGCAGCATAAAACTGTACATGTAATTAAAGTTCCCAAATAATTAATGTAGCAAAATAGTGCCATCGAGTTATCTATTTATGTCCATTCCTAGCGGTTCTCCTTCTCGAGAGAATAACATTAAAGTGTTCTGGCGAAGTTCGCTTTCGTGTGGCCAAAAGTGAATCTCGCATGAAATATCAGGCGACTTTCGGCAATGTCCGTAGATATCTTATTAACACAAAAGTGTTAAGTGTTCAAGAGCCTAGTTACCATCTGCTTACCTCTGTCTCAGCTCGTTATTAGGTTTTGGCTTAGACGTGTGCTTCTTAGGGCAAACTTTAATTGTAATCCGCCACGTGCCTCAAAACTCGAGATTTTAATAGCCACGCGGTATCACTCTACCAATTTCTACGCCGTCACTGCCCAACCCGCTCTTCCACAGTTCATCAATCGTTCTATCCTTTAATGAAAATAAGGCTAGTGGCAGCTATGAATACCTCCCTACACCTGGACAATGTAATAATCTCGCTTTCTCTTGCCTACCTACACTAATGCAAAAGCCCGTCCTCGTAGCCATTGAAGGCACTCAACTCGCGACCGCATACACAATCCAGGACATTCATAGCGAGCTTCTTCGAACGACATCTGAACACCCAGGACGAACTCGCTCCCACACACACGTCAGGTAATGGATCAACCCGCCATCCGAGAGGTCTACTTGAAAACCTAAGTAGAATGAATAACTTTACTTCTCCGCGTAACCAAAAGCAGGTGAGGATACACCTCAAAGCACACTGACCAAAAGTCCCATTCACATGAAACCATTACCCTGTACAGAAATCCGCATTTGGTCCAAAAGCATGTACAAATGTGTGCGTGTGTGTTTTACTTTCAGATGACAAAGAGGAGAGAAGTGCAGAAAAACGAATGAAAAGGAAAGCTACGATGATGGAACGAGGTAATGAGAAATGAGGATAGGAACAGGCACACCTCCTCCTCCTCACACACAAAGGAGGTAGGTACTGAGAGACATATCGGGAATTAGGAAAAAGTACAGATAAGAAGGGATGAAGAGCACAGAGACGCAAGAGTTTAAGAAATAATGGTGAAGACAAGAAAGAAAGGAGGAAGTTGGGAATCTATTCGCTAAGGTCTGGAAGTTGCAGCGGTCTCGGGGTGGTTTGTAGTAGCTGTCGCAGCTGCTGTATTCGAAACGGATACACCAGTTGTAGAAGAAGTTCTCGGAGGTTGATTTTCTTGGCAGCGCATTACATCTGGTAATTCCGGAGGCTTCGAATACGGTGTAATATCAAGAGGCTCAAACTGACCGCTTTCTAATAATACAAAAGAATTATCCTAGCAAAACCCAGCTAGGAAATATGCCAAGTCGCAATAGAGCAAAGTGAAAAATACGTAGTAGCGCAAAAAAAATGTCCGTTAAGCCTTACCAGAATCACGAAGGCAAAGTCCGAGAACAGCGGGATTGTGAGCACGAGCTGTTAGGTCTGTTAGTCCGTAATAAGCAAGTGGCTTATGGTCGTACATAGCAGTAGATTCATAAAGAAGAACTTGATCCTCTGGAGGAACTTTTAGAATCCTTCTATCATTTGTTTGACCTCTAACACCTCTGCATTCTCCTTCAGGCTAAGGAAAATTGTGGTCTTCTTGCGGCGAACGGCCAAGAAGATGTCCTTAATCGAGTTCACAAGAAAATAAAATACAATAAATAGCGTACCGCTAAGTTTTATGCAAGCCCAAGATCAGCAGTATAAAATCTGAAAGTAAATGATCATTGTAAACTGCACTAACCTAACAACGAGTAGAAAAATTTCGAAGCAAGAACAAAACAGCGCAACCAAACCTCTACCACTCACAGCTAACCTACCATCGCTCGAAAGATAAAGGCGAAAGGCCCGCCCCGGTAAACAACTCGATATCAAAAATTAAAACACAGTCTTTATTGCATCATCTTTCAACATCCACTGATTTCGTCGCAGTTCTGTGAGTATTTGATCTAATAAATTTTTTGCTTGACTTTTATCTTCTTCAGAAGCGCTGCTACAACTTCTAACTCCTCCACAATCGGCGACCCACCACAGCACGACCACCACCCCCAAGGGACAACCACAGTACTCGAGTTTTGACGATCCACAAGCATGTATTCTACATCACCGACGTGCTTGAAACTTCCGCCTTTCCTTGTTTGACATCTTCGTAGGGTCGCGGCAACCCCGACCGCCCTCCCAATGATTTGCCGATGACTGAATTGTCAAACTCCGCTTGCAAGCTGAACAGAGAACTCCCGGTGTGTTCGTTATCGGCTGCTCAGTGGAACAAAAACCACAAATAGTGCGTGTGGCCCACAAAGTTTCGTGGGCTCCTGCCACCTCTTCATCGTGGCAAACATCACATGGGAAGGCACGCTTACAGCATGGAAACCTGAAAACAACGAAATATAAGTTGTAAATCAGTGACAATGAACTAAAAATTTTTATCACAGCGAAATATATTCTAAGTGAATCAAAACAAATTAAGTTTTTGATAATATCATACATGAAAATTTCAGTAATTCTAAATTTACCTGAGCCAACGGAAGCTCATTTTATAGTGACTGCATGTTCCATTGTTTGGTAGTGGTGTGCCCTTTTGAATACGATAATTGGTGACAGGAGATTTACCCTCCCGTGATATGCGACTTCTTTTCTGTTCGGTAGCCTCCTTTTTCGACTTGGTTATGAATAGGGAAGCAAACCGCGCAGCTAAGAAGGAAGAGAGCAAGGGTTAGGCGCTAGTAAGCAGACATGACGCTGATTAAGTAGTAAAATTAAGTAACGTTCATATCGAATGTCGGCAGTGGCCACTAGGTGTACACATATTTGAAAAGCCATAAAAGCAGGTCAGTCACTCACAAATACCGGCTAAATTGTTCATGGGTTTTGAAATAAATATGTCAGTAAAGAAGATCCCACAAAGAGACTGGCAATTGGTACAATGTTTTGCATTGACCCGATCTGGTTGCAGAGACTATTAGTGAAAAAAATCAAAGGTTATTAACCTCACATTTGTGTAGGGACCCCCAAAATTGGTATCATATCATATAGTATTTATCGTTTCCACCAAATGCAAATGCCTTGAACTGAGAGCAAACCAATACGCCGAACATAATTCTTGTACAAATGCCTATTTAACGAAAAACTTATACAAACCAGCGTTTTTTAGTATTCCGATTGTTTTGGTTGACGATAACTACTTTACACCTCTGCTCAAAAAGAAAATGTTAATGGTGTCTGCGATGAAGAAGGCTAGGATAGCAGTAAAAACGTAAATCATACTTCTGTAGAGTGTTCTTGTCATCTCGATGTCATTTTTGCCACACGATAAATAAGATTTCTAGTTTATGCAATTACAATGTTTGAGCTACTTCACATTCGCTCACCGTGATTAGGGTTCCAGAATCTTTGCAATTAATGCAATTGACAATCAGGTCGCTCGACCGAATTGAAATTTTAGAGAGAAGGCAATTTGCGAATTCGAAGGTGCCCGCACGATTAGAGAAAGAGTCAGCAAGTACAGCAGTGAACCAAAGACCAAGAACTTGTCGACAGCGTTGACATGACGAAGTATGTGGTGGTAGACAGACGATGGACTGTGTTGACTTCGTTCCTCCGTCATCAACTTTTATCGTTGACGTTGGTAATGGTGGAAGACGAAAAACCCAATCAAAAACGTACCTGCAGCGCGAGCAGATGCAACTAACAGGTAAACGGACCAGGAGGCAGGACCCGGCGTGTCCACGCAACTCAAGAGATTCGAAAGAAATGTATTGCTGCAAGATCGTAGGGTTGTCTCCATCTAATTCTTTATTTCCTTCCTCAGTCTCTAACACTTCATCCTTTATCTTCGTCTCCTTTTCACCATCCACCACACTAGCGTCCTTCGTATCTCCTTGCCTTGGCTTCGCCCTGTCTATGTTCATCTGATCCAAATCAGTAGAGTGGTTCGAAAGAGGGTTAAAGAGATCGGGCGTGTTGAAGCATTCAGGGATGCGTAACTCGGCATCTTCTTCGGAATCCGTGTCTCCAACCTTAGAGGAGAAGGCCAGTAAGAGGAAATGCGCCAATTACCAGGCTATATGCGTCAGTGAGGAGGCCATTTAAAGTCTTATCCAACCAGAAGAAAAATGGACGCAAGTAGAGGGACACTTTATTGATGGACTCATTGGCACGTTTTCGTTCATTCACCCAATCAGCAATTGCCTCGTTAAGTTTCCTAAAAAAGATGCAGATATTGCTTCTTTATTTCATTCTGTAAAGAAGCAAGTTCATAGTACCGTAGTTACATTTGTGTTCCTAATGCACAAAAAACGACATTGAAAGATGAAGATTTTACCTAAATGTATTCCATAAAGGAATTGATTAAAAAATTTTGAACAAGTCTATATTAAGTGAGGGCGAATTGACATAGGAAAATAACAGGGAATTACATAAAAAAGAAATTGAAACGAGTGAAACAAAGCATGACGATGATCAAAATGTAACAGAGAATTATGATTGTTATGAGATAAACGACCAAAATTCAGAAACTTTGTATAAATAAAGAACCAATTCCCTATTATCAAGATAAATCACTCAATATGCGGCAAAAATCATAGCACTACGACAAACAATGCTGGAAAAAATATAGGTAAAAGAAATACAATGAAGGATAAAAGCTTGTCACGTGATTTAAGAAAAAATGGAAAGAGTAGTGTGTAAGACTGTGAACACAGGAACAAAACCATAACAAAATAGCCAATATCTACTTCGGTCACTGGATAAAAATAACAAACCCCACTATATGTACTTGGTAGCGACGGATGGAATATCACAAGTCCTTGGAACGCTCAGAAGTGGTGTAGATAATGGGTAATCAGCAGGAAGAGAAATCATAATCAGTATTCTTTTTACTTCATGGGACTACATCCGAGACACAGGAAATTGGTTACAGACTTATATTAAAATAATTAAATAATATTGCAATACATACCCAATCAGGATCTGTTGAAGAAAATAGGAGACAAAAAGTCTTGTCTTCATCGGTGTTTCCGGAAACCGACTTCAATAAATTAGGAGGATATCGTTTTAAAAGACGGTCCACCTCTAAATCGCGCATTTTCTCGAGATCGCCAGGTTGCAAAGCGGTTATATAGGCCTGTTCAAGTCGCGCCGTAGGCCTATCTACTGCGGGTTGGGAAGGATTTTCGGAAATTACAATCTGCGAAGAGGGTGGACTAACGGATTTCGGATTGGGTTTGGGCATAAAAACCTGTTTAAGAGAACGTTGCAGTTTGTAATCGGCAAGAGTAATCCGGTTCGCGTTGTCTTCATCGGAAAGTTGGTGAGAGTAAGCACAATTGCCTCCATAAACGCACTGGCCGTTTAAGAAAAACTTGCAAATAGGCTTTTTAACAGGGTCCGTAAGTTCAACCGGGCCAGTCCTCGGATTAACGTGGGAGAAGTAGCAATGAAACCCGTACGGGCAAAAACCGCTTTTGGCAAAAGAACGACAGCGAGTAGTGGGATGAGAGAATGGACAGGTGTCGCCTTTGATGCATAAACCTCTTTGGTAAAACTTGCAAGATGGGGGAGGATCCATTCAAATGAGGAGAGGGGAAATTTTGCCTGGAAGGAAGTTCCTGCTGCAAGTGAAAATGCAAAAATAAAGGACCACAACCAGAGGTAAGGCTATCAACGAACCCGGCATTAAGTGGTGATAACCTTGACAAAGTCGACCTGTTTGCGTAAATAATCGGAATTAAAAATTTGTTATCGAATGGCTTTTGTAATAAGGCATAAATACCCGATTTTTGATTGCAGCACTTAATAGGCATTTTACTCAACTTATGACACTCTATTTCTTGCTAAGTAAACAACATTCCAAGACGTGTTACAGATAATAATACCCGAGTACCGCATATTATGAAGGTCGGTATCAAGCTACTTCAAAGAACGAGTATACGTGGATATGAAGAATTTCATATAATATTGTTAATTTTGCCCCTCGTTTACGCTATAATTAAATGACCATGGTGAAGAGCAAACAAGTTATTCAGGGGACCAAAAAAGTCCGTGAGAAATAAATTGCGACTACAATCAGTTAGTTGTACCGAAAATTGACCATGCACGAGAAACAGGCAACCTCATATTCACTTAGTTATTCATTTTTTCGAACCTTTTTCCTGGTTTTTCTCCCCAACTTGATATCAACTTCCTAAGTTCAATTCCAACCTAGATGAGGAAAACAAAACAGCAACATATTTAGTCCCAGCATCGTCTGACGGTCGTGTATTTAATTGGGCTGTGCCTGTTTTGTAACAATTGACCCAAACCTTCATAAAATTTCCTTATCGTTGAACTGAAAAGATAGTCTAGGCGTCAATGGGAAACTTTTAAGTTGCCTTACTTCTGAGGGTTTCAGATTTGCTATCTTGTAATGCATGCGTCATTGGCAATATAATGATTTTAAAATTAAGTTTCGTATTTGTCCATTTTTCATTTCCTCTTAGTGTATGCGTTTTATTAGCTTTACAAAATTTTTTGCGAATAAGATTGTTTTGTGTCCGCAATTTGGCGACGATATCAGAAATGAATGAAAGTGTGTTACAACTTGCTGTCGGGGATAAATACCTTAATGTGCGGACAATTCCCCCAAACCCATAGTTAACGTACTAAGCCCTCTAAACTAATTTCCCACATCCTTGAATCCACTTTGATTCTAATCATATGCGGATGAAAACTAATTTTTATCACCAACCGCTTTTTTACACATGCAAATAAAGCAGCTGAGCAATTATTCGACAAGCTGCATATATTCACATTTCCATTATCGTCCATACGTACAAAACGGTTTTATAAATATTTTTATAACGAAGATTTGTGTCAAGTACGAATAGAGCTTCACACGCAGTTTCCGATAAATGCCTACGAATGAAGGCCTCAAGGTTGGTGAAAACAAATTTTTCGTGTTTGCTCTCCTTTAGGCATTAATTTAATAAGTGAATTTTCGTCATGCGTTAACAACTGTCCGTAAAGTGTGAGGCGAATCACTCTGACTTCCTAATTTTTGTTCACAACGGGAATGAACATTTGGGTCTTATGGCAAACCAATGAATGACCTAAGCTACTGGAGCCTAAAAGTCTTATTTACTTTAGGAAATTTTTGGAAAGTTTCATAATTGAGAAAAATGTCCGTATGTGTTTTCGGACAGCAATTTGTTAACGTCAGATAATAGTTAAATACACGTATGCTCATTCATAAATCCTGTTAAATTTTGCTTGAATGAATTTGCCCATAATTTGAATATACCGGATTACTTTAAACTGACCTTCCAGTTTGCGTTCCCTACGAGTGGACAGCGGTAGCCAATACGTAACAAAACTGGCTTCATCTCCGATGAGTGGAGACAATAAGTTTTCCAACTTTTTCTGGGGCGAAAAGAATATGGGTTTTGAGTCATTAACACAGAATCTGAAATCCGGCTTTAAAAACACGAGCGAGTTTTGTGATTTTCTTCGGGATATCAATACTATTGAGGAAAATTACGTCAAAGCTCTTGGTAAACTGTCCAGGCAAGCAGCCTCTTACAGCACCGCTGGAAGCTTTAAGTTGTGGTGGTCTCTTTCCTCTTTTCTGGAGAAGTCTGTTTCATTGCGAAACAACCTTGAATCTGAGCGTTTGGCTCTATGGAAGGATGTTCAGAAGTATTTGGAAGATCTCCAGAAAAAACACAGAATTTTGAAGGAAAATGAAAATACAACACAAGAGGTTGTACATTCATTCCAAGTAGGCTGCAGCACAATACTACGATTATACAACTTTTGCACTAAACGCCGTTTTTTATGTAGATTGCGTCAACTCACTTGCAAAAAGCCAAGGAACTTTATCACACTCGATACAAAGAATATGAAAGGATCCGTCTGAGTGAATCGCGTTCTACTCGAGATATGGAAAAAGCAGAAACGAAGCTCAAAAAGGCTCAAGATGAGTATAAATACTCGGTTGAGAAATATAATAACTTGAGAATCCAATTTGTCGATAAAATGCGCGTGTCATGCGATCATTTTGAAGTATGCTTTTAGTTCTTTATCGATTTCTTACCTAGCAAATGGAATTCTTTCATCTGACACAAATGTGCGCATTTTTTGGTCGGCTTGCGGAAGCTCTAGTTCAGTTCCGTAGCTCTCATCTCTCTATTGTCACTGATTTCAACCATCGACGTTCCTTGGAACTTACTCCCAATCTTCTGCTACTTAATATGATTGAAGAACGTGGCACTGGATGTCAAGAGCCACTTCCTGCTGAATTTGAGGATGTGGAGGTTACTGCAGCATTTCTAAGGGAATCTGAAGAAATTAGTAGCGGTAGTGGCATTGGAGCCTCACAGTCATCAACTCCATGTCCCTCCCATCTAAACTCTGATTCTAACAGTCTTCGTGCCGCCTCTGCTCTTCCAGGTTTGTTAACTCCACTTTCCTGCACTATGCTATCATATCTGCACTGAAACGCTTGATTTTAAGGATTTAAACCACGGTGTTTTTTTTTGTTTGACAATCTCAACCTAATTTAGAAATGTCTGTATCAATTCGTGTTAATCTTTGCCAGGTGAGACTTAAAGATTGCATAGACTCGTTTTAACTACAAATCATGAGCGCTCTAGTAAAAGCGGATGCGTACGATAGTATCTTGGTCACTAAAGCCTTAGTTATCAGTAGGAGATTTTCCAGTAACTCGACAAAGGCCCTAATAATGGAAAAATCCTCACCTTTTCTGTAACGTTTGCATGAGTAAATATACGTGGGATCTTAGTAACTAAATATAGTGATTTTCAACCCCCACTCAGCTACCTTCTACAAATCAAATAACAGTCTTTTTTATATCTCAGCCTTCGGCATTCAGGAGAGCCCATTGGCCAATCGCCAAAGCCCTTTTGATCCCTCGTGGCAGAGTTCCCCGAATGAGATCAATGGTATACATTGCAGCGGCCCAAGTCGACGAACTGGCATCCGTTTTCAGCGTCGAAATCGACAAAATTCGGCTGGATTAGAAATAGACAGTATGAGTGTGAATTCGAGTGAGAAGCACTCCGGGATCGTTTGCGCAGCGGCTTGCAAATGTTCGAAACCTTGCTCGTTTACCCCGGAAGACTTGTAGGCCAATATTTTTCCATCATCTTCATTTTGTATATCTGATTGGCGTCCTGTTGTATTAGTTGGACTTTTTTTTTCTGGAATGCCTTAACAGAAACATATTTGGACACTTGCTTCGTCCCATCCCTGTAATTTGTGATTGTAATTAACTTAGTTTAATGTCTGCAAAATTTCAAGGTAGTTGATAGAGACCCTTTCAATTATATCATCATCTGAATTTGTACACTGATTAGAGCATTTTTGCGATTTTCGATGATATTCCTTGAAATCCCATGGATTCTTGTCTTGCATTAACTCTTCCCATTTTCTCAAAGGTCTTCATCTTCCATAGGATTAACGATGCATTTGTTTGGCTTAAAACTCCTATACTGTCATCCATGTCATACTGATTGAGTTTTTTTAAAGTGCACGACAGGAGGCTTTTTGTGATGCATTTCCGCTACCTATTGAGTGCTTGGAGTAATTGCTCCAGTTCTTCCTTCTTGCTCGTCTTCATAATTTGCGTATCCTATAATGCGTATTTCGTCACATTATCGCTATCTTTCATTTTGTAGTGAACGATTAGTTCATCTTTTTGTCTCATCTCTGGCACTATGAGAGGGAGTGGTAAAATTGTGCGATACTGCTGCAATTTAGATATTTCAAAATATTCTATTGAAGTTCGCAGTTTTTTTATAACAAACAATGATTATCGCTTTTGTAAGTAACCTGCCTCTAAATTTCACTGATTTTGGAAATCTCTAAAACGCATTGCTTAGCTTGTTAACATTTTCACTTTGTTCCTCGACGTTGGGCTCTAGTTTAAATTCAGTGCGACATCCGATTAGCTTAATCGGATTCCTGACTCCATTACTTGACGTCGATATTTGATGGAAGCGACATGATATGACCTACAAACTATTACCATAACACATACTGATTTTTTTAACTTTTCTATCTGCTGGGATTTTATAGAATTCTTGAGACTTTTTGTCTTTTATTTCCATATTCTTAGCCAATAGCCCCAGTGATATGTACCCTAAAGTCCCGCCACCGCCCACAGTAACTTGCATCCAAGTGGACGATGAAGGTTACAACATTCGTCCGGCAAATCCGTGGAAAAGCGAGCATTCGAGATCTCCATCCTCTAGTTCTAATGACAGCAGTGGTAGCGATAATAGTAGCCCCAGTCAGAAGACTTTCAAAGGAATAAAGGTACATTTACTGTCACTTACACTTTTCATACACATTTAGTCTACGTCTCAATTTGACATAATAGCGGGGTTTGACGTCCATTTCTTTCCTTTTTTATGTGCCATTTGTCACTTACAATGTCTAAATTATCGACTTCTGTGTTATCGATAGGATGCTTTGGTTGAGAAATATATAGTAGGTACGAACTCCATCTTTTCACTGTATCGCGTCACTGATTTCCATTTTGCAGCCTAACATGTTGCGGCTTCAAAGTTTTTGTCCCTTTATTTTATCAATAAGGGTTTGTCATTGGCAATTACTCGGAAGTCTCCCTATGTTACATAGAATGAGATGTCTATTTGGGTAGGCCTTATTGACTCTGGTATCATCTGTCACGATATGGATAAGTATTGTTTGTTTTTGGAAATGGGTGGAGCTGATGGTTAAGTGTGACGGTAGTGCGCACCATTTAGCAACTCGGTAAGATGAGGCTTTCATAATATCTTTTTTCCCCTATCCTGATTTATTCTATCAGGTGAATATTCGTCCCCTTGGTGAATTGTCCCCAGGGGTTGCAGAGTCAGCTCTATCACCAACCGCTTGTCTGACTTCAGGCGGTTCCGCCTCCCTCGTTGTGCGAGACTTTCGTCGACCACATACGTCAGCTGACAAACCTTTTGCAACAATCTCTGCTGTGTCTTCACGTACCTCGAGTGCTCCTGGTGCTCCTATCATCATGGGAATGCGTGCTAATTCTGTTGCAACGGCTCCTTTGGTGCCTGTATTGCCTCCACCGCCTGGACAAGACACGATTTCCAGTCGGCGGGGTGGACGGGTTCCCCTTAGGAGGGGTGAGGGACCCTGTTGCTTGTACATCCAACGCACATTGAATCCTCTACCTCCACTTATTTATTCATTTATTCACAGTTGGAAAGACTTCTATTTTGCTTTCCCTCGCGTTCCTAGATGAATCTCTCAAAGCATCAGTCAATGCAAGTGAAGCGGTCGAGGAAGCCTTCAATCCCTTTGAATTGCCACGGCGTGAGGAAGCAACTCCTACACCCCAAATGATGACTGGGAGTTGGGAGGCCGTCTTCAATAAACCAGACGACAACAATGAGACTTACGACCGCTTGATTGACCTCCGCGACGACCAAGAAGGGGCTAAGTCCGATCTGAGCCCTCTTCAACCGACATCTGTGGAAAATAAAGTTAGTTGGGTGTTTTTTTTTCATAATTGCAGTTAATTTGTTTAAAAAATGACCCACTGAGATGGGGCTTCTGTTTTTTGAAAAACCAACAATTTGCATTGCTATCTTACTTGTTTTTTTCCCCTGCCTTTTGCCACATACCAAGTTGAGAGGCTTATATTCGAGGAAAGCACGGCATTTCTCCAATTCCTTTTAGCTTCCTTTGACTATTCCCTTTGAAGTTGCAGCGGTTCCGCTTGGCATCTGAATGCCTTTTTGGCATATTTTCTGAGAAGCGAAACTCACTTTTGATCACTCTTTTTTTTCATTTTTATCTGTTAACCCACACCTTGAAAGCTTGTCCGTTTTTCTCTCCGTCTTGAATTTGTTGATCGCATTGATGCAGTTCACGTCTCAAGGCCTTATTTGGGTGAAAATACTGTCAAGTACAAAATATTGTCAAATACACATACCTAGTCATTGACATCATCATTATCTTATGACCAATTTGGCCAATGACCTCAAGACAATGTTTTTTTTTTCGATAAGAAAGAAGGACATTAAAGGGAAAGGGATAGCCATCTTTGAAGATTTGTCTACTTTCATCCACTCACAGATGTAACACTGATATGTCTTTTCTTCTGGCAATTTCAGTTTGAGGTGAATTTTTGACCCTTGTTTCCATCATCGGTTCACTAGAAATGCTCGACAGTTCCTCTCACCAAATTGAGTTCTTGATAATGTCCTTCGTCATTTATCATTAGGAGAAAATTCCTTGGGCGTCTTCCACATTGAAGGCATTCCTCACTTGCTACCATGTTCCACATGTTTACGTGTGGCATATAGTTGTCAAAGATGCCTATCCTACATCCTCATGGCTAATAACAAAGTCATGGACAACAGAGGCTGTGAACAGATGTGAAAAATAGCTGTCTACATGCATATTCCTCTCCTTCATACACTTGCTTTACTTACTTACTTACTTATCTCCACTTCCACCTTAGATGACGCTGCAGAATGTGTGGATGTTGGCAAAACAGGTATCTGCACTGTGTTTCATTTTGCGATATTCCCCTTCATCCACAAGAGTATAGCGCATGTTTTGGCGTTATCATTATTGCCGTTGTTTTCACCTCCTATTCTCCTTGCTATTGTTGCTGCCGTTGCGGCAAAATTTGATGCTCCTTTTGTGTCTCCTTCAGGATTCAGACGAATTATCCCTCTATTCGGTGAGTAACTTGAGCCCGAGCCACCACGCTGTCGAGCACGATTTCGTTTGCACATTTATTGAGATAGCAATAAAAGCGGGCGTGAAGTAATATAGTTTCTTTTCGGCCTTCACAGGTTTCCCATGCACCCTCTGGCTGCATTGGATGACGATGATACGTTGGGATCTCCTCCTCCACCCCCCACCTACCTCCCCGCTCCCGCTCCTCCTCCTCCTCCTCTTCCCCCTCCGCCTACCCTATCAACGCCAACGCCAACACCGCCACCGCCACCACCACAACATGTTTCCACGATTTTCCACTGAGGCGCGAGCCCCTCCGCCGCCTATTCACCCTTGCCAATTGCAATCGCTCTGACCGAGACATGGCGAGCCCAATTCCCAAACGGTGGAGGCAGCTCCTTTACAACTACCGAGCGTCCAGCTCAATCCCTTTTTGGGCAGGTGACTCTAGCGGTGGCTAGGGAGGACCTACGTCTCCTGACCCACTCCTACAAGTCTCATCTCAAACCTCTTGTCCTCATCTTTTCCCGTGCCCAGCGAATGCGTGGCCTCAAGTCCAGTTTTAGTGGTATCACTGTACAGTGAGTAACTGCGCCTAAATCTCCTATTGTCTGTATCAACTATTGAAAGGACATGAAATTGCGATTTTCCTCCCATTAATTATACCAAATTATGGTGAAAGTGAAGGCGCAGTCGTGCTCAATGCTCGTTGATGGTGAAATAGTGACAGGGGGACAACGGTTTCGTGTATGCTCTTTCGTAGAGATGCGGTAGCGTTTGAGCTCCAATGCATGCCTCAGTAAGTCCACTCACAAGTCACAGTTTCGTCATTCGCGTCGTAAACCGCGTAGAGGATGACGCCGCGTACCAAACTTTTTCAGGATTCAGAGATTGTCATCACAAGTTCCTTCGGCTTCCACCGCTTTCCAGGTGATTACTGCGAGCGGAGGATATTTGGTGTACAACAAATAGAATGTTTTATTAAAATTACTGCGCTTAAGTTCTCTGTCGGTGTCCACTCGACTTTGGTGTCATTAATGTTCACACAGACCGAATTTCTCTTTAGTGTGTCTTCTTTAACCTTCCATCCTGTCGCCTTGCACCTACGGAAATAGATTGGAGGGGCGAAGACGCAACGAGGCAGTATCGGGTGCGAATCCCTGGGACTCTTCTTTACCACCACCTTGTTGGGACGCAGAAGCGAGGCGCTGATGAGAGGGAGGAGGAATACACCGACTCTGCCTGTTGGATTACATGGTCGAGGCGGCAGGCCTGCCACCACCCCATCACCATGTGCACTTTCTGGCGCGTTGTGAAAGACTACCACTGATTTCCGACTGGATTACTTTGTGCAGTGGCCTAAGTGCCTTCGTCCTCGTCTACAGGGGATAAGGATGTTGTAAACTCTTCCGACATCAAGGTATGAAGGCCTCTTTTTGGGGGATGCTCACTTACACGTGGTTAAATAAATTTGCCTAAGTTTAGTCTTTCAGAGATTTTGCCAGTCTTTTTCTACAAGACAGAAGTAGGTCCAATTTTTGTCGTTGGAGATTTTGTAATCTCCAAGTCCTTCATGTCCGCCTTTCTCAGTTGTCAGAATTGCGTGTGAATTTGTTGATCGACGGTGGCGTTGTTCGAATGCAAAGTCAGCCCCTGGGCACTTGGGATGCTGAACAGACTCGGCGTCTTGGAGTATTCCTCTAACGCCCAGCGGTCCTCCCCAACGACAGCAACAGCAACACCTCGGTGTCGATGTCTCGGGCAACATACGCGCCAAATTCTTCCTCACACACGTCCAGGAGCACCGCAGCCGGTTGCTCTACAGTTTTGCCGTGATGGCGGATGCCTCCCCAGTGGAGCCGTCCTGTCACTCGGCGCAGAATCTCTTCCCGGCGGCAGCGGCGGTGGGGCGGAAGCTATCGTCTGATGATGTGCAAGTACCGTCTTTTGGGTGACCGGTATTTCTGTGACCCGCCAGTGCCCCTGGCGCCGTTGACGCAGCCTCTGACGCCCCTCCTCCCTCCAGCCAGTTCTAAAGCCCAGTCTTCCGGGTGATCACCACCTTCCCCTTATTTTCTAATCCGATTGCCTTCTTCCTCATCTACGTGCTTTGTATAAAATGGCCTTATTGACATTCACTTTGTTCGTTCCTTTTTTCGTTTCTACTATTACAACTCCGGCCCACTCAACAATTACGCGCCTTAAATTTTCTACCCTCTTCCCTGCCCCTCTCCTCCCCCCCCCCCCCCCCGGTTGTTTTTGATTTATCTCTCCGTGTTGACAATCTTGAAGTGACGCTAGAATATCACTGGCATCCTCGGCTTTCTTTATCACGCGTGTGGAAGTGGCGTCGAGGCCGATTAGCCAAATGAGGAGTTGACCGCATCGCCTGTAAAGTAGTTCGGTTCTTCCAGTTAACCCATTTGAGCATCGGTTTATCGTCGCCAGAAACGGGTGTTCTAAGCACTTTTCAAAATCGTGTCCTCGGTAATATCGCTTGAAAGGGAGGAATATGCCTCAGTGGAGAAGAGCTTGCGTTTATCTGGCAGGGTATGTTCAGAATGCGATGCTGTCGGCTCTGCTCCCCCTCCTCTCCTTTCGCCCCCCCCCCCTCCCCGGCATAAATTGGGTCAAGTGGTTGGGGAGTCTGGCTAAGGGTGGGACAATTCATCGGCGCGTGAATAATTGCTGAAGTCTAACGGAAATGGGGAAATGGTTGAGAGGAGGTTACTGGGATGCAGAAGAAGCGGAAGGTTTTCTCACGTCCTGCTCCTCCTCCTCCTCGTGCAGCCGTACACACCTAAGTTTCTTAGGTCTTTTTGCTTCTTAAACACAAGCATTTGTTTGCATTGCTGCGAAAGACTTTAGGTTTTGAGATTTTATTTAACACGACTAATAAGAACAACAAAACCATATTTTCAACATAAAATTGAATGATTTTGAAAGCTAACACGAAATGTTAATTATTTGCCGTCAAATGCCGAAAAGCCACAGTTTGTTTGGACACGAAATAACCATGCACACCTTTCAGTTGACCAACTTCCTTACTCAAGTGGATTCGGAAGAGGGGGTGCAAACACACAGTTCGCGATAGCATTTTTGCGTGTATAGCCGAGGTCTCCTAAAGACGGAGGCCACCTCGACTCGAATATTCTTCGTGGGGCGAAATTCGCCTCGTGAATCGACTTTACGGCTTAATTTTCTGTGTCAGACGGAGTTAGTGGAGTCTATTTTGTGGGTCTTCTTTATCATCGCAACTTTACGCCGATGTGCTTCAGGTCATCGCGGCGGTCTCCGTGCCATTTGGCTAAAGTCGCAAAAGGCCTCTTTAGGGGCGTTAATGCCTACACATTGCAAACTATTCTGTAATGCGTTAGACGCTCATCCAAAGGCGTTGGCAGGTGATGGGGACAAGGGAGAAATTGGATGAGCCTCCTATTCACTTACACACACACACACACACATTGACGAGGCAGCAAAGCAAAGGAGGCGGCTTCACCACTTACCGGTAACTAGTTTGGGTGCCACTCTCAAGGCGCCGCAGATTAACCACATCGACCCAGACAGATCCACTTGTCTACGGACTCGTCAATTGCAGAGATTGTGGACAAATTGTTGAACGTTTCCGAGGGCAGAACCGACGTAGAGCCTCGTTTGTTTTCCAACCATGTCTCTTCTGTCATTTCACTGTTTCACCGGTGATGAAGGAGTCAACTTCGGTGGCTCCTGATCAACGATATTCGGTTGAGTGGCCATCTTCCTTGACGTCTTCTCATCCCCAGATCAGTGTTTTCCGCGAGGTCGCAAAGTGCTATCCACTTGGTATGCAACCACAGTAGTCGAAGCTACTTGAAGAGCTATACTGTGTTGAAGCAAGTTACCAAGTCACCTCGCATCCAGTAGAGAAAAGCGTTTCTCCACTGTCTGCAGCCGAGACAAGACTGCGTCGAAGAAGAGAATTATCGAAGCTATCAACATACTGACATCGACTGGGGTAGTCGAGGCCATGCTTGTCATGCCTTGTCATGACACTCATCGTAGTCGTTAGTGGAAGTACCAAGAGTTTCATTCGCACAATTTAAGGACACCGATAGGCTTAACAGTTCTTTCTACGTACTGACAAGACCTCAAATCCAACGCCTGTACAAGGAATACGAGAGAATTTTCAGTGAGAAATAAAATTCCCTTGCCAGAAAAAAACCGAGAGGGGTTGGGAGACAGTCAAACGCCGAAATGAGGAAAGTGAAGACTCGGAGGACAAAGAACGTTGAGGTGTGACTGGAAAAAGAGTATGGTTAGATTGAAAGTTGGATAATTTACAAGGCTTAGTGTTTTGCTCTAAACAATTCAATTAAAGCAGGCTTGGAGTGCAAATCGGTCTTGATCACAAGGTATTTTGATTATGGATTAGTAGGAAGATGGAGGCAGTATCCATTTGGCGTTTATTGCCCTTCTCATCTCTTTGCATGTGACATCTATTAACTGCTCCTACTGATATCTTCTATTAAGTAGTACGTTGCCTTAATCAAAACAGACAACCGTAGTAGTAAGGGTATCGCTCGATTGTACGCCCACGAAAATAATTTCACATGACGACCTAGAAGACAGTTGAAAATAAACCCAGAGACGAAGAACCAAACATCCTCTCATGAGGTCACTGGTTATAAAGGTTGCGAAACCGCAAAAATAGCTGTGAGGTCGCTAACACTTCTTTTTTCTACTCTCCGCACTGATACACACACCGAAGGCTTTAGTCTCGACGGCAAATTAAGGATAAGAATGACTCGATCTTGCCTCCATTAAGGCAATAGACGCTATTGGCACTACTCCTTCACACAAGGCCACACCAAGGCATGCATGGCATGGCTACACGCCGAGGACCAGACACTCTGTGAATGTGACTCTTCTTTCCACACCTTCTACTACTTCTCTGTTATCGGGTCCAAGTCTTGATGACGCGGAAAATGGCAGCAGGTGAACTCTTTGCGCCGACGAGGAGTTATGCAGCATTCGAAGCACACAAAGCCGCCTCCGCAGTGGTCGAGCACTGGACAGGTGTCAAGCGCGATATATCACATGTCTGACAGGTTGTCGTGCTAACCTCACCTGCATTCATGTCGGTTGAACCAAACGACCGAGACTAGTGAACAAATGAGGGCATCAATGTGCAAGTTCTGCGTCTATGTAGAAAGTCTGCGAACTAAAGAACATCAGAAAAGAACTGGCGATTACACGCGCTTTCTGTCGCTGGACAAAATCAACTGACAACCCGACTTCAATGCGGGTGGGGAAAACGAGTTTCGTCCGCTCTCATGCATGGCGGGCGATAGAGTAGCTCGGGCAATCTGGGGAGCGTTGTAAAGCGCGTCGTCTCGTCACTTAACTCTTCAGTAGGATGAGTGTCTCATGAATCAGTCCTGAAGGCGACTTGGCTGCAAACTATGCAACCTGCGTTTTCGTTTAGTCGGTGCTCAGTTGCGAAGGAGAGAAAGGTGCACTCGATGTTTTCATTCGTGCATGTTAAGACTATTCTTCATACTCTGTTCTCAACATTCTTCCGTGTTTGTAAGCCACTTCCTCTTTAGTCATCTCTCCAACCACAGGGCAACGAGATGCCCATTGCATCTACCCCTTTACTCTGGGTTCCAATTACTTCAGAGAACAACTCAGCAAGCTTCGAGAAACGTTGATGAGGCATTCGGTGATGTCGGCACTAAGGAGAAAAGCGTGCTCGAGTTTGGTCCCATGAATTTCCCTTCGCCAGTTTGAATAGCGTCAAGGAGCCTCGAGGAATACAGTCGCACCATGTTGACAGGGGGCAGGAAGTCAGAACGACGACTGTGGAATCTAATCCACACACACACACGCACACACCGAGAGTTTGGTGGACGAGGATGTAAACTGTGCAGTGGCCATCGCCACGGCTGCGGCTGTTTTCACAGCTGCGTATAATGGATGAAGAGCAAAGTTGACACTCAAGCGCCCGTCCTACGAACTGGCCCAACTGCCCACGAACGAGACCAAGACGAAGAGGAAGTGCGCATCTCTGTGGCCTCCTTCGCAATTGCGCGCATGCCACTGTTTGTACACAAAATCATCACTTGTCACGAGAAGTTGATCTCCCATGCTAGTCGAGAACGTTCAAGTGGATCGGCAAACAAGAATGCACTCGCAGGACACCCATCTCAGCCGAAATTGTAACGAAAGCATCGTGATGAGTGGTTGGTGGTTGAATGTGCAGGGAGCGAGCCTCCTCCACCCATGCCTTCTCTCATTCCTGCAACCGGGCGAAAGTGGAACAGCCGCGGACTGTCATTTCCCTGAAAATGGTGTCAGATGTGCGAAATAACTTGTCGAAACCACAAACGGCATGGCTCATTCGACATCGTGCAATACTTCTGCGTGTTAATGCTGAACGACAGGCACGTGAAGCTTCATTTACTGTTGACAGACTAAATAACTTCTCTACAATGGAAAGTTTTGCCAAATCGCACAGATTCACTTCATATGTCTCCTACCGATTGTTGCCCTTTTCGTCACTGTGAATGGTTTTTAGTGGAGGACGATTAGAAAAAGCAAGAAGTTATCAATACAGACTTTGAGCAGTTAATTGAGGCTCACAATTAAAATCGTCCCTCATGAAGGACAAAGTGACTGGCCTGGTGCTTGGCAGATAGTCGCAGATGTCAATGGAAGTTATTTTCGTTGAATATAGTGAATAAGGTGAAAATAGTGCTTCTAATTTTCTACTTCATATTCATCGCCCTTTTCATGGCTTTCGACCTAACACAATGGACTTCGATCTCAACAGTGTAGTAACCGGACTGGTGTCTTTTCCTCCTCCTCCTTCTCCCTGAGTCCTCCTCCTGCAAAATGAACCAGCTTAGACGACATGAAAAGCAGAGGGTCACCGAAAAAGGATTATGCAGTCAGCCGAGTGCAAATAGAAAGGAATTTTGCACCCCGAACTTGTGCCAAACCACCAAAGGATCAAGTCAAATGTGAACTTTCAGCAACTCGACAAACTGAGAGATGCAATTTGAGTAACGTGGTCATTAGTGGCTAATCTTGAGGCTGATTTTTTTCGCCATGATAATACAAAGCGCCACACACATTCGATTATTCGTCAAAAATTGTTACCTCTGAGTTGACAAGTCTGTCGTATAGCACTGACCTGACGCCTTCAGGGTTACAATGGAGAAATTCTTAAATCCCAAGAAATTTTAATGACGCTTATAATATCAAAACACAACGCTAGCAACGATGAGAAATTTTGCGAATGTGGAATTATGACACTGTCAGATTGATGGCTAAAGATTCTCAACAAACGAAACTGATAGCACCTGAGGAACGGGCCTCGGAGGGAAGACAAAGCGGACCGAAGGAGGAGAGCAAGGCATTTCGAATTCACAGAGCGTTGTACTCGATGTCTGGCTTGTTGTTGGGCTTCTCAGGCGTGTGAATGGATGCGAATGAGATTTGGGCCTGCGTACTTTTTAGGATAGAAGGTCGTGAGTGTGGGGATTTAAGGCAGTCGAATGACGGTAGGCCTCATCCTCAGCTTTGAGCAAGTTGTCTAATCAGAACGGAGTCATCAAAAGCGAGTTGGAATACGCCAAGCCAGGCCGACTCAAAGCATGTCATTAGGGAATAATTGAGGTGGGGGAAAGTCACATTATCTGCTTCCTTCTTGCCTTCCTTTCCGCCTTAGGCACTGGTCTGTTGACTTATTTACCAATATTCCAACCTTTTGTGAATACTTTCCTCTTATCAGAGTTGCCTGTTGACAAAAAACGAGGCGCACAATTGGAGGCAAGGAAGCGATGACTATTTTTGCGGTGCTCATGAGTTTCTAACGTGGTAACGACCTCTTCCCCTCAAGTCCTCGAGTCTGTCCACTTTCTTAAAGCCCGTTGACACCGTTGTGCGTGCGGTTCTGGGAGCACAAACCTCTCCTCAACGTGATGCCAACGGAAATACGTCGGACCGTGGCGTGGAGAGGATGAAATAGAAAACAGCCGGCCCGAATGATTGGCTCTAAATACCGCCAGCAGTTATTGTTCTCTCGATTTACCGTAATTGCTATTAGTGGCCGCCTTTCAATCCGATCTCGGTTGTCTTCTGTCTCTTCAGGGCAATGCTGATTCGCGAACTAAAAAGATGCCTCTTCGCCATTAAATACAGACATTTTCATGAAAAGTAGTAATTGCCAGTCTCTGGAAGCTCGATTAGTTTGTCTCCTTGTATAGACGTAAGCATCCACGTGAGGACGTGACCATCTCGGGATCCATCACCAATATGGGCATTGCCGTCGCTTCGGCGGCGAAGGAAACCAATGGTGCCTGTCATGCTGCAGTTTGACAGGTCGACGGCACCCCGAATGTCCCATTGAATTGACAACTAAGTGATTGAGGATTTTAGGTAGGGAGTGTAAAAATTCGAAATGTTTTGTTGGGAACTAGAACTTTATTCAATTAGGTGCTATCAGTTTCGTTTGTTGAGAATCTTTAGCCATCAATCTGACAGTGTCATAATTCCACATTCGCAAAATTTCTCATCGTTGCTAGCGTTGTGTTTTGATATTATAAGCGTCATTAAAATTTCTTGGGATTTAAGAATTTCTCCATTGTAACCCTGAAGGCGTCAGGTCAGTGCTATACGACAGACTTGTCAACTCAGAGGTAACAATTTTTGACGAATAATCGAATGTGTGTGGCGCTTTGTATTATCATGGCGAAAAAAATCAGCCTCAAGATTAGCCACTAATGACCACGTTACTCAAATTGCATCTCTCAGTTTGTCGAGTTGCTGAAAGTTCACATTTGACTTGATCCTTTGGTGGTTTGGCACAAGTTCGGGGTGCAAAATTCCTTTCTATTTGCACTCGGCTGACTGCATAATCCTTTTTCGGTGACCCTCTGCTTTTCATGTCGTCTAAGCTGGTTCATTTTGCAGGAGGAGGACTCAGGGAGGGGGAGGAGGAAGAGGAGGAGGAGGAGGAGGAGGAGGAAGGAAGACACACCAGTCCGGTTACTACACTGTTGAGATCGAAGTCCATTGTGTTAGGTCGAAAGCCATGAAAAGGGCGATGAATATGAAGTAGAAAATTAGAAGCACTATTTTCACCTTATTCACTATATTCAACGAAAATAACTTCCATTGACATCTGCGACTATCTGCCAAGCACCAGGCCAGTCACTTTGTCCTTCATGAGGGACGATTTTAATTGTGAGCCTCAATTAACTGCTCAAAGTCTGTATTGATAACTTCTTGCTTTTTCTAATCGTCCTCCACTAAAAACCATTCACAGTGACGAAAAGGGCAACAATCGGTAGGAGACATATGAAGTGAATCTGTGCGATTTGGCAAAACTTTCCATTGTAGAGAAGTTATTTAGTCTGTCAACAGTAAATGAAGCTTCACGTGCCTGTCGTTCAGCATTAACACGCAGAAGTATTGCACGATGTCGAATGAGCCATGCCGTTTGTGATTTCGACAAGTTATTTCGCACATCTGACACCATTTTCAGGGAAATGACAGTCCGCGGCTGTTCCACTTTCGCCCGGTTGCAGGAATGAGAGAAGGCATGGGTGGAGGAGGCTCGCTCCCTGCACATTCAACCACCAACCACTCATCACGATGCTTTCGTTACAATTTCGGCTGAGATGGGTGTCCTGCGAGTGCATTCTTGTTTGCCGATCCACTTGAACGTTCTCGACTAGCATGGGAGATCAACTTCTCGTGACAAGTGATGATTTTGTGTACAAACAGTGGCATGCGCGCATATTGCGAAGGAGGCCACAGAGATGCGCACTTCCTCTTCGTCTTGGTCTCGTTCGTGGGCAGTTGGGCCAGTTCGTAGGACGGGCGCTTGAGTGTCAACTTTGCTCTTCATCATTATACGCAGCTGTGAAAACAGCCGCAGCCGTGGCGATGGCCACTGCACAGTTTACATCCTCGTCCACCAAACGCTTGTGTGTGTGTGTGTGTGTGCGTGTGTGTGTGTGGATTAGATTCCACAGTCGTCGTTCTGACTTCCTGCCCCCTGTCAACATGGTGCGACTGTATTCCTCGAGGCTCCTTGACGCTATTCAAACTGGCGAAGGGAAATTCATGGGACCAAACTCGAGCACGCTTTTCTCCTTAGTGCCGACATCACCGAATGCCTCATCAACGTTTCTCGAAGCTTGCTGAGTTGTTCTCTGAAGTAATTGGAACCCAGAGTAAAGGGGTAGATGCAATGGGCATCTCGTTGCCCTGTGGTTGGAGAGATGACTAAAGAGGAAGTGGCTTACAAACACGGAAGAATGTTGAGAACAGAGTATGAAGAATAGTCTTAACATGCACGAATGAAAACATCGAGTGCACCTTTCTCTCCTTCGCAACTGAGCACCGACTAAACGAAAACGCAGGTTGCATAGTTTGCAGCCAAGTCGCCTTCAGGACTGATTCATGAGACACTCATCCTACTGAAGAGTTAAGTGACGAGACGACGCGCTTTACAACGCTCCCCAGATTGCCCGAGCTACTCTATCGCCCGCCATGCATGAGAGCGGACGAAACTCGTTTTTCCCACCCGCATTGAAGTCGGGTTGTCAGTTGATTTTGTCCAGCGACAGAAAGCGCGTGTAATCGCCAGTTCTTTTCTGATGTTCTTTAGTTCGCAGACTTTCTACATAGACGCAGAACTTGCACATTGATGCCCTCATTTGTTCACTAGTCTCGGTCGTTTGGTTCAACCGACATGAATGCAGGTGAGGTTAGCACGACAACCTGTCAGACATGTGATATATCGCGCTTGACACCTGTCCAGTGCTCGACCACTGCGGAGGCGGCTTTGTGTGCTTCGAATGCTGCATAACTCCTCGTCGGCGCAAAGAGTTCACCTGCTGCCATTTTCCGCGTCATCAAGACTTGGACCCGATAACAGAGAAGTAGTAGAAGGTGTGGAAAGAAGAGTCACATTCACAGAGTGTCTGGTCCTCGGCGTGTAGCCATGCCATGCATGCCTTGGTGTGGCCTTGTGTGAAGGAGTAGTGCCAATAGCGTCTATTGCCTTAATGGAGGCAAGATCGAGTCATTCTTATCCTTAATTTGCCGTCGAGACTAAAGCCTTCGGTGTGTGTATCAGTGCGGAGAGTAGAAAAAGAAGTGTTAGCGACCTCACAGCTATTTTTGCGGTTTCGCAACCTTTATAACCAGTGACCTCATGAGAGGTGTTTGGTTCTTCGTCTCTGGGTTTATTTTCAACTGTCTTCTAGGTCGTCATGTGAAATTATTTTCGTGGCGTACAATCGAGCGATACCCTTACTACTACGGTTGTCTGTTTTGATTAAGGCAACGTACTACTTAAATAGAAGATATCAGTAGCAGCAGTTAATAGATGTCACATGCAAAGAGATGAGAAGGGCAATAAACGCCAAATGGATACTGCCTCCATCTTCCTACTAATCCATAATCAAATACCTTGTGATCAAGACCGATTTGCACTCCAAGCCTGCTTTAATTGAATTGTTTAGAGCAAAACACTAAGCCTTGTAAATTATCCAACTTTCAATCTAACCATACTCTTTTTCCAGTCACACCTCAACGTTCTTTGTCCTCCGAGTCTTCACTTTCCTTATTTCGGCGTTTGACTGTCTCCCAACCCCTCTCGGTTTTTTTCTGGCAAGGGAATTTTATTTCTCACTGAAAATTCTCTCGTATTCCTCGTACAGGCGTTGGAGTTGAGGTCTTGTCAGTACGTAGAAAAAATTCGGGAAAATGTTGGGTAGATTATTAAACTAGCCTTGAAATTTATGAATAAAGATATCTAGTGTAGGTTGCAATGCCCCTCTCTAACAGTCGTAGCGAATTCGCACGTTCCATAATTTCCGATGCGCTCTTACTTTATTCTTATGTCGAAGTTTCTTTTTATTCTCACATGCTAATCATCTCTCGTCCGTCACTCGAGGCAGTTATTCTCTATCGCCCATTCGTTTTCTTCTCCCTCATAACATCCTCTTTCTACCACGTCTGTCTGTGCCTTTTACAGCAACATTCCCTAACGCATTTTGCAATACTTAATATCCTTTTCTCACCTTTTTCAATTGGTGGGGCTTACTTAATTTTAATCACGATTGGGGAATTTTTACAGCAACATCCTCCTCTTGAAATGTTCGCTCTCTCCTTTATACTATCCTCATACGTTGAAATCACCGTTTTTACCTTGACTTCTCTATTTACTCGATTTGTGAATCCACGCATACTGTTACCCTGACTCTTATCTGACTTTTGTAATTTAATTCTCCATTTTTACTGACCTATTTACGATCTCTCGACCTACCCTCAGTGGTGAAAGGTAAGAAAGCTTTATACCTCCTCATAGAGGATTGTTGGATGGCCTTTCAGGTCACCATATTAATTTGACAGCTGCGGCTGGATAGGCTGAGTGAAGCTACGATAGTTGCCCCAACACCGAGTGAAGAAGGTCACCTCACTGCACCTTAGAAAGCTTCTCCTGCATTTTGTCTACACGAACTGATGTGGGGTTTTCCCACTTTTCGTTATTGGACTGTTTTGTTTTTCGAAACACAGTAAAAATAACCTAGCAACACCTTCAATGAATCATGTTGTACTCGCGGTAGTCAAAGTCACCTTGTCAAACGGTTTATCACTGACAACGGTGTCTAAGACTACCGCGTGACTAAGAGTCGTCGCCTTACCCGCCCTCGTGCAATGCCACGAATGCCCTACTATCTTGTAAATAAGTAATATAAACGACAATGTACGTAATTCATTATAACTTTCGCCTGTACCTTTGGTGGGCAGCAGGAACACCATCGAACAAATAACTTCCACCTAACCGACGTAACCCCGAGGAGGGGGCGTCGCGGTCTTGGCATCCACCAGGTGGCACAACTTGTCACCCAACTGTCACGTCGCGTTGTACATTCAAAGCAGATACCAGTGGCACACCATTAAGTGCACTGGCTTAAATCTATCCAGTACACCAAAACGAATAGTTCTTTTGTCACTCTTATTTATCAAGATCGAATCACCTCGGTTGTCCCCTCTTATTCCGTAATAAGCGCCTCCATGAATCCAATCTGTGCCTTCCCAGAACAACCATTAAGAGACACGGGACAAACCCATCTTTCTACTAGTTATAAAATCATAAAAAGCGATGATTATGCGAATATATTCAAATTCGTGACTTATCGCATTACCGATTGTTGGCATGCATTCAGTAGTCTCTCAATCGGTAGACAGGGTGGGGATATCGGCTCCCAACCAACACTTGAGAAACTGTAATGGATTTTGGTGCGGGAGCCATAATTACTGCATATACCATCAATGACGCAATGGTCGCGTAAAGTTTAATAGGCCTACGAAATCATCTCCGCTACTTATGCAGTCCCCCACAACTCAAGATTTGTACACATTTTTTAAGTTGGAAATTGTTTATTTTCGATTTTTAGAATAAGATTAGTTGACCACCGTTCTCAATATTGTCTCTCGATTTCATAACATGGAGGAGATAATCACCGATCGTCTCTTGCCAGATATTAGTTTCTCAAGGATAGTCTAGCCGGTTCGTTTACAGTGGAGTTTATGAGGTGTAGTGGTATGGTTAATCTCCCTCTATCAAGTTTCTTTGCTTCATCTCTTGACTTTCCCTTTCCCCTTCTTCAATCGACCTTTTCACCTTTTTCTCCTTCTAGGCTAATACCCTTCCTCTCTTCTTCCTTTTCTATTTACATGTCCTCGTACCACGTTAGTTTACGTCTGTCATCTCCACTCTACACATTGTAGTCGCTAATTCGTGAGATAAGGTGTTGCCCAAAGTTAGTGGTATATTCTGGTTGTTCTAACTCTTCTTACCGCGCTACTGTACCACCTCACGCATCAGAGGATTTCAGAACCTCACTGGACTATTTTAACATAATTTACCTAATTCTTTCTAAGTCGAAATCTCCTACTTCTCTATCCGAGTATTTTGCGATGTGGGGTGAATTACCCATCGCGAAATGACCACTTGAGCTCCAATTTTGTGTGTAAATATCTGAAAATAGGGGCATGGACTTAGGGCTGATAGGGAGATAGTCCTTCCCAGAAATCCAATTTTTGCGAGATGACTTCAAATAGCACTGTTTCTTTATAAGATTCACCCCACTCACACTGATGTCAAATATGCGGCGTCAAAACTCGATACCAGTTTGGCTATTTACGCGATTCTACGCAAACATGGCACCAATTTGCGCATGTTAGGTTGTGTCCAATACCCTCAACCTTAGTGACTCTCCGATGAGGTCATGAAGTAATTGTAACCCATCCATCCGTCTGGCCTTATTCGTCACTTTCACAAAACCTCGAGCGCGTACACTCCGGTCTACATTGTCTTCGTCCAGGATGTACCAAGACGAGAGGACTACCACCGACTTGGTGGCCAACGATCCATTCACCCAGGCCTTTCACGAGATTGACGTTGACAGTGATGGTGTCATCACGAGGGCGGATTTGGAGGACTTTGTGAGAAGAAATGAATTTGCAGATGAAGCAATTGTGAGGGTCAGTTGAACACCCTTTCAATAAATACCCTTTGAAGTGTTTCCTTTTTTTCAAGACTAACATTATAACACATAGTCTACGTCTGTAATCGCAGACAATTAAGTAGCGGTTAATGAGGTAAAAAAAGTATTTGACGCGGCGGAATTCACACACTTAAGTATGATTTGGCATTCTGGGAGGTTTCACCTCGACAATACCGACCGTCTAGATAGATAAACGCGGCTACCATCCCACTGGCCAGCTTTCCTCTCCTTTTATCCTCAACATCTTAATGCCATTGTACACTATTGTTCTTGTACACCGTAAAATTCGGCTATATGGCAGAAGAGATAAAGAATGCTGCAAAAACTGTTGAATTTGAAAGCAGTCTAAACATCCTCTTGTCTCTTTTCAGTCATGGATGAAGTTGTTCGAAACAGCAGACGGTGATCTAATAACAATGAAATTATATCGCGAGAAGTTGGGACTGCTCGAGGATGTCAAGTAAGGTGTCTTCCTCTACGACCTTTAAACGTCTTCCGAATTTTTTTGGAAATTCATGTGTTTCCTTGTCCACCCTTTCGAAGTTGTTAATGCGCTCTACTCTCGGGGTTGTGTCCTCCTCTGGATAAACCAAAGAGGGTGACTCCGAGTGTAATTGCGCTGATTGCTTTAACGACGCAAAAGGGACCAGCTCGCTGTACGAAATGCTGGTGGTGCTGCGAAGGTGGTAGTCTATGCGGCCTAAAAAATCCCAAATATATATTTTAATTTTTCTTTGAGAAGTGATTATATATCTGCTTCATTAAGTAACCCTTCCGTGCTAAATGAGATTCAGAATTTTTTGTGCGTCGAGGTTCAGGAGTGTGGCCCGCGCAACCAATAGTAGGTTCGGGAGCCTCCTCGCGGACGCGCGAAGGAAACCAATCGGCACTAGGCGAGCCTGTTAGTCGTCAAAGTCTAGGAATTTCGAGGAGGCTAGTATACCGCCACTAATTTTGTTGGCATTTGGCGTTAGAAATCAAATTTAATACTTGTTAGCATTTACTAAATCTTGGAAGAAATTTTGCTATTTATATTATCCGCCTATGGCCGCTTTTCAACTACGTCAGGTATAACAAACCTTTGTCTACTTCTAACAAATTGGAATTTCGAGGAAGGAATATGCATCAACTGAGGGTTCTTAGACTCTCTGTATGTACCTGAAATTTCAAACAGATAGCTCAATATCGCAGCATTCCGAGTCGGCTGGAAGACTGAGTGAGAATGAAATAAAATATACAAGCTTTTCAGTACTATGCAAAGCGTATGCACACTAAAAGATATCTTTAACACAACAAATATTCGCTTTGAGCGTAAAATCTGAATGTCTGCTAAATGGCATTACCTCACAACAGTGCCGTTTCTGTGACATTTTTTAGTTTAAGTCCGTGATAAACTGCATCCCGTTTCGACTGAAAGTTAATTTTGTGCCGGAGATATTTGCTGAATGTGTTTTTTAGTAATTAACCAGATGAAGGCATCAGACTCTTTCGTTAAAAAAAATCACCGTGGAAGTTCGATTCCTGAAATGCCATGATTGTAGAAACCTACGTCTTGTCTCCTCGTGGGACACCCCGGAGACTCTCCCCTTATAATGTTTTTGAGTTTTAAACGGACTCTGTAAGCTGTCACTGCTCTGTCGCACGAAAGAGTCAATTTTGATGTCACTTCAACACCGCGCTGCAGTGTCACATCCGTGATTTAACGATAAGATGTTAACATTCTTTAAAAAAGCATATTCTCTCCGTTGATAGGCCGGCAACAGCTCTGTGCACCTTAAACTTTGGAATGAAAGTGAAAAAAAGTGTGAGACAGATGGTTTGGATTTATCCTGCCACTTTACTCCCCTAAAGCGTGAAAGATTGTAGAGCACTTGGGTCTTTCTAGTTCCCAACACTTGCGAGTGTGTCATATCCAGTCTTCTCAGTTGCCAAGTAAAGTGTCGCCTGTCGATGTGACTACCGTAAGAAGTGATTACTGGTTCAAAAATTGGGATACAAAAACGTGGTGGGGCGATATGAAAATTGCTCCCTAGACAATTTCAACAATTTGATAAAATCTGATGTTTCCCCACAATTTGCCGGTTGTTTTGTTGTCCCATAGCTACATTGACAGGCTTCATGCAGCATTTCGGCCTTACATTATTGTCATTCTCCCTGTCTGCTTTATTATCCCAACGGAAACGTTTGTAATATTCTTAGACTTTATGCGCTTTTACTCCGTTACCTGCCTATTCACATAGCGAAAAAATTGTTCTCTTTTTCTTGACACCTTTGAGTAATGAAAACAAGTGCGAGATTGCTTTCGTCGTTGAATGGTAGCACACGAGTTGTTTAATGAAAGCACACTTTAATACGTCTCGTTTTTGAGAAGAACATTACACTTACATTAAGTGTCTCTAAATTTGAAGTATTAAGTTGGTAGATACTATCAATTTCGAGATATTTTATTAATTCTCCTGAGGTTCTTGGCGATTCGTGAGAGGAGTACCTGTGGCGGCAACGTTCCTGGTCGAAAAATTAACAATTTGATGCATGTATTAAACTTTGAAGAGGTTTTTTTAAATTCCTATGCTGTATTAGGAAGCGCCTGAAATCTCCGCGAGCTAGCAGCCCTGAAGTGCAGAGCTTTTCAACTTTGCGAAATCCGGAAATTCGAGTTATCTCAGCGAATATGCCGACGGAACGTCAAGCGGAAGTTATTGAACAAGTCTACCGCTTTACTGGCATCACTCCCAACCCAAATAATAATGAGAGTGGGGGAAATAGCACCGCTTTGAAGCCGAACGAGTCGCAAACGGTGGCCGATTTGAAGCAGTGGTTAGAATCGCGTTTTGGTGGAGTCTGGCACGTTCTAATCATCCGTGGCTCCTACTGGATGCAGTATTCACATGAAATTGACTGCTCTTTTCAATTCCAATTTGGTTCTCATGTTTACCTGCTCTGGCGCACACCCGCCAACTAGAAAATGACATCCACGTTTAAAACGTCCTTACAATCTGTCCTGTAATTGATGACCTTGGTTTAATACTTCTGACAGCCTTTCTAGCCCTTCTGCCATCGGATACGGGTGGATTTGAAAATGTTACTTCGAGGAATTCAGCGAGAGGAAGCGGTACCCCCTTGTGGCGTCAAAAGCCATGTTTCTCATTGCTTGAGCGAGATTTAAAGTCGCAGTCATTTCTTGTTATTCCATTTCGATTGTGAGATTGGATAGCTATTTAGACCCGCTCCTGCATTACACCGGTTGAATGAGTTTGTAGAATAGCCAAAAGTACGAAAATGTAAGAATCGCAGCGTCCAATTAACATGTTACTAACGTGTTGAAATCACCGTTTTAATCGGGGATTTCTGCGAAAATCATGGCGATGCATACACCCCCTTGCGAGTATATATTAAAATGAGACCTCAAAGAACGTGTAGTCGATCGTGTGAAATGATACTACCCGAGAGATTCCCGACACTCGTGGCGTGTTTTGCTATACATTATCCAATAGCGAATGGCCGCGTTATATGTAGTCGTCAACACGTGTCCAATGAGGTCGCTGCGTTTAATCATAACAAACACGAGGCAACGAAAAATGGCAATCTACATAAAAATCGAGACGAAATAAATATACTTCTCTATGCCCAATTTTTTTCATCACATATGTATGGTGCATGTGAGATGGATGTGAAGAGTCAGTTAAGACTTCCTGTTGAATCTTTTTCAAGGTCACCGGTTAACAAATAACAATATTTACCGATAGCATTTGGATGATGAAGACTAATTCCCTCCATACTAACCTCTCTAGGTCATACCAGAGATTAGGTAGGCCAGTGAAGAATTTAGTGGCTACTGTGTGCTGTGAGTATTACCAGGAGGAGTTCAAACAACACTAAAAATTGTCGCTACGCTTAGAGGATTGTACACAGTTGACAAAAAAGTGCAACGTATTTTATCACTGTACTGACGGGACTGTCAGCACGGCTTGTCAAATTGATATTCCCGCAATCCAAATTGCTAGTTTATGCTTCAGTTACCTTTTAGTCAATCAAAAATATTCCTCTCGTGTTTTCTCGTCATGAGACCTCTTGAAACATTTTGAAGGGAGTCTCACTGAGTCCTGCCTGATTGACCTATAAACTCACCCTTTTCGCATCCACAACAAACTTGTTTCCAAACATTTATACACTTTTCATATGTTTTAATTCTAAAGTCACAACATTGATCGAACACTTGTAAATAAACCTGGTTAGTTAGCCTTAATCTCAAAATGTAAAATTTATTTGCTCCCCACAAGTGAACATATACACTCCATGTCGTAACATCACCTATCAAAAGGTCTTTTCGGATTAACAGGCTTTGACATGTGCACCTTGATTGACGCCTATCCCATAATCCAAGTTGGCATCGGGACTTAATCACCCCACTTCCACCTAACCACAATTGAAGGTAATTTGGTAGGCAACCATAAAAACAGTCACGGGTAAGCTTGACGAATAGCAAGGTTGTTTCTAAGACCTAACTTATAAGTGTTTATGCAGTTCTCATCTCCGAATTACAACATCCATCTAGAACGACGTTGTGATTGATTTTGACATAATTCTCTACTGAAAAAAAGGGGAGTGCAAACCAATTTTTAATAAAAGAGTTTAGGAGATACAATTTAATTAAATGCATGTGCTCCCCACAGGGTGTTGATTACGTGTATCTAAGGGAGACATTTACACAGGCGCTATAAGTGATCAGAAGGTTCACTTAATTAGAATAAGCACATCATTCTTCTCGCACAACCGATATGATAGGCCGTTAGGGGCAACTTAATTAGGGTTCGGGATCGTCTATCACTGCGCGTAGCAAGAGAATTGGTAGCACACGCATGGAACTACCGCGTAATGTCACGATTATTTCAACGCGTATGGTCTGCCGGGATCAGGTAAGGATAACGACTAAGGCCATGGAAATACTTCGCCGATGCAGAAAACACGATACTATGGAGAAGTTTCCTGCCAAGTTGAAGGCATACCTTGATGAGGAGTATGGGTTAATATGGCATGTGGTGTGCACCACCGGCTCCTATTGGATGAATTATGCACATGACGGCCCATGGACCCTCAACTTTACCGCGGACGGACTTCAGGTTCTCATGTGGAAAACACCTGTTGATGAGTCCATGCATCAGCCGAGATTTCACTCATAGCTATTTTGTATGTCTTACCTAGCTGGGGTTTATAAAGCTAATAAATATGCATTATGAAGCATTACTTATGGGGAAACTTTGGTACGTCGAGATGAAGGATATACAGTCAAGATTTCCTGATAACCATATTGGTCTCCAAAGTAAGGGACAAAATAAATAAAAGGATAGGGAGGGGAGGTATATAGAAAACTAACATTATTTAAATATAGCATAAAAATTTAGACGCCGAATTCGGCTGGCTTAAACACATAATATTTTGCATATCTATCCTCTAATTATTTGAAATTCATTTTTATAAATTGCCCGCAAGCGTACAATTATTGAAATGGGTATGATTTGGTAATCTGAAACTCAATTTACTTACGCCAGGATGGCTTTCAAGTCTGTATTTCTCTCACGTATTATTTCTACAAAAATAGGCTGGCGGGAAGTTGCATGGGAACCGGTCCGGCGAATCACCAGTATGTCACTATAAGTACCACGGTGAACAATTTTTGTGATTATTGTGAACTATCCGGATTAGAACGAAGAGTATTTGAAATTGTGGGAAGTTCAGCTGTCTTAAGGAGCATAAATAGTGTTCTGTACTGCCTCAAACTTCTTCAAGCAACGAACTGGATTTTGAATCGAGAATTTCGGATTCACCTCATTGCTCATCAAAATTTTTAGAAACGGTACGGGAAGTATGCCACTTAAGCGTGTTATTGTTTGTCTCAATTAAGCGAATTCGAATAGGGTCAACAAAAGTCGACCTTGAGAGAAAGCATACAGGCGGTGCTATGAAAAGAATATTATTATGTACTCACCATTGAAAACATGAATTAATTTATGCCCTCATTTTTTATAGACAATTTAAGGAACCATTATTAGAACCATTTGGCCCGCAGAGTGCATCGAACAACATATAAAAGAAGTTAAATCCAAACTATCGTTGAATTTTCGAATGTCAAATAGATTAGTAATGGATGGTAATTTGGTAAAATTGACGATTATTTGGATGTCCTCTTGTTGCTAGTTTTAGAATAACTTGTGATGGTGTCTACTTTTCTTATTTGCGACAACACAAAATACTGACACTTGGTTTGTGGGTCATTCTCAAAGAGGGCAAGCGCGACGGATCATTGCTTAATAAAGGCAAACTGGCGTTGATATGCCCCAAAAGTCATCCACTAAATTGTGGAACTGAACGAATCGGAAGGCAATCATTGTAAACGGAAGCTTCAAATTACACACGCAAAACATGCATACGTCGACGTTCTTTCATTAGGAATGTAGTATTCTGACTGCGGCAGTTAGCACATTCTCTTTTATGGACCGGTGATTATGAGCGAAAAATACTGGGTGCGCCAAGTAAATGTAGAAATCTACAAATATTACAATAACGACCACACCTACGATCAGGAGGATTTAACACAGTAAAATTATAATTTAAAACATAGTTCAGTGTCAGTATTGCAGCAAATAGTTGCTATGGCGACTGATGTGAACCAAAAAAACAGTGAATAATTGGATCAACTAACTTTCTTGTGTGCCTTAGTTATCGTTTCTATTGGGGCCTGACTTGGGTAAATATTGTTTATTTCACGTTATATCATCTAATGTAGGCTAAGTCCAAAATGCATCATCCATAAGTTGACGCCGTTTATGAAGGTATCAGTAAATATCAATTAAATATCAATAAATCCACGAGACATTTAAGCCACTTATTTAAAAAATCTTGCCTTCAAGGCGGTGTGAAAGCAATCATTAATATGGTGTCGGTAAGTATAAGCCTTTTAAACTGCGTTAAATGACACGAATCGTTTCACTTAATATACGACAAAAATCGTACCTTGTTTGAATTTTTACCAATCCGTCTGTCTTTTTGATAACCATCCCCATTTAGCCATTGGTTTGTTTCGACTCGCCTGTGTGCAAATATTGCTCTCTCTCGGCAGATGAGACATTCCCAACACCCATGACACTCTTGGACATGGAAAATAAAGAAAGCATTTTATCGGCTTTGAATGGTTTGTTCTCTGATTTTTGGATTGGTGTTAGACTTGGAAATTGATATTAATTCGACTTCTCCGATTCTTGAGGAGTACCTCCGTGAGGTTGCCAAATATGGACTTACCTTGTATGACTTTACTATTTTTTATGATTAGCATTCCTTGGTTTCATATCAAACCCCTGATTCTACAAAAGTTTAATCACATCATGGATGAGTTTATCGAGGATGTTGACGAAACTCGATACCCGAATTTACTCCGAATTGGTGAAATGAACGATCTCAGGAAAAGGGTGTATAAAGTACTTAGTCAGTTTGAGGGGTAGCTTTGGGTTTTTTTATAATGCTTTTAGAACCCCTTTTACCATACAGAGGATTTGTGAGCTACTTACAGAACCTCGAAAGCACTATACTCGCCCAGACAAATTTTTACGAGGACTCGAGAAAGCTTGCCTTGTTGTTTCGACAGTCGACTGTTACGGAAAGTATGCATGGATCTTCTTTGTCTAATTTTCTTTCGTAGTAAAATACACAATCTCGATTTACACCTCTCGGGAAGTATTAAGAGATCTACGCCTACTATCATGAATGGCTCTTCCGAAGAATGTGGTTCTAACGATTCACTTGGAGATTCTTCTCCATTCGCCAAGCGTTCAGATGAGAAAGATAGGGATTTAGATGATAGTGCTGTTTCAAAAGAGTCTGTTTCCTCACCTAGACGACCTTGCATCAACTTTTATCGTTCGCTTACCGATCGAGTGAGCATTCATACTTTAAATCTTATCTTCCTTTTCTCAAAGTCAGTTATTTTATTTTCTCGCAATTTTAGCGTTCCAAACTTCTAGACGGTCAGACTAAACCCACAAAGGATAGCATACTTACCTCCTACAGTCCTGGAATCCCCAGCAAACGCACACTTCAACGACCTTTCCTTAGCGGAAGAGCGTCCCCATCCTTCCGTCCGATTTTAGAAGAAACAGAAGACTCTATTGGTGTTAGTGATGAAGCTGGGGAGAGGAGTAAGAAATCGAGAGATGAATCAGTGATGGGAGATACCAATATTGAAGAGGAAAAGACTCTAATCGAAGTGGTATCGGAGAATGAAACCGGACAAAACTCTCGACCTCTAATTGGCAGGCAAAAACCCTTCGTAGACAATGATGTCGCCGGGGCTATTAGTGTATGTTTAAGCGGATTAATCAAGTATCATAAAATCTTTAGTAAAGCGGTTTACTTCCTTTCTCTCCAAGCCTTGCTGAATGTACAAACTTTTTTTTCTGTATGCTTAATAAATTGTCTTTTAGGGCAATTTAAGTTAGTTTTTAACGAACCACCATATATTTTGCTTTCTATTTTTTGAATGCTGTTAACTTTAAATAAGGGGAAATTTGTGTTTGTGACTTGTTCTTGTTTAAAATAGGTACGCTGAGGGTATTTACTGAAGTAATATGTTAAAAATTGCAGTTACGGTATATTTAATAAAAACATCAGCTCTTCTTCTAAATAGTATTGTTTCTACCAAACTCTCAGTCTACATCAACCACCGTCCCGCCGATCGATCAAATGTTGCGACCAATGGGACAACTGGAGGCTTTTGTAAACACAATTTCCATAGTCACCACAACATTGTCCTCCTCGGGTGTTTCGGGAACAACCACTGCTACTGCCTCCTCGGATTCAACACCAAAAGAACAAGTTGAATCTTGTTCTATCAAAAATAAGGAAGAAGAGGTGGCAGAAATTGAAATCCCGGTAAGCGCGGTGGAGACTGTGAGAACTGCAGTCGTTGTTGAGTCTGAAGAGCGGTTGCAGGCTCCAGTCGAAATTGTGGGAACGCAGAGAGAAAATGTCATAACGCATACGGCTGCCCGAGCTTCCGTAAAGCGTGAGTCGCTCACTCCTGACGGTTGTGATGAAATGCTTTCTCCCGAAGGGAGGCAATCGGAATTAGTAGCTAGTCCTGCAAAACGTTTGCGTATCGACTATGGGGCAAGTGAGGACGAAGGAAGTGGAGGACCTGTATGCATTGGTGTGAGTAGAACATCTTATCAGAGTACCTATTTGGCTGTTTATTTACACGTCCCGTTACTTGCAACCGCAATGTCTTATGTATATTTCAGAATCGCTATCTTTTTTTCTATTTCCAGCTTAATGGCCTTGTTTATTCATTCAATTATCATAATCTTAGTAGAACATTCGATTAAATGTTTGATTTTTAACAGCGTCTGGTTCATTTAAAATCATCCTGTCAAGTTGACAGCTTATTTTTGACCACCTCCTCTATCTCTGACCCTCGTAGGCCGAATCCCCCTCTACTGAGTTGGAAGCCGACGAGGGAGGAGCGGAGGAGAAGTCTGTTAATAATGAGGCTGATAACAGTCAAAGTACACTTGGGTTTTTGGCTGAATCCCTTCCCACAAGGGAGGCGGTGGAGCAGGGGGATGAGGTCCAAGCGGATTATGAACCAACACCAGAGGAGAGTGTTGTTGTTGTCGGCTCAGAAACCGAAGAACATAAGTCAAGTTAGTTTCCTGTATCACCCTTCCTGCCATCGGATTCTTTGGAGTGCAAAATTTTCTCGTCTGATGTTTTACCTTCTTTTCTTCCTTTTTAATTGTCTCTAGAGCAACCCAAGTTCTTGGTATATCTAGATTTGGCATAGGTAAAACATTAATCTAACCAGGTTTTTTTATTGGGATTGTGATAATGATGATGTAATGAGGAGATTAACTTAGTCAAAATAATAATCAGATGATGATGCAGGGCAGGGCAGGACAGAGCAGGGGACGAGGTGAAAACCGAAATGCTAACTTTAAAAAGACAAAAAGAGAAATGAGGGTTAAAAATAAAAGTGATTGACTCAAAGTAAAGTAGATTGCATTCTCTTCTAAAAGAAAACCACAGCTAATGCCGAAATGTTAGGAGGGATAGTTTGCGATGGCAGGGATTGCAGTAGAATTTGCCTTCCTTGTGGTTCCAGTTGCCGCGTTGGAGTACACGTGAGCATTTGGCACATCGGAAGCAGGAGTTGTGAAAAACTTGACCCAAAGCCTCAATACTCTCCGCGCGGTAGGCCTTGCGCTCACAACTCTGACATTTGTATCCCCCAATTCGTGTTCTAATGGAAAGGGGCACGTTTGCGGACAGTGTTGAAGTTGACATTCTCATTGCCGGATTGGCTACCGGCGCTATCGGTGGTTTCGCCGCATCCGGTATTTCTGTTTCGAGGGTGGGTGAAGGACTCTGTTTGTTGTGAATGTCTGAACTTGAATCTGCTATACTCTCCACTCTGGTTTCAACGCGAGACGACATTTGCTCCGAGGTTGAGTGAGGGCGTTGACGCAGTTTGATTCGGGGTTCTTGAGTACTTTCCTCCTGAGGACACTTTAGTGAAACTTGTTTTGTTTTCATCTGCAAAAAATCCGTCTTGAGATTTTGTTTAGAACATCGCCGAGCACTTTTCGAGACGTCAGGCTTGTCAAATAAGTAGTGAATTTTCTTCCATGGATAATGTGAAAATGGCATTTCTTGAAGAACACTTTGACGCCATTTGGCATCTCTTTTCTCGCGAGTCTCAAAAGAACTCACAGTCCTGCGAAATCTATTGGAATCTAATCGCCAGAATGGCATTTCTTGCGCAACCCTAAGTCTAGACTTGGTCACGCTGGGTGGTGGAAAGCGTTCAACAGAAGGCTCATAAAACCGACGTCTTGAACGGCCTCGGGACTTATAAGGTGCGTGTTTATTCCATCGCTTCCTAATACTTACTTCCTCGACTGAGAGGTCAGACATGATATGCGGAGAATCGTGACGTTTGAGCATAGGCTCATGATGCTCTAGCCTCCGTTGGTGCCGTCGGAGTTCAATGTCTACCGGCTCCGAGACGGAAAGGGAGCGCACAACAACGCGTCTCGACTCCTCCGCCGAGTCTGTCGCCGACTTGGACTTGTTCATGATCTGGGTTCTTGTGACACAGACTTTTGGATGGCTCATAGTTACGGCTGGCGCAGATGCCTCCATGAAACCGACTGGAAAGGTAATGTCCACGATCACTGAAAGGCGGAGAAAATCAGTGCCACTCCACCCGACCTTGGCACTGGAGGGTGGACAATCGATGGGTTTAAATGGCCAGGATTTGTGATCAATGCGCACTTTCACGTGATGAGACACGCGGGAGGGTCCGGTGGCACAACTTTACCCACGGTGTCATCTGATCCCCCCGTTGACGAAACCACGAGAGGTGTACACCGAGGCATCGCTTTCACTTTCAAAAAAGAGCTTCCTCGTGTCCATATCCTGTCTTCACCAGGTAAACTAGTCATTTGCCGTTGTATCTAATATTTTTGCCGCGATGGGCCAATTTACTGTCACATCACCCAAGAACATTGTGACTACCGTCCGGTCAGGAAGGTATAAGCCTGATTTTTTCTATCCGGCCGTGTGAGTTTGTATCTGTGATCTCGGATGCATAAGATAACTACCCAAGAGGGCCTCCCATCATCTTTCACAAAAGTCTATTACCGACGTTTTGTGAACTTGACCTCGTTTTATTCTTTTATTGGTCAACCACGGAATTGCGAGGTCACCTTCACGATTGGCAAGTGTTAACGCGGGTTTAAAAAAAAGGGACCGGCAGTAACCGAATCCTCGTGATGCACACGGCCTAGGCACACCCTGCTTCAGAATGTCGTATCAGTAAATGCGGAAATTCCTTGTACATAAATTCAACCGCCCTGTGCTCCACCCTAATCCACTCTGCTCACTGAGATGGAAGGTCATTAACATTTGAAAAAAAGGCAGTGCACACTCAAAAGTGGCAGTAAAGTAGAAATGTTCATATTTCAGCCAATACCCACCCTCCATGCCCAAGTCAAATCAAAAATTTGAAACTTAAGACTTTAACCTTTCCACAATATGTGACGATTATCGTAGTAGTTGTCGTAGCAGTAATAATAAATGAATGTATTTACACCGCGAAAAGGAGTTCCACGTGGAAGGAAAGAGAAGAAACGGTGAAGTAAAGTGTACGCTATGCCTTGGGAAGCGTGTTTATGTTAGCGAGCGCATGCATGTGTGTCTTCTAGCACCCAGTACTGCATCACATTAGCGTCTGTACACGGGGTGGAGAAGAAGGACATCTCCGGTCACGCACTCATCCGCACGTACACATATTAAAGAGATGACATCCACAGAGAAAACAACTAGACAGACGTACTGACACAGACACGGAGACAGAGTGTAGTCAAGGGAAAGAATAGTGTGCAATGGAGTTATTCGTTAGCGGGCTTAATCATGGTCACGGTAACGCCGGAATTAGAGGTAGTGGAGGCGGAGGAGGAGGCAGCGGCTGTCGGTGTTGAGGATTGGGGTGGGGGCGGAGGAGCGGGAGAGGCTGATTTGGGAGTTCCACTGGGATTTGCAGCGGCAGTGGCATTTACCACAGGAGCAGCGGCACCCGCGCTTGTGCCACCTGCACCCCCAGCAGTGGCACCAGCAACGGCAGACGAACCCGCTGCAGTGGGGAACTCTTCTCGCACCGCGTTCAAACACTCCCATGAAATATCCGCAGGGGCTCGACTACGCATCCATGTCACGTACTCTTCTACCTTGTCCGCATCCAACGCTTCTCTAGCGCGGTCTATAAAAGGGTGAACTTACTTTTATTCATCTTACCCTTAGGACGTGACCATAGCATGTACGAGAAATACTTCCGAGGTAGAGGATCGGGCAGAAGCACACAAAACCTAGTTCGTATGTATTAGGTGTTGGATAAAAAATCCGACCTGTTGACAAATCGAAGCCTCAAGAAAAAGCGACTCTGATACGCGGTAAGAGAGTATCCCATAGACATAAAGAGAGAAGCAGGTGGACACGAAGGAAAAGTAGAATGTAAACTTCGTTCTTATAGCAAATCGTGTCTCCCTTAGTGGACTTGATGCCCTTGCATGAAATGAAATCACAGAATCAGCCTCTCAACAGTTCCTATTTTACAAATTCCATGTTTTTTCGATAAGGCTTCTTTAGCAGAATCGACTATCCTATTTCCAAGCTAATGTAAATTATGGAAGAGCCCGTGGCATAATCATGCACTCGGAAATCAGAGGAAGTGGAAAGGATCGCACCACCTCAAAGCTTAATAGAGTCGCTTTAGTAGATCGGGATTTTAAATGGAGTAGAGAAGGTACTAAGTAAGGCTAAAACAGTTGTCCGAAGGTTACTCAACCATAATACTCAAATAGAAATCTCATGAAACCTAAGATACTACTAATACGGGATTAGTAGAATTGTTTGACACGACATTGGACCTTGACATCGTCAAAAAACGCTCGAAACAAATTGCTACGATCCCCATGCCTACGGAAGGAGCGATGATGTTAGAATGACAGTTAGCGGAGTAAAAATGTTATTTCAAGAATTAATAAAGGACTACTTTGAGGTGAACAGTAAAGACATACTTGGTGACACGGTGAGAACTCACCCCTATGGACAGCGTTAAGGTGGCGGTAGAAGTCCCATCTACGTACAAAACCCTTGCGGCAGATTCGACAGGTGTAGGGTCTCACGTCTGCAAGATAGATACAAACAGAAAAAAACACGTACACATACCCAAGTACGCCAACGCAAACAGACTTTCGGAGGGCACATGATGAGGAGTTGCAAGCCACTCACCCGAATGAACCTGAATAATGTGGGCTTGGAGACTCTGATTACGGGGATAAACCTTGTCACACTGATCGCAAGCGAACTGCTTCCGTGGTTTGAGGCTGAAAAGGGATGTAGATCTCGGGTAGGGATGGTATTCACAAGCCTTGAGGCCTAACTAACATTGGGAACAAAGGACTTCAAGATAAGATAACAATAATCCCCAGAGTATATGCTAGTACAACTTCACATCAGCGGTTAACCCTTGGATACACGGGATTCTTCGTCACCGATGGTAAAGTAAACAATCAAATCTGCCTAATGAATGTATAACTGAGAAACAAGCCCAAAAGATTGACGTAAAACTGTGCCATTTCACCACAAATGGCCTACCTTGATCATAGCATCTATGTCCAAATAACATGTATTGGTGGAGAGGAAGAATTTAGGAAAATAAAAAGTGGAACGTTTCGTAAAAATTAAAAGCGATTCTAAAATTCCTCATTCGAGAAGAAAAAAAGGTTTCTGGACTATCCCATGAGTGAGGAAAAAAGGTAGGTTTTCAGTTCATCCCAACTATACTAAACTGGCGAGGGCAGTAAAGTGTTTAGCCAGTTGTCCCACCGCGTGTTACACTGAATTCGAATAAAGTGCGAAAGAAAGGGCGGGGGGGGGGAGGGGAGGATGAGGATGGGAGATTTTGAGTCCTCGGCCAGAGCTTAGCCTATAATTAGGCAACACTACCGCCATCCTCGGCATTGAAAAATTACTTTTGGTGCATTAATAAAGGATTTGTTTGAATGGATGTGCCTCCCAAGAGAGGCAGACGTCGAAGGTTTCCATCAAGGACGCTAGGAGTGTGAATTTGTCGCGGGCTTCTTAAAACAGCACGCACACACACGTGCGCATAAACTATAGGTAGTGATATACACACGCACGTGAATCGCACACACACATAAACATTATAGCACTAACTCTTAGCGCAGGCCATAAGAGTGCGTATGGAAGCGTGTCGTGCGTTTGCGCATCACGCAAGTAGAAAACACAGTCTCACGATGGTAGTAAACGGCAGGCCAAACCAACGCAAAGCGCACGCACACACACACAAGCCTACCAAGTCACACACCATGTGCGTGCGTCACCCCAGATGGGCCTTGCGCGCGGATTTACGGAGGTGCGTACGCGCGCCGAACAGCGAACACGCCAAGCCCCGTCGCAGCGCGTTATCGACGCAAATGACACGCACACACACTGACGCACCAGCGAGCGCGTCCTTGCGCCTAGCAGTCGTGCGGTGGGGACACAGAGACACACGCAGGAGGCAGGGTGAGCGGGAATGGGACGCCAGTTCGCAAACACACACGCACACGCCCACTAACTCATTCACTCAACGCCCAGCTCTCGCGTTCATGCTGAATTGGCAATCGCGGTGAATGGCTGGTTATAGCGAGTTGGCCCACTTGCGAGCAGGCTGGCTCGATTGTTAACCCCCCACGGGTCATAAAGACCACCGTCTTGATCATTCAAGGCGATTCGAGAGTTTAAGAAAAAAATCAGTAATGTGGTAGTTCGCCCATTTTGTAAGTAAAAATAGGTAATGTGTGTGTGATTCACTGGAATGCGTAATATTAGAAAAAGATTGCACTCACGAAAAATAAACAGACAAGACACCGCAACGCACCCACACACACACGCTAGAAGTTGCACGCAAGCACGCAAACGCAGACCTGCGTATGTGCATTCGCCGGTGCGTGCGGAGCGAGCAGAGGGTGGATCGATAGAAAAGGGTGCACGCAAACAACCTCTACCGCTCGCACACACAGGCGCATCGCCACACGCACACACCCACCCACCCGCCAAAATAAGGGTACTTAGGCACGCAGATGCAACGCACACGCACACACTCATACACACTGACGCGCATTTCCCTCTCTCTCTGTCGTTACCTCGCTAGCTCGCTCCGCGTATGCGTGCGTGTTCGTGAAAACGCGCAAGACGCGCACGTATAATTCGCGCGAGGCCTAGCGCTGAAAGCGGAGAGGGAGGGAGGAGGAGGAGGAGGCACCAAAAGAGTTGTAGGCAACATTTATGAAGATTGGGGAAAGCACCTGTTGATGATCTTCTCATAAGTCATAGTACCGCAAGAAAGCAACAAACTCGATAGGAGGCCTAATCTCCCCCCATTGTTAGGCTCTTAGTTGGGTGCCCAATTACTCGAAGTCCCCCTGAGCAGCACAAAGATCAGTGGAGTAGAAAATAATGGTAAGAATGAAACAAACGTGTATGTTGTAGTTGGGCAGATGCCTGAGTCGGCGAGATAATCGAAATTGTGGCTCCTTGTTGCATCATGTGCTGTGCTGGCGGTAGACCCAACTGTTGACCGACTTGTTGAAGTCGCTGTTGTTGTTGCTGTGGCTGCATGGTGTGAGGTGTGGCGGCCCCTGCGGCACCGCCTCCAGCAGGAGTCGATGGTGCAGAGGGTGTGGAAGATGCGGCAGCTGCTGCGGCAGCTGCCAATTGTAGTTGATGATGCGTTGCCGCAGTGGATGGGAGAAGTCCTCCACCGGCCTGTTGGAAGAAGAGAGTCGGCATCATGGTGGCGGAGGGCAAAGCGGCGCCTCCTGGACCTGCAGCGCTGACCGATGCCGCTGGCATCGGCACTGCAAAACGTGTCCCACCTGCCGCTGCCGCCACTAAACCAAACGCAATAAGGGATTAAAAAATAAAGTTAAGAGACCACTTTGAAGAGATATAAACTCACCGATACTGACAGAGTTGGTAGGCGACTGGGAAAAGGCAGAAAACTGTAGTGATTGCTGGTGTTGAGCAGCTGCTTGAGAAAACTGCGGTTGAACCACCTGGGTGACCTGATTCTGAGAGGTCTGAGTGTGCTGTTGAGCTTGTTGTTGGGGATCCTGTTGCTGTTGTTGAGCTTGTGACTGTTGACCTTGCTGTTGCTGCTGGAGAGTGGCCTGCTGCTGTAAGAGTTGAGTCTGCTGTAAGACTGGCTGTCCCTGTTGTTGAATAACCTGCTGATTGTGCTGCTGTTGAGTAAGTAATTGATGTTGCTGAGTTTGAAGTAATTGTTGCTGTTGAATTTGCTGCATCAGTTGATCCTGTGTTAAGATGGTTGCCTGTGGCGCCTGAGGCATTGCAAACACATTAGGCATTCCCGGAATTTGTTGGAGGGTGGCTGAAACGAAGTTTGCAGTGGTGACGATGGAGTTAAAAACCTATGTCAAGTTAGTAACACATCACAGAAATCTGGTTAGATAGGAAAGCCGTAGCAAAAACAGAGGGGGAAGACAACGCACAGACCAAACAATGAGGTAGTGCTAGAAAGAACAGTTCTACCTTTGTGAACAGCAACCATATGACGTTCCAAATACCATCGTTGGGGAAATCCCTTGCCACAAGAGCTACACTCATAGGGTTTACTCTCTAAAAAGAGGAAAAAACAGTGAAGAAAAAAATAGAAGTTAGACGTGTGCAACATAATAAGCAGCAAGTTTTAATATTTTGGCCTACAGTGGCAAGGGACTAAATTTGGTATGTTAAAAAAATAACACTTAAATCTACGAAAAAGATGTCGATTTCAAGAAAAGCTCCGTGCAAACCGGCAGGGTAATAAAAGAAAAAAATTGCAAGTAGTCTGTTAGACGCCGGAACTTAGTCGGAAGCCCCCATAAATAGGAAAGTAGGAGCAAATTGTCGAGGTACACCACGAAAGATGACGGCATGGTAAATATTGGAAATAGGGACAGAAATAACAGCCGACTCCACACGCACTATGACAATGGTGGATTAAACATACCCTTGTGCACCGAATTCCCGTGTCTCAGAAGATCACATTTGCGAGCAAAGTCCTTTCCACAAACCTGGCAGTGGTAGGGTTTTAATCCTGAAAGCGGCAAAGATTAAATCAATCACTTCGTGTTAATTTAAGTCATTAAGAAGGAAAACTACTCAATTATTTGAGATAATGAGTGATATTGGAAGGATAAAATAACAGCTTTTCGTATTTTGTAACCACTCACCTTTGTGGAGGGCATTGATGTGCATTTGTAAATTCTTCTTCTCTGCAAAAGCCTTATTACACAGGTTGCACGTATAGTCCTTCGAGTCTGGAAAGGGAGAAAAAATTGTCACGGACAAATCACGCATTAAAAATGGTAAAAACTTTTTTACTGAAAAAATACAATTCACCTGCGTGAACAGACTTCACGTGACGCTTCATAACGGAGCGTTTGCAGAAGGCTTTTTGGCATGTTGGACAAAAGACATCGCGTATGTCTATAAACCGAAAAACTATTTCACTTTCCTTCTAACATACAAGATCTATTTGATGTGGAACTTACTTTCGTGTCTACTTTTGATGTGGTTTTTCAAGAGGAAGGCTTTCGTATAAGACTTGCCACAGATGTTGCAAGGAAATCTTCGAGTGGCTTAAATAAAACGAAAAGTCCACAATATCAAAAAGAAAGGGTGGTGGGTGAAAAATAAGCAAGGAAGTACCCTACCAGTATGCGTTATTTCGATATGGTGACGTAAATCCAATTCGGTTGCAAAATTTGCCCTACAAAAAGCGCATTCATGAGGTTGAGTGCCCACAGCAGGCGCCGATGTAACTGCAGCCGTCACCACAACGGAATCGTCTGTCTAGGGGAAGAAAACAGAGTTTACAAAAAGGCACTAAAAGGGATTGTAAAGTATTATTGAAATTACTTTTTGAACTCCGTCTAGGCTTGCTTGAGGCAGATGTTGACTGGTGACAATGGGCGTACCAACTGTCACAGTGACACCTTGTTGTGACTGCGCCACCTGTGCCTGCTGTGAAGTTTGTTGCCGGGAAACTTGTTGTGGTTGCTGACCACTAGTTTGAGCCGCCTGTTGCTGTTGCTGTTGCTGCAGTAAGCTAGGATCTTGTGGTTGTCCCATCATGGGCTGTCCGACCACGGGATAAAGAACAGTATTAGAGTCATCCAATTTTAATCGGAGATAAACGTTGTCGCCAGGTTGTTGGAAGACAGTTCCTGAAATTTACAAGGAACACTGAATCTTAAAATGAATTAAGTGAAATAGATTAGTGGCAAAATTAATTGCTTGTTAGGGCAACTCTACAGTTGTAGAGGGAGGATATTAAAGACTCACCATCAGTCAATTCAGTTATGCCAGTGCACTGCACGTAAACTTAACGAAGTGTAAAACATTTGACAGAGAAAGGCAGAAAGGAACACATCACCTAAAAAATTCAAATCCTTACCTGGCGGCTGTCCGACAAGAATGTTTGAGTATACCGGAGCTGGCGTCAATGTTGGCATACCCTAGGAAAAGTATATATAAATAAAAAATCTAAACCAACTTGAAGACGGTAAACCGTTAATATAACCAATCGTGATTGAACTGCTAAACAATAATTTACAGGAGCTCACCAAATACTTCAATAATTGCTATAGAGATGGTTGTAGAAATTACCCAAACATAAGATAAAACCGACGCTTTAATGTGGTTATAAGAAAATTTATAATAGAAGTAGCTTACGTCTATCGTTTTAAATGACGACGAAAGGGAAGACATCAGACACGTTCAGGTATTATAATCCACCACTACGGAAAAAACAGAGCTTACATATGTGCACACATCAAACACAAACATATTACAAATTAAAAAAATACTGCTGACCAGACTTAATGGCAACAACCATATTCCGCTTGACACAAACAAATTAGCGCCTAAGCATTAGCGGTCTAGAGCTTAGAAATATCAGTATTAAGGGAAAAAACACTGCAAACGGCCAATTAAAAATCCATGGGTGTGAACAACAGAAGCACTTAAAAATAAATGCACATATATAACAAAAACTTCGGTAACCAGCAGAAAACCAACATCTGCAGGAAAATTTTGCGGATGGCGCAACATTGAATGGGTAAGTTAAACACGCTCAATAAATCTTAAAGGCGGCATTGTGGAAATCAAAATGCAGCGTGCATAATAGATTTTGTTTTAAAATTTTGCGTATCACTGTTTTGCTTGTAAAAGCGTCAACGCATTTCGCTCTTTGATGTTGTATATGGTGATGGAATCTGCGTAAATTTACCAAAATGATTCCCCGAAAAGAAATTCACCAACACGTATGAGCCAGTTCCACCATTGCTTTTTCTAGTGCGCTTTGTAATCTTCCATGAGTGCTTATGTAGTGATTTAATTTTAAAAGAACCTGGAGAACTTACCATTTGTTCCAATCTCAGGTGCATTTTACACTTACGCTTCCACATCAAGGTAATTTAGTAGACTGATATATACGATATATCTTTCCTGACCCTAATCAGCAATTGATATCAAATAAGATTAGGATGTTACTTTGAAATTCTCGTGGTTTAAATATTATGGTACTCCGCTTTCCTTCTAAGTGACTAACATTTTTGTTCGAAGTAGGTGGAGTTTTATGCATTTCTGCACCTTTCTCATTTTGTGTCTCCTGCCTCTCGGAAACCGAAGATTTTTTCCAGTTTCTCTGTTAGACAATTGGCTAGAAGTTTTGACTTTTTCCTCCAACACCTTAATTCCATTTATGCGAAAATGATGTCCAGACGATTGTCCCTCTCAGCGTAAAAAGTATGTATGAATGCGTTTAACATAATAGTCCTTAGATACATATTAACACATGGTGCATTGTTTTTCCTCAGATCTTCGACAAGTTAGTGTCAGGTGATTCTAAATTTCTTCGGCGTTTAGGTTATCGGCACAACGTTGTGCCTCAATGAATTCACAGAAACTGAGCAACTTTGGAACTCAAGAATATTGTTCTGAAGACATGTGAATGGAGTTTGAGTAAAATATGTACACTCGTGTTTAAAAAAGACGGATATACACGTATGCCGGATGTATAGTGTGCTGAAAATTTCTTTACTCACTATCATCCCATTCTCATATTAGGCTGTGTACCCTCGAAAAAAGAAGACCGTATTTGGAGTCCTCTCATTCTTTAATTCAAGTATTGATTGAGTAAACGAGTGAGTGGTTCAAAAGTTTGATATAAAAAAGTAAATGGGGGAAAGTCTGTGTACATAAATAAAATAAGTATTTGAGAAGTCCTATATCTGAGTGTAGATTGAGAATTATCCAGGATGCTGACAAGGGCGGGTACTCCATCGTTAGGTTTGTGGGCGGTTTTACAGCTCCGCCTCAAGTAGTGTGCTTCCGATGCAGCAACTCATTGCGAAGCCATTCAACACCTTCAAGAACGCCAACGCCTGTCAATGCGCTTGTTGGTTGAAGGTGCCATATACGATTGCCCATTTTTTCAACTTCAAGTGTTTCCGTGATCTGTCCCAGAGGCATTGCGTATGTTAGATCCTACGTTAAATATTCCCAATATGAGGTGCTTTAACTGCAATTTGTACCATACAATTCTATGCATCCATAAAGTTAAATCATTTTACTCTTAAAATTGGTGAAATGAGGAATTTCACCGTCCATTTGGTAGGCAGCTCAACCATGCAGTAGTTAGTCGAAATTAAAGGGAAGTTAGCAAATGGAATGCAGTGGTATCGGTGGTGGTGGCGGTGCCTGACTTGGTGTGCTGTTTCGAAGACCCACCTGTTTGTTGGCCAGCAGAAGAATAGGGACATGGCGAAGTTGTGCACTACGGAGAATTCCATGAATGGCATCCCGTGTTTCGTAAACTCTATCGTAATCGCCAGAGTCCACAACGAAGATGAGGGCTGTTGGGAGAGTTAACAAATTACTTTTCGAAAGTGTCCCTTGAGAAGAACAACGCAGTTACAAGGGAGTGCCATTGCGAAGGGCTCACTTTTATCCGATTGCGACAATTTTGTAATTTGGTCTTAGCCGACGATGAGGCAGGTGAGGTGTGTTGAAAAAGTATCTATTCGGGGAAATGGAGGCTTGGTTTTGGGTCTGAGGTGGGGGAGAAGAGGAGAATGGTGGTTGTGGCGGAGGCGGTGAACAGGGATTGTGATTCTCACACACTCCGAAACATGATAATCACCGCTTATGCCTTATGTCTTTTTTTCCTTTTCGCATAACCAGCACTTACATCGGGGCATATACAAAAGACGATTTTTGCGTTTTGAACTGCTCGTTTCTGCTCACTATATGGTGTTCACTCTCTCCTTTCCTTCGTAGATTTGTTGTGGCTTAAGAGCAGAGTGAGTTCCATCAGGTTGGAGGCGAAAAACGCGGTGGCGCTGATACAAATTGGCTTGCAAATATACAACTAAGAGTCAAATAATCACTTCTAAAGTATTTGTGTAAACAGTTCAAAGAGAGGCAAATGGCAAAGAAAGGTGCAAAAAAATTATTAATGATATATTCTTTTAGCATCCCTGTCTGTTAACTAGGATTGGACATGAAAAAATATCATCTGCCTTCGGGATAAATGCCTCCTTGAAACAAATCTCTTAGGGATCGTATTTTCCGAAAAAGTCAATGATATTGTGACCGTAAATAAGAGGGAATACAGGGAAGGCGACGATCGACGGAACGCATTCTTTCTAGATTATTAACGCAGTAATGAGGGCAGGTAATGCATTATTCAGGTATGAGATGAATGACCATCAGGGAACAATTTGTACTCGCTCATAAGGGGCTTTAGAGGTGAATTGTTTCTCGGACAGAAGGTGACCCTCGGTGTGAGAAACGGTCAGTTCTCTTGATCAAGTAATTGTCTTAACTGGCGCCACCCGAGGAAACTTTCAGGGCTGCAAAGATTTGGGCATTTTTCCCGTTTCATCCTTTAGTACATCCACAAATCGATTGACCGTAAAAAAAAGAATGGTCAAATCACAAGAAATTATGTTATGTCATGTAATTTAATTGATACATCCAGAATATGGATGAATACAACGTCCAAATTAACAATCACCTTTCATTAATGTTTAATAGGTTTAAATATTTTGTTTATACTATCTCGGTTTAAAATTACCTCATCGTGTGGCGAAAATTTCGATGGATACTCCAGACGAATGGTTATTGAACGCTGCGCTATTCGTAGCTCAACGTACGATGGCAGGGAGGAAGGCTTTCACTTTTCTTCCTTTCTTAAAACAATTCCATTTCTTCGCCCATGTAATTAAACCGCCCACATTCTTAATTACACAACCAATCTTTTCTCCGGTCCTTTCTTTATTTATTAATCCAAAAATGGTAAATTTAACTCTACTGGTACACGTTTCGCTCTTGTAAAACAACTCTAAACATTCAAAATTCTGAATGTTTCTAGTTAAGGAGATATTCTTTTTGTCTAGTGATCGTAATGCGAGATTTATTTTAGAACTAGCTCCACCACTGTTCACTTCGCTTTACCAAGTTATTACGTGAGGACTCATGTAGCTCCCACCTTCGGTATATCGGTAGAAGTGTCTCCACAGATTTTTGGGTTGCCAAAATCCACCAATATCCCAAGAACGGATGTAGAGCTCCTTGTAATCCACTGTGTCCACCTGGAAGTTCATCGCGGGTTCAAAGGAGATGACGTTACCGAGTTGTGCAAGGATGGTCTTTTTGCCGCCATTGTCGAGACCCAACATAAGAACTCGTATCACGGGCGGCTCAAAGAGGTAGGCGTAGAGAAAGCAACAACACTGGCCCATCGGTCTAAGTCTACACCAAGAAAAGTAAACATTGCAGTCAAGAGGGAGAAGAAGCAGTTACTCAATCGAATGTTTAATGCGGGAAGACTACTGCTGAGAGAAGATCCCTTGGGTAGTAGTGAAAACGCAGTAAAATTTATGGTCTAGATTTGTTCGGTACTCAGAATCCCGGGGGTGCAGGGAGGTTGCCTCACCGACTGAAAAATGGTTGATTCCAATTGAACCATCGTCGGTTAGAGTAGTTAAATTTTGTCGGTTATCCAGACTGAGGATGATGTTAGTTGCTTTTATTGAGTCCTCATCCTTCCTTGTGCTCAAACAATAAAATCTCACGTTGTGGGAGGATGAAGGGAAGGAGTAAGTTTTTTGATGTCAGTCAGTTTTAACAAAGTGGAAAAACTTTTAACTTATTGTAAATAAAGAGGTCGATTTTTTTCAGTAACCCAAAATTAAGTAAATGAACATGGATTGTTTGGCCGACTGCACACAGGTTTGCAGCATCACGACCTCGGACAGGTCATATCTTCTCCGCCCCTTTGACAAGTCAACTTACGAAATTAATAAGGACTAAGGAAAAACGGACAATGTAAATAAAATATAAGTCAAAAAGTCAACTTTTTCCTTATTATAGACCTTGTCTTCTGCTGATAGACAAGCTTGATAGCTAGAAGTAAAAGAAATCAACAATAGCAGCCAGTCACTAGTGAACGGGCTGAAATTAAGAAATAAAACATAAAAAGAGAGGTTATTTCGACTAAAGTGTAGAGTATTAGTTAATTTGGGAGTTGGGAGGTGTTTTCATAAGCAGTTTTGCGAAACCCAGAAACCACGTCTCATATGGCAGTTCGCCCACGGAGACTGGTGTGAATTTAATGCATTGTGTCTGAGATACGCTCTTGTGGTTAGAGGAGTAGCTGGTGAATTTTTATTGTTTGTGTTACTTATTAATTACATAACACAGCTCATATTCATTTACACTTCTTCCTTCAATGTACTGCCGTGCTTAGAGGCCAAAGTTTCGGAAATCTCGTCATCCACAGTCTGCCTCGATCTAACGCTTTTATACATGTTGGAACAGGCGTTCAGGAATCGACAAAAATATTTCCTAGAGGAATCGCTTTCCCGGTGGAATGATGGATAGGGTATTTGGTGATGGTGGCGAAAACAATTAGTTTGTGACGCCTCGAAAAACCAAACGTTCAAATGGTGGGCGTGCGTGTGGAAAAGGAGGTGGACAGAAAACACGCAAACATAGTGGAATTCCACGGGCCTCCAGCACATGCCTTCGCGTTTTAAACAATTAAATATAGACTGTTGTGCTAACAAACTCAAATTTTGCTCTCATACACTCACTGCATCATCTACGCTTGTTTCCTTAACAGGCTTAAAGCTATTTTGGATAAATATATGGCTGTGAAGGTTCACTGTTTAAGATTATGCATTAAAATGAAATATAAGGGGAAAAAGTGCTGTTAAATGCAACATGATTATTTATAATATTCAGTGGGAACATTTTTGTTCTCATGTTCGCCTAATTTTTAATAACTAATCAAATTTGAAGTTTGTTCTCAAAATGAGGTGCAGATAAATTATTTTAACTGCACTATGGACTAGGACATTCGAGTTGGGAGCAAATTCCATTTTGATTCAGCGCTCTCACTCGTTTGAGTTCAAACGCTTTTGAGGAGTTTGACTTTCCGAACCCTTTGTTTTGACAACTAAATAACAAAAGAATATTTATTGGTTTGATGCGTGCACATACAGTGAAATAGAACCGAATTAAATTTTCACACAATAATGCCAATAGTCTAGGGCTCGTTAATTTCCACGCAAGATTATTTATTTGGCACATTGATCTTCTGTCACGCTTCAATTGCGTCGCGTAAAGACCCATGAAAAATGAATGTCAAGCGTGAAATTTTTTTCCCCAATTATAGAGTCCAACGTCGATATATATGTATACAAGATTTGTCGAATATCATGTGTGTCTCCGATTCTACAGTTTGACAAAATGACAAACTGTCATCACCAGTATTCTCCACATTTACTTCCAAAATACATACAACTGCGAAAAAGGGCAAGGTATTTCCTTCCAAGCAAAAATCGCAGTGTTTTTATGGTAATTTTATTTCTGAATGAAGGAAATTTCTCAACAGTGACATACCACCTTATTAGGAGGAGACGCACCATAACTTTAATGGTTTCATTTGAAGCTTACTTGCTGCAGCGACGCCAACAAGCCTACAAATGCCAACCATTTGTTTATATTATACCCGATAGTTTATTACAAATTGAAGTAAATCCAAGTTTAAAATCTAATGGTATGCTTTACTTTCTGGTTTAGTTCGGTCCCACCTTATCATCGTTTAACCTTAATATTATCATAAATCAGAGCTTTCGACTTCTTCCTAAGTACTCCTTTAATACTCAAATGACTTAAAGTGGCTTTTTTGGTCTTGTTGACAAATGGCACTATAAGTGGATTAAAAAAGGGTAAAAAAGCAATCTCCCTTCCTTCTTAAGAAGAAACACTGCTACTTATTCAGCCCCTTTTGTTACTCGTATTAATATAAATGATAAGGCCAACTGAATCATCCTAAGATCAAACTTGCGTAAAGTGTTTCTGTCTCTCCACTTACCAATGAATAATTATTGAGTTTAGCTACTACGAGTACACTTAAGCACAAATGTTTAACGTGGTAAAAAACGCATGTATACATCGTGTAGTTTAGTAGACTTGTTAATTAAGACTTCTAATTATAAAATAAGGGTGAATGACATTTTGTCCTACCCGCTGGCAATTTGGCACAGTCACCTCAAAAAGTGAGATAGCGAGGGAAACTGAATGCGCCTCGGGACTTTGACAAGGAGACAGAGGAAAAGGGGTATGGTGACATAGCGATTGAATGACGATGTTGACGATACTTCCGATTTGTCTCGGCACGATGGTTAAGCGAGCGAGGGAGAGAATGTAAGAGGGAGAGCGTAATCCTGCCTTCGAACACATAGTCTCCACCTCCGCCCCACCGCGCGAATCCCACCAATCCGTTGATTGGCCGCTGCCCAGGGTATTTCACAGGCTGCAAACGCTACTGCCACTGTTGCTGTGACTATTCCCACAATTCATGGTACTGCCCTATCAAGTCTATCCACTACAACATTGCGATGAATTATCCTCTCATGACTTCTGATATTCTGATTATACAAGAGAAGAGTGCGCACTTTACGTTTAACTTTAAAGTTTCTTGTCGAAAGGTAAGGGGATGTAAAATCCACCATTTTGAGTATGATCGTTTGAGACTTCCTGCAATCACATTGAAACATAATTTCCTGTATAAAAATCAAGGAGGTGAGCAATGCAGAAGTATTCACATCATGATAATGCTTTCTGCCACTGGAGGAATTTCGGTTCCGACAACAAAAACACCCTTCCTCTTTGGAGTCGATAAAATACCTTTTTTTCGGCGTTACACAAGGGAATAGTTTAAATGTAACAGAGTTGGAAAAAAGAAATAGGTGAAAAGATATATATTTTGTTTTGCTGGTGTGTTCATCCAGGAAAATTTGTGTTTTTATTTGATGCTGGCTGTAGTAAATAAAACGGCCGCCGTGGACTGTGAGGAACAGAGAAACAGCACAATTCAAAACTGAAATCTGCCATATTTTATAATTATGAATCCTCTCAGGATGATTCGAACCAGTTACAGAATTTTAGATTTTGAAACAACCAGCTGATTCTTAAAATAAAAATTAAGGGAAATAGCCTACAAAAGCTCCATTAGTGTGGAGAAGCTAAAAACAGTTTACCATTCTACTCGTTCAATTCAGTAGCATTAGTGAGGCATGCGAGGGTTTTAACCGTTCTCTAGCCTCACGTTTCCTCCTCACTTGGCATTATCAGTATAAAAAGATCTGGAACCATCTTGACGCCGTCGTCTGCACTAAATTGGCTCACCTAATCATTTATACATGCTAAACTACAGTTAATTGCCATGCACCCACCTTGCCACACAACATTCTCACGGCAGGTACTTTGGGGGGGGGTGTTTTGTTTTTCTTTCTCAAAAACCCCGATCCGGACCATCTTTCCAGGGTGCATGCGAAAGAAGCAAATGCGCTTCGTACCCAGGATCTCTCCTCCAAGGCCAAAATGGGCGAATGGTTGCAAAATTTCGGGAGAACTCGAGCCATAGTGAATTTCATAAGAAGACGTGACCTCTGAAATATTGAGGTCAGTGATGTAATATGAGGGTTGTGCGGAATGGTGCAATTGTGACGAATAAGTTGAATGTATTAATGACTCACGAAATGAGGCTTTGAGATTAAACTTGAATCACGGATGTGATGACCTTTTAACCTTGTAGAGGTCAACTCGCATTATAAATAGAGCTATGCGTCATCAATCCGGATTTTTTCGTCAAATTCGATGTTACCAGCCAAGAACTATGACCATTAACAAATGACGTTGTCGTAATTACGTTACCAAACAAATTAGTCACTTATCTACTTAGTCGGGATCTTCTAAATTCAGAGAACGCACGAGAAGGAAAAAAAAAACACATCTTCCACATAGAGGAGAGTGACACCAAGGAGAACCAGTTGATTGTCGGATTTGCCGCCAGCTGCAATCAACAGTTCGTTTGGGTGGCCTCGCCAGGGACGGGGAAGAGAAGAAAGCCGACGAGGATGATGTTTCAAAACTCGCGTAACTCTACACGGTGTTCCGCGGTCTCTTCAGTCGATGTGTCTACAACCACACGACCCTTCTGGTCCAAGAGAACGAGAATGGCCAAGAGCCCTCACATCAACCCTAATATGACTCTGTTTTGCTTAAATTACGTCTCATTTTTCGCCCACTCGACTTTATTTTGATCATTTCCATAGAATTTATCGGTCGCTGGCCGGTAATTTTCGTCGAAGCTAGAGCAAATTTTGGATGGCAAAGTGGCCATCTCCGCCTAGCCACCACACCTCACAATGTCATGAATTCGGGCGCTGTGGTGACATAACTCCAGTTCGCGACAGTGTGGACATCTTAACTATTACAGATCCGCTCGAGGTTTTAAAAAGCAATCAAACGCTAAACAATTAATCTCCTTCTCAAGAAGGGCGCTTCTGCACCGACTAAGAGAAAATGAGGTGAAATTAATGTTAAAGACCATTCCCATTTCCGTGGGGCCAAAGGACACACTCCCGAGTTACGCCCTCCGCCAGGAAACCGCAACAGCGTCTCCGGTTGGAAAAGAAAGAAGACGAATTGACATACACTAGGTATTTAGACATAAATGTATATAACAGAACGAACATTGATCTATTTTTTTTGCATTTCCACATCCCAAAAACTGTTGTAAAGAAGAGGCTTGAACGTGGAGACATAGGTGACAAAGAGGTGAGACGAGGGAACAAAATATACAGCGGGAGTAACACAGTGGTGAAACACTTTCGTGTGAAAGGCATGAGATCGAGTTAGCTACATCGGTGTAAATGGGTCTAGTTGAGGTGGAATCCTGTTTGTCGTATTGCCAAGAGGAGGTAGTAGCGTAATTCCTCAGCACTCGTGTACTCTGGCAATTTGAGGTAGTGCGCGCATGTATTTACGCTGGGATAGGGACCCTCACTAAGATCTTTGCGAACAATTCGTAGACGTGGATTAAGGTTCTTCAGACCACCTGCTGGAAGGCTCGATGAACCACTGATAAACCGAAGGAATTTGCGCCTCTCTTCAGTGTCGAGGGCGACCAAAACGTCCACGAGGAGAAGGAAGGTGGGAGAGGATTTGGTATAGCCCAAACTAGGCGATGTGTATGCTATAAGCTCCTCACGTGTCCACGATACGCCGGAGGCACCGCTGATAAGTTGGCCAATCTCCGTGCTGGTGAAGACTGATAGCCACTCCAATGGGAAGACGCGATCAAAACCAACTGAATAAAATACAATTCAACTGATTACAATAGTAGATATGATAAGATTATCCTGGGAAAAGAACACATTTCGGTTAAACGTACCCTTAAATGCGTTCATTTGAGCTCTGATACCCTTATCCAAACAATATTCTAATGTTCTACGAATGTAAACCGGGATGTTGTCACTGGACAGGGATTCCACTAGGCCCTCGTGGAGAGGAGCGTCTGGCGACTCCCAAACGTAGGTATCCAGTAATGGAACTGTTGCATTATCCACCTTGAGGGTTGGCAAGGAAAAGCATTGAGGATAATATTAAAAAAAGACATCGAAATCGAATATCCAAACGGCAAAAACATACCATAGATGGAAGCACAAACTCCATGTTGATGGAGAGGTCCTGTAGAGAACAGCCTAGTACTTCTACACTGGCGTTGTCCAGCAAGTGCTGCACAGCCAATTCACTCGCAGACGAATGTGTCTTGAGAATATTCTCATGAATTGCACGAAGGTGGAGGAGTTGGCGGAAGAATTTGGCACGCTCTGGGTGGATAATAGCAAAATCCTCGAAGTCTAGGAGGCCCGTAAGCCAGTGTTGACCGCTTCTATTGGCCCCACTGTCTACTCCTAGGAGTAATAGATCCTCTGAGAGGTGGATGCGTTCTCGCGAGGCTTCAGCATCCGCCACCATATTCAGAACAGCCTCTAGAGATCCTGGTTCAGCTGAATTGGGCGAATGTCTTGCGCTGCCGTAACAGGCAAGCAACTTAAGAAAGGGCTTGGATAAAGGCAAATCCAGCAGGTGATTATCCTATCACGGAAATAGGAGAGATGTCTCATTATCTCAGATCTACAAGTAAATAAGCTGGACAAAAAACGGAATAGAGCGAACCTGTAAAGCCTTGCCCACTGCTATGCCCATAATGTAGAACCGTCGTAGGACATCCAACGGCACGGTATTACCGGGATAGGGAGCGGGAAAGAGACCAAAAGATGGATTGATGTAGTCTGCCGAGTCTGAGACAATTGGCGACACAAAATGTTCATCATTGTCTAGCAACCACATGCCCGAAGACTTTCGACGAAATTCTAATGACAGGAGACTGAAGAATTCTAATGTGGGTCCGATTCCAGTTCCTTCTTCGTCTATAAAAGGTAATAAATTAAAGTATTGAGATTTCTCGGGTTTAATGGTCCCCCTTCGGTGCTCTCATTTGAACATTAAACTAACTTTTGAAGCGAATCTCCAACTCGGGCTTGCACTCAGCATGCTCATCCATAACGCGTTCTGCCCAGGCCCAAAATCCTAATCCACTTGGATCCACTGATTCATCTCGCGGTATTACAATGAAATTTTTGAATAGTCTCCCGATCTGGAAAGTTGAAGAATTAACAAAATAATAGTTCATTAGCATGTATCGACATGAATGCCGCAACTTACCGTCTCTTGATGACATTCACAGTGACCCCGATGTCGTGTGAAACTGTCAACATCCATCATAAGCTGGTCCCTGGACTCCGTCGACTGGAGGACGCAGTCTGAACTACTTAAATGAGAGGATAAATTTGCCGCATAACGCGTAGCCTCTGACCGTTGTAAATAATTCAACAGTCGCCTCTGATCGTTAAAATCCTCCGAGAGGCTTTGCGACGGCGTAACATTGCTCTGCATCCAGAGAAGAGATCTGGAGGGGAGAGGGACGGGAATGAATTGCTTCATATTGGTTCCCAAAAGACCTATTACATTAGAAACTATGAAACGGGCTTTTTTTGCTCAATCTGTGTTTAGCTGAAACTGAGAGAGACACCATTAAAATGTGCACTCGATATCGTTTTTATCGTCAACAAGCCTCGAGGAAGATAAGTGACGAGGAGGAATTAAGGAATACAACTGTGAAAGCCGGTCCACACTAGGAACTTGCATCCGTACGACTGTCATAACATCTGTGTACGATTAAGATACGCAGATACCGACAAACGAACCCAAAGAGAAGTGCGCATCTTTGTTCTCTCCTTCGCAATACACGATGGCTACTGTTTTTACACTAAATCATCACTTGTAATGAAAAGTGGATCTTGTATGATAATCGAAAATGGTCAAGCAATTGGAGAGATAAGATTACACTCCCAGGACACGCTTATAAGTCGAAATTTCATCGAGAAAGCATTATGGTTTGCATAAAATTTAATGTCTATTATCCTTTCCTACAACCGGGCGAAAATATTACAGCGGGGGAGTCCTATTACCGTGAAGCAATGCAAGGCATGAGAAACTTTGAAGTAAAAACAATGAGCATGAACGACCACGTAAAGGTTCATTTACTGTTGATACATTAAATAACTTCTCTACAATAGGAGAACTCCTACCACATCCCCACATATTCAGCCGATGACCAGCTATTATCTTTTTCGTAATTGCAATTTTTTTAGGCACATATGACTTGCCCAATCGTCGTTAGAATGTCGAAAATGCCCATTGAAGTTATTTCGAATTAATGTAAACAAATACTTGAAAAATTGTGCCTTTTGTTTTCCATCTATAATCAACGCCTTTTTAATAGTTTCCAACCGAATACATTCCACTAGTAGGGAAGGGCAGTGGCTTACCTAGCCGGACCAAAGGCACAGGCTCTGAAGAGATTGTGACGAACAGTGTAGGGGAAGAGGGCGGTGACGCGTTGAGTCAAATTGGTGCACCAGTCGGGTAGAGCAGGACCGGCGGCTACAGCCAGTGCATCCTGCAATTGACGATTAAGTTTGCGCGTTAGACTGGGCGAAATAAAGTCGTCCATTGTGAGCGGACGGTCTATGCCAGACGTAGAGGGAGTATCCAAATTCTCATCTGTTATATCAGTGACACCGGTCAACTTGATTAACAATTGAAGAAGGTTAAGCAACTCCTCGGTCCTTTCCACTGTTCTCTTTGTCCCCCGGGGAGGATAGATGCCTAAATTTTCCAGTTGCCTCTCTTGCGAATTAATTAAACGTCCGTCACGCGATGTTAGTAGGGAGGCCGATTGACCGACGGGCTGGAAAACCGAATACAATTAACATTATCAAGCTTAATTCGCCTTAGCTGTAGTGACAAGTGACTTGGTTAAGAATAAAAGCAAAAACTAACTTTATAATTGAACTGTTTTCTTTCACTCGGATCGGCAAAGCCGTACTCTAGTGAGATCTCCACCAACGGTATGCCATTTTTGACTGCACCTTCATCCGTTCCAGAGTAAAGCGTCAGTTCGGCCAATTCCTTAAAAAAAGTGCAAGAGGAGAATAATTAAACCTTTGTAAACGCCTTACGCGATGTGCTAAACCAAAAGAAAAAACTGTTTACCAGGATGTACTTGAAGATGGGAGCGCCGAGGTCATCGATGTACACCGAGGCTGCCAATGAACCATTCCGTCGACGAGCGACCAATTCCAGCCGCAATTCGTATCCTTCTAAAGATGCAGGTAAAGATAAACAAGGTATGTTAACAACTGACACCATGTTAGATACTAAAAAAGAGGGAAAATGAAGAGACTTACTTTCCTCGCGGTAAAACGTCTGGGGGTTTAAGCGGTTATCAGGAGAAATTTGAAGATAGAAATTGGAGGACGATGGTCTCGCCTGTGCCGCATTCGGATCAAAGTTGGGAATTAACCCAGCCACCATTTCAAAGCGTGGATTCATTTTTTCTGCTTTCAGTTGATTCAATCTCCGACCTTCACGCAGCGCCTTCATTTGTTCCATCATGTGTAATTCAGCCGTAGTCTAACAGAAGAGATAAGTCAGGAATGGCAAGTAGTATAGTAGATGAGCAAAAATGAAGAATTCAACTGACCAAACTCCCACTCGATGTCGGATTACGAGTAGGTGTATCGTTTTCCTCCGCTGACGAAGGAACCATGTCAACTGGTGGTCTCGCCGCCGCTTCTTTATTCTCCAATTCTTGTCCACTCGGTTCTTTACGGTCTGTGGATTCATCTCTCTGAAATTGAAGTTCAGTCGACTTAATTTAGGCAAAATGAAGGACCGATTGTTAGAATTGCGATAGAACCACTTACTGATTCAATGAGATTCTCAGATATTTCTCTGGCAGATAAAACAGGCGATTCTGAGACTTCCATTTGAGAGTCACTAGCGTTAGCACTTATGGGAGCTTCTTCGATAGAGTGTGTCTTCGTGGGAGGTTGACTCTCCGATGATGTCAAAGGTTCATTCATATCTTCCCGTATATTCGACTCAATTAAAGCGTCAATGACTTCGGCGAACTCCATTGCACTCTGTTCCGCGGAGGGGTGCGACGCCTCGGAAGGCTGCAAAAAGAGAGGTGAGGGGAAGGAATTAAGATATTATGCTAATGACAAAAAAAACGGGTCACTTTTAGACCATGTTAATCACGAACTTGTGAATTTTGTACTGAATTAGACGGAAGACTTTGACTATTGCCATCTGGGGATGAGTAGGCGCTCCGGCCGATATCTTGAGACGATTCACTACGATTTGCTGTTTGACTACATCCTGATGCCTTCGACGCTTCGATTACACGATCTGATGGAGGAGTGCGCTTTGTGACCTTCTTTTTCCGGTGGCGTATAGGCATTCCGGCCAATTGATCTTGACGGAAAAGCTGAAATAAAAATTTAATTGTTAAAATATTCGCCTCAAAAATTTGTCCTTCATTTTGAATAATAACTGCAACAAAAACCTTTGACGATAGAGAAGAAAATTTGACAGTTCCGAAAAGTTCAAATCCTTTGACAAACAACTCTTCCTGTTTGTCCGCCGTAGCCAGATTCATTATACGAAATACGCGGTAACTGAATCTTGTTCCACCTTCCTCAGTTTGGTTCTCTGGTGTAGAAACAGAAGCTAAACTTATACGAGCTAAGAACGTATCCGCCAGACTGGTAGACAGGCGTCTAGTCAAGGATGTTGTTTTGGCATTCTCATTTAGGGGTTCCGAGAAAATCGTGAAGTTTTCCTGATTCAAAGGTATGGTAACGGGCGATCCATTAAGAGATGTGTCTCCTCTGTGCACAGAAAGCGTTGTCCAGTACTTTGCATCATTTGAAGCCTATAATTAATGATAATACAAAATCTCACTAGGGATTCTTATTTTTAACCTCCATGAAGCCAAAAAAAATTGGCTACCGTGACCTACCTGAAAGCACCAATTTCTTACAGGGAGTCCATTTTTTCCATTTCGAAGAGTGGTTAAACGATAGGCGGTAGGCACTACTTGTATACCTACGTCGATAGTCAACCTGGCACCCACTTCTTCTCCACTCAAAATGGTACTATCAAAACCATCAACTTCTTCTTCTTCTTTCCCTTCGTCGACTAATGGTTTTTGCCTCCTCCGAAGAGTCTGACGCATCAACTTCGTCTTGATCAACGTAATATGCTCTGTGACGCATGATGTTCGAGAGGACCGCGGTTGAAATGAAGTAGCAATGGCCATACTATAATGACAGGGATTAATCCACTTGTCAACCATTCCGCCACATGTCCCCATCCACTTGAAAAGGCCCATATGCAAGGCATTGGGTGCCACATTTTCTGAAGTTATGTCATCTGGAATTAAGTCTAAAGTTTGACCAGACTTATAGCGGATTTCTTTCAAAAAAGGTATCGACTTTCGTGGAAGGTTGTACCTGTAGAGAAGTGAGGTAAACAATGTTATTCATCCAAGTTAAGTGACCAGAAATGCGGGTACTGATACGTACCATTCCTTTACCAGAGAGACATTTCCAATAAGGTGGTCAGTTGAGGCAGACATGTAGAACGAATAAGTGCCAGGAAGACTATGGGATAAATAAAACAGTCGGCCTTTCCCCTCGACAACATGAAGCTCGCGAGGGGCATCACGACGACGTTTAATTGTCATTGCTAAATGGATCCTTAACTTGAGAGGTTCCCACAGTTCCTGTACATTTCCTCGTGTGGAGATCAGGAAACCAAGAGCCCAAAAGCAAGAGTAACCGCCGGTCCAAAAGGCCCCGAACTCCCTCCACCCGTGAGGTGGTTATGGTAGTCCGTGGCAGTGGGGAGTGGTGGAGTAATGAGCCCCAGAGGAAGGACCTCTGAATATTCTTCTACTGGCTGAGAAGATTCGGTGAAGACGAAACAATTAGAGAGGTCTGGCGGACAAGAGCGTGGTGCTCTCGATGTTGAAATAGTACATATACTGGAACTCAGTGCTTCCATACAGGCGGATATTCCATTATCAAATTGCTTTGAAGAAGTAGGATATGAAATTTGTTCAAAGATATTAATCGGAAGGCGTTCAGTTTGTTCAAGAACGTGGAGGAGACAACAAACGAGCGCAGATAGACCATGATTGTCTGCACAGACCTGGCAAAAGGCCTTACGACGATGCAAAAAGGAACTCCAAATGATGGTGAAAATCATTTGAGTTGACCTAAATTAGTAAAATGACAGTTAATATATAAATGGGAAAATGTCACTCAAAATGAGAGTATAAAAAGTCGAGGATTTCTTACGTACCAAATCGCGCCAGTAAGTGCATGAAGAGGGGGATAGACACAGAAGGAGAGATGAAATAAGACCGCTAGACGCGAGTTCATAAGGCGTTACAACCACGCCGTGGGATGAAAAGATTTCCATGAGGCGAGTGAAGCACTCCGTGAGGTCATCGATAGCCTCCTCTTTTGTGTTTCGGTGTGGTGCACTCACAATCTTGGAGACGATTGCACACAACGCGTGGAAAGCATCCGACGTAAACAATGATTTATTAGGATTACAAACTGCGGTTGTTATGTGTCTCGGAGGGGCAGATTGAAGGCTTTCTTCTGCATCCACAATTGTCGTTGAGGCTAATTCTCGGGACAACATTTTCGACGCAAATTGGTGTAATTTAAATCGGATTAATTGCTCTTTTTCCACAGGTTCCGTAGACTCCCTAGAAAGAATGCGATCGAGTGTATCATTAAGTGGAAAAGCGAATTAAAACCCGAGGCAAAGTAAGGACGAAAGAACTCACTCTAGGTGACTATCTGTAAGCAAATCCTTAAGATGTCCACTGCTAATGCTCACTCTCCACAGTTGGCCGTCCATATAAATAGCAGGTTCTGTGTATTCACCAAAACCGTAGATTCCGTCGTAGACCAAAGTACTTATATTGAGACATCGTTGAAGCTTAAAAAAGCCTTGTTGTGTACAAGCAGAGAAGAGGAATACATCGTCGTATGTGCCTTTAGGTCTAACCCGAAGAAAGGGTAGTCCACCTTCTGTTTGAACAACATCCATCAACAGATTGCCGGCTTGAAATACTTTAGGTTGCTTCGAGTCCATCCATTGGATGCCTCGTATTACTGTATACTCTGCGAATTCCCTACCAAGCTCCTGGAAGTTGCGGCACGGTGGAACCGAGGAGGCACGATGACGTTCGTGTTCTCGTTCAGATTTCACTCTCTTCCTACTCAAGGATCTCGCACGCTTCGTCGCACATATCGGGTGATCGAAGGTACAGAAGTAAGGCCAGTGTCCAAGTAAGTTATTGCTGCCGTTGAAATTTAGGATATTCTTAAGTTGACGCATCAGATAAAGTAACTGGTATCCTACACCGCGAGCTGAGAGTGAAATATGAAATATCCGAGTTAAGCAATAAGGAAAAATTTAGATTTATTAGTTTTATACATAACTACAAGTGATATCTATTAAGCCAACCTACCTAATTGGTGTAAATACCTTTTTCCTCGGAATTCAACAGGGTGAACATTGTCTGTCGAGGTTAAATAAAGTCCACAAAGTATATTGTCATCCCGATGTGCATCGAACAGCACCACTAAATTGTCGCTGTAGATGAAAAGGAAGTTCCCGAAAACTACTATGGACCACTGTTGCCATACTTCGGGGCACGCGCTGGATAGAGGGAAGGGCTCCTATAACAAAAACGGTGGAAGGGTAGCCGTCAGTAATGGTTCCACTACTTAGGACCTTGAATGAAGAGAATATGAAGGAAAAGAGCATTTTCCACAGTGACAACCAAAAGATAATTTAAAAAAATTTGAGGACAATAAAAGCCGGAATTAGCTTAAAGCGGATAGAAATTATGTGAACGGCGATGGTAGGTAGGATGCCTCAGCACAGTGGTCAAATGTGGATTTAGGGCAGGATACATACGATTCCTCCGCAATCATATCGCAGATCTGTCTCAGATCTTAACATTTGCGAAGGTAGGGGAAAGCTAGACCATGTTCGTATTAATGAGGATTAGAAGCCGCTTATGCTGATGATTACTTGCGCGGGTTTGTGTGCGTGTGTGGAAGAAGGAAAGTGAGGGCCCAGAGAAGGGTGGGAAAGAAAGAACAGAAAAAAGAAGGGGAAGATGAAACAGGCTTACGTCTTCGTTATCAACTTCCCATTCGTCTAAATTCACCTAAAATCAAGGTAAATTTAAACACTCCCCAATTACTGTTTTTTCAAAGACTCCCAATGTCACTAAAGAAGACGGGAAAACGGAACTTCTCTTACCATTGGGCTCTGAACTTCAGAGTCCTAAAAGCAGAGAAGTACCTTTAACATAGATGTTTGCTTTGTTGACTGACTGACAGACAACAGAGGCCGTGGTTAGGGCAGTAGTTAATTAAAGGAATTCAATTCGATTCTTACAAGCTCTTCCGGCTCAGGGTTTTGGGGTTCGCCTTCAAATGGTTGCTACAGTGTTTGCAAGGGAAAAATAGTAGGAAATCCTTAATTTACTTTTTTACGCTTTTTTTTAAAATTATGTTTTAGCATAAGGGGACTAACCTCATCATTTTGTTGCCCCTGTGTGTATTCTCTTTATGACCTTCACTTTCATCGGCACTCGGTGCTCCTGTGGTTACTGAGTCCGTCTCAAAATTTTCATCTGTTTTATCCCCGTCCAGGCCAAAATCAACGGTTGAGTCAGAGGAATGATAATCATCCTCCATCTCCCCTTCACTCGTATTTTCCTTAATAGGATAGTAGTAACTACCATCACTTTCAGTAATAAACCGGAAGTTTGGCAGTCGCAGTACCGAATCAATGGACTTTATCAAGGGAATAATGCCGTGTCTGTGCATAAGAGGCAAGTAAATAGAACGGGCCTTCGTTAATAATTGATGACACAGTTGTAAGGCACAAAGTACCGTCCTTTCACTCTCCTCTGCCAATGCCATAAAAATGATTTGAGTGAGTTTTAAAACTCAATGTAACCCCAAAAGGGTATTTGTTGATCATTTCCAGATTTTGCGAGGATAGTCGACTGACAAAGTTGTAGGAGTATCAGCACTGCCTTGATACCTTAAGCAACCACAAAAAGAACAACGAAGTAGTATCGCAAACATGAAGTGTAAGGATAAAATAATTAATTAAGGGGCAAATTCATACTTGACGGATTCTGATTGTGTCTGAGCAAAAACATCAATTAATTCGGGCATAATTTCCGTAGCAAAAATAAAGAGTTGTTTCTCTCTTGAAGTATTTTCTGTACAATGATAAATGGGAAGCATTTGTAGCTTATCGTCGTGAAAAGGATCAGATAAATCACCAACATTCTTTGACATATGTTCTAAAAAAATGTGTAAATATGCCCAAAAAAATACCTTCAAGAAGACTTAACTACTTTCTTTACTACCCCCAAGGTTTTAATTCGTTTTACTCTGTCCAATGGACGAAGTCCATCTTCACCAGAAGCATTGGGATCGGCTCCATGGTTAAGAAGAATCCACAAATCTCCTTCCTGCCGAATGCTGCTGCATATCCAAGAGCAGAAGACAAGCTGAAGGCAGGCGTAGCCTCGAGTCTAGAACAGATGACTTCAGCCATCTCCGGAGTGCCGCAGAAGGCCACCCAATCAACCAGGCTTTGGTTATGATGTCTACATATCTAAGGTCAAGTCCTCGGACAGAAGACGACTGAATAATTCTACAAGAGTGAGCAAGAATGGAGACATTAGGTTGCAATTGAAGCAAATGGCAGAAGACGAGGAACATTACTACTGTTGCAGTTTAAAGCATAATCCAGTGCTGAACTTGATGATTTAAAAGCCTTAAAAAAGACTTACTCTTAACGACACCTACACATGATTGTGCATTAGGAGGCAAAATTGCCGTAAGATGATGCAATAAAATCATAATGGCACTGCAAGCACATATCCACACAAAAGAAGTAACCATTATCTCCATCCTTAATGGCTTCCACAGCACTTTTAAATGAGCAAAAATTCACCAAAGACTGGGTGGAATCTTCAGCTCCTTCCTCTTTGGTCTTCTCCATGGACACAGTATTATCACTGGGCTGTGACTCCGATAGGGCACAAAAAGGGTCGTATCCTGACCGAATCTGAGGATAATCACCAATAATAGGCGAAATATACTGCCTAATATATTTTTCGTTTTGACAATTTCTGAGGAGACTTATAAGAGAAAAGGCCAAATAGTTTTTGCTGCGCAAAAGGCATTGGATAGCATCGGGTGAGCAGCAACATAACGTCAGTAATACATTTGTGAGGGAATTGACGAGACCGAGGTCCGGTTTTCTCCCAGAAGCTAACGCCTCACTAACATCTTCGTTTACTGAAAAAGAAGGGAAAATAAGGTTTATTTGAAGTTATCATACATGCTCAATATGAATAGAAGTATATGACTCACATGAAGTATTATCCTGATCCGTGGAAAAAAAATTTGCTAACTCCAGAAAAGAAGGATAGTAAAAGAAAGATGAACCGAGTGAGCGGATATCGCGGAATGTTCTGCAAACTTTATAAAGATGGTGTGAAAGACTTGTAATTAAATCATTTGTTGCGATTGAGGAAAGATCCCGGCCCGAAAGTGAAAACCTTTCGAAAATCGATCCAAGGGCATGGAGGGCCTTCTTTACAACAACTTCGTAATTGTTGTGATTGAGAAGATCAGTTAAAGATTGCATCCATTCTGGCATATTTTTGTCGCTAGGTTCACAACGACCACACACAGCATGTATAATATTCATCGCTGACTGAACCACGTCTGCGTGAACTTGTTCGGAATTCCATCGAACAAACCGAAGGACACTAGTCAAAACACCACCAACATAGGCTTTTTCCGATTCAATGTTGGTTATATAATCCAGGAGCTAAAATAAAACGATGTTAATTTTAACATCTGTGATTTGTTTGTGCAACACAAGGTTTTCACAATACAGTAAATTAATAAAGAGAATGATATAGTCAGTCCCTCATACGTTACTCCCCCGAAAACAAGAAAATAGCAAAGTGGGATTTGAGATAGAGTATTTCGCAAATGGGATGTCAATGTTCGACGGTAGTTCAAAAGACATACCTAAATTTCAATAAGGATCAGTGGAAGATACATATAAGGACTTGATTAAATGTTATTCAATTTGAAAATTTACTAAAACCACAACGGAGATAGTAAAAAGGATAAACTTGGTCTCCACTAACATAAAAGGAAGCCGGAACTAAATAACAGGCGAATAGCAAAAACTAAGATAACGCGCAACGAGCACATAAATTATAATTCAGTCACCTTGATAATTCGCTGAGCCAATTCATTGCCGGGGGCAGACGATAAGTCTACAACGTCGAGACGCAAGCACAATTGCTTGTAGTGTTTAACTTTAAAGTGTTGTAAAGCTGAGGAATCGAGTGTCTCCAGTAGGTAGAGCAGCGTTCTAGCATTCAGTTCTAATACGACATCATTGGCAGTGTCGTCGAAAAATAGTGACAATAATGTAGTAATTATTCTACTGTTTCTTAGTCTGTCGATAAACCGTCTGTCACTAGCGAACAAAATTGCATTGCAGAGATATTCAAGAGAAGTCATCTGTAATTCTCTGTCTTCACTCTTAAGCCAGCTTATTAGTGAGGCCACATCAACCTCCATCGTCAGCTCGATTGTCTACAAAATCTAATAATAACAATTGTTAGTTGCAAAATTAGGAACCCAAGATGAATGAGAACTACGTAGCATGCACAGCCCACCTCGGAGATGTGAAGACCGAAACAGCTGATATTTGAGTTCTCGTTTCCTGCTTTAGGCAACTAAAACGCCGATTGTGAAGTACACCTGGCTCACCATAGCTTTCACGCGGTCCAAAACCTCTTCCATGTCGCGCGTAATATTAAGTTCTGTAAATTAATTACTTAAATATTGCCAAAAAAAAATTTGACGGGATTAAGGCGATTAAATATCTATTAAGATGGTGTGCGAAACCAAACCTCCTCTTTTAATAAACAGTTCTACACTTAAATACCCATATTAATGGGAAACCTTTGTGCTTTAGCTCTGTTTCCAGTCATGTTGACGTTTAAGATATTTAGTTTCTAACTTTTATTCGGTGAATGTTTTGGAATGCCCAAATGTCTTCCTTTTATCTACCAAGTGAGCATTATTTGGCGTAGGCGAGGCTGCGAAAACAAGGCCTATTTACAAGCATTTTTTAACGTCAAAATCCTTGCGCATACGCCGTAAATAAGTGCTTTTGTAACGCCCCAACTGAACAGGTAGTGTTGAAGTGAGTCTACGTAGTGACCGAGAAGCGAACAAAATACTTACACTAAAAATGAACTTTCCTCCCCTCAGAAACCCGATAATATGTGTGCCAGTGGAGAAGATTGACAAGTATGGAGGTCCATTGTACGAAATATTCACTCAGTACAACGAACGCACTGTTGCAGAGAAGAAAGACATCCGCAACTACATTGAAAGAATGACCAAAATGAGGGCCAAACACGTGGGGCCGAAGTGAAGCAATTTCAAGTTATACTATTTTTGGTTAATCATCCCGAAATATCTTTTCGACCTTATTGTGCCGTCATGAGTAGTATGTTCGTCTCCGATAAAGTAGACTATCAAGATATTTCCGCGACTTTTAAACTACAGAGACCGATTAGGAGATGAAAGAATGCCCACCCTGTTACCCTACTGCAAAATAAAATTCTCCTGGTGAGCGCAAATATAAGATAATTCTCGGTGATTCTTTGAATCCACTCAGTTGAATCTTGGATGAAAGTGTATCGGAAAGTAAAGTATGCGATACCACAACTGTAGTTAGTTGAAACTTGGTCCCCCTAACCCAATGCCTACTTGGCATGCTTTCTTTACGTTACATCAAAGCGACACCCTGTAACTCAACAATCGGTAAGACTTGACCCCGTCAGGTCACGTCGTCGCCTTCATTCCTGGACGAACAAAATAACAGACCTGTTCTGCATGTACCAACGCGTTTTGGAAGAAAAGTCGAGTTGCGTGGGATAACAACTTGTAGTGAGATCCACTTTCATTCCTATGTTTGTCATCGTGTTGCCGTTTCTCGTATGAAGAACAGAGTAAAGTGTTTTAAACTATTTCGGTCAATGCGTTAACTAAACAAACGATTTTCGCGTACATCGTATTGCAAAAAATAAACTTTCCTTTCTTATTTATGCGTTTTTGAGTGTCTGCCTTGCTGAGTAAAGTCTCATCAGAAGTATTTTTTTTCCTTAAAGTGACCATGTTTCAACTATAGGCTGCTTCCTCTCTTCTTTTATTTGTCCTTGTTTTGTCAAGGCGACTGCCATGCAGCACGTCTACTAATAAATGAATGCTCTGTCTAAGAAAAAGGCACTCCTTTTCGCGTAAATCTATTTTTTGTCCAAAGCAGTAATGTTTATCGGAGAACACGAGGTGAGGAATTTAGTGATTGCAATCGCATCCCTTTCGGGTGGTTATGAAGTAAAAATCTGATAGTGTTTGTCGTTCCTCGTGTAGAAATGAGGGATGGCGTCGCCAACACCATTAATACGAGAGTATAAATTATAAGCGACGTTGTTCTTCTTTTCATTCCATCATCATCATTCGTGTGGATCACATTTCCCATAAATTCGGAGTTCTGTTCGACATTACATCTTGCTCAACGACGCGCTGTGCCACATAGTTATCTTCCGTCAACCAAAAAATCTGCTTTATCCTAAAAAGAACCGCCTTTTTCCTTCACTTCTTTCGGTACTAACAATACGTCACTAAGAAAGAGGGGAAGGAAGGAGGGTAATTCCTTCTTCACAATGAATTTTGCAACTTTCGACGCGAGCCATCAAGCTGCTAAAGTTGGACTTGAAAGACTTCTCATATCATTTATACTGCGACGCTTTATACTTACCATACCAAAGAACGAGCATCCGCTATAACGTGGGCAAGACCATGGAGACACAGGGTCGCCATCTACGACGCATTTCGCCAAATTAAGAAGGATCCTCCTAGCCATGTTGATGATGATGTTTGTTTCTCTTTGGCCATGATTTTAGAAGATAAAAGTAATTATCGTCAACAATGTGATTTGTTTGTACACAAGGTATAATCACTGGCCTCATCCTTTGAATAATTCCATTTTGGGATACTTGTGGCAAATGCTATGTGAGAATTCAGAGAAGGAACGAAAGGATTTTGTTCGGTAATCGCAACCCGTGTCGAACCGCTGTTTCGCCCCAACGACGATGGGAAGAAACGCACACCATGAACCAAATAACCTTCAGTCGAGTAGGAATAAGATGCCCTTTCCTGCTAATATCAGTTCAAAATTGGTTAAAAGTGGAAGAATGTTTCCTTGGAAAATTACCCAAATGTCAAATCGGTCAGCGGGAAATAAGTCAGATGGCGGGAATTTTGTCCATTATAAAAATAAAAATGCCTGTGTCGCCTTCGCGGTGATCTGCACTCACGAATGGAAAGGACCCAGGCATAGTTGTCATCCAACGTTGAGGTGAAACCATTGGCCACATCAATCGTGTTCCTCTCTCTTCGGTGCTCACACCTCGCCCTTGACCGACGTCTCAACAGAGCATTTCCGGGTCTTGCCTGGTGTGAGTGAGGGCGAATATGGAAGTGGGAGTGGGTGTAGACACATCGTTCTATTATATAAGATTTACTCAGGGCAGCAGCTACATTGCCGAATTTACACCCTCTCATGTGGTGCAATCATCTCCATTTGACATCAACTGCCGTGTACACTCACGCCTCTCCATCAAGTGCTCGTGAAGCCACGGTCCAGTGACGCATTCTCACCCCGTTTACCTTCAGCCACACGTCGTGCACCCCAGACACTACCGAGCAAGATCCGCCAGCTGAAAACTCGCCATTCTCCTGCCCCATCTCTACCATTGTACACAGGCTAGTCCGGGCTCATCAACTCGTTGCACACACTCACCTACGCAGTCCACCTTCCAAGCTGTCAGAGTCGCCCCATTGGACAAATATAAGGTGATTGAACAGTGATGAATTCACTCAGGACTCATTTGCCCTCCTCTGAAACGCTTAAATGACCAACCTGAAGTATGACTCGTTTAGCAACGACCTTTGATACCCCAATGATCCTTATTACTGCTCTCTTCTCCTCTCCCTCCTCCTCCTGCCCTCCAGCTACATCAACATCAACATCATCAATATCATCAACGCCACCATGTCGCCAAACGACAACGACAAAGACGACTACGAGCACACACCTTCTGTGGTCTTTTCTGTCTACCTCTACTCAATGCCAAAAGATGCCCCATCGACACAGACTGCCTCGTCGCCTCTCCAGCAGTGGTGCATACTGCGGAGTGAGAGAAAAGAAGTGAATGTGTCAAACAAGCGTTTTGTCAGGCTATTTACACCAAGACTGTGTCGACGAGACTCGCACTGCAATGCGCACACGGACAGGACGTCGATCACAAGGTGGGCCACACTTCCTCTGCAAACATGCCACAGGCGCATGGGAGGCGTGTTGCGTGGGTTGGATGGGTTGCATGATTTGCATGAGGCGGGGCGTTGGTGGTGCAGAGGTCGCAGGACAGATTCCAGCACAGGACAACGTCAGAGTGTGTCCACAATTGTTGGAGGTGCGGGCACCTTCACCACGTGTTTGACGCTCTTTGTGTGCCACACGAGAATCTGACCAGATGGGAAAGAAGACGAGATGAGTGCTGAGATGGGAAAAATGAGAGGAGGATGTCACTTGCACACCAAACACTCCATTTTTACACCTCATTCTGCTCTATCTCCATCCACTTTCGCGCTAACACACCTCGTCCTCTTTTTGCTAGTCAACTTGGTCTTAATTATCCTCATTCTTTTCCTCCTCCTCCCCTCCGCCTCCTCCTCCTCCGCCTCCTCCTCCTCAGCCCCTCATCCTCCTCATCCTCATCCTCCTCATCCTCCTAAGCCTAAGCCCAAGCCCAAGCCCAAGCCCAAGCCTGCTTCTACTGTCCCTAGTCTACTTCGTATCCTCCTCACCCGTCTGCATCCGTCTGCTTTCGGCTCCAACTCGTAGGCACTCTTGAAGCCCAGTTGGAAGAGGATGACACCCTCCTGTTTGCCAACTGTTCTGTTATCGAAGAAGGCATGGCGATTGAGGAGAATTAAGTCCAAGTTGACAGCAAAGGCGGCCATGTCGATGGGGAAGAGGCGAGTGCGCTCCCAGTTGCTCCAAAATCCCGTTATCATCCGTCGGTTCTTGGGGTCAGTGATGCATCCCTCCCAGTCCGATTGAGCTATTAAACCCACTGGCCACGTTGATCCTCTCTCTGTGGTTCGAATCTAATCCACAAATTGCGAGAGAAGAGGAACATGGAGAGGAACATGGAGAGGAAGAGGAAGAGGAAGAGGAAGAACAAGAGGAAGGAGAGGGAAAAGAGGAAGAAGAGGAGGAAGAAGTGGGGTCCACAATCGTGACCGTGCTATGCTTGAGGTCTCGTTATTGCTGTGTGAATGTGATGAGAACACTCGTGTCGTCGGGTGAGGTGTGGAACCACTGAACTTCTCATAGTGCACGACTTTGCACTCATACAATTGCAGTGCTTAGTTTATCTGGCTGACTTACACACGCTCCCCTCCTCCGTGCAACATTTCACTCTCACTGGCTTATGTGAAGAGCACCACAGACACAAATGCGCTGTTGCCACATTTGCCACAATAATTTACGTTGATTAAGTTGACATTAAAAAAGTTGCGACTATCGAAGAAATCAACTGCTCCTCTCCCGAGGCACAGAAGTAAAAAAAGTGTTGAGAGAATTGGAAGAAGTGGGTCCTCATGAGGCGATAGAGACGCACGTGATCAAATATCTCCGGGTGGTAGGTGTTGTCATCATCTGCAAAGTAGACAATTCCCTTTGGCCTCGCCTGCTGATATTTCCTTCGTAGCCATCGTAATGCCGCATTGCGTTGGTCCGATCCTCGAATGCGCCCACGCAGCAGGGTGGTCGGAGCATTGAGATGGGTGTAGACGACGCCGCATTCATCGAGGAACGACTTCAACTCCCTGTCCGTCCACAATGGCGGCAAGAAGAGGCGGAGCACGTGGGCGTTGGCGTTGGCGTTGACGTTGACGTTGAAGTGGACGTGGACGTGGACGTGGACGTGGATGGGGAGGACGATGACGAGGAGGAGGTTGAGGGCAAGAGGGAGAGTGAGAGTGAGGGGGAGAGGTAGAGGGAGAGTGAGAGTGAGAGGGGGAGGGAGAGGGAGGAAGAGACACGGCGATTATGAAGAGAGTGAGGGCAAAAAGGTGGCAAATGCAAATAAGGGGTATACACACCGGCTCTTGTTCACTGCATCCTCAACCACTATCCAGTGAATGTTGCTGGTCGTGCGCAAGACTGTGCACAGGCGTACTAAATCAGGCTTCTGATTGGGACGTGAGTAGGTTGGCGTTATGACGAAGATGGTGGGCACCAGGGGGCGTCGAGAAATCCAAATGGTTGCGCAGAGGAGGAGAGTGAGAATGAGGATGAGAGGAATGGTCAGTCGTTTCATGTGGACTCCACGAGAGGCGACTTGTGGTATGCGAGTATGTCTGTGGGTATGCGTGTGTGCATGAGCGTTTCGTGCGTTCAGGTGGACTTATATGATGTGAGGAGAGGAGGTATCGAGAGTGCTTTCGCCGCGCGATTGGCTGAGGCAATATTCTACTATTGTGTGCACCTCACCCGCGTGCGAGTGCCGACAGAAAGGCGTCAAAGTGATTGGCGTGTGCGAACTCAGCTGGCCTCCCCACCGCACGTCGTCCCACCCCACCCCACCCACCCCACCCCATAACACCTCACCTCACCTCACCTCACCTCACCTAACCTCACCTCACCTCACCTCATCCCTCCCCACCCCACCCATAACACCTCACACCCTAAAGACAACATATACGAGGAGGTAAAAGCGACTGTTTGTTGGATTACTCCACTCCTCATGAGTTGAGATCAAGGCTGAGATGGACACGCGTGTAGACCATGAGAAAAATTGAAGGGGAAGAAACCACTCAACTGACTGTTCTAATGATCAGTATGAGACAAAGAAAGCTGAGGCTTTGCCCCTTAGCCTTTAACAACGACAAAAGTAAAGTTTCAACTTCTAACACTGTCCACATAATTTGGAAACTTTTTGTGCTCTGCGTTATACGAGGTGTTGAGAGGTGAATATCCTCGTGTTCCACCCAATTGAAGGTGGGTGGAAGGACTGCAACTTATACGGGTCTAAGAAAGTCCATTTATAGAGTTGAAAGCGGATGAAGTGCTCAAATAGTTGGTCCACCTCTTTCAAGGATTATTGTGTACCACCACGAACCTCCTGTCCGCTCACACGTGAAGTTGTTGAAGTTACAGTGGGGGAGCAGACGAAGTGGAGTGGAGGCAGTATACGAAGGCTGAAGAGGAGGAGGAGGATTAGGTTAACTAACAAAATAAGTAGGACGAGTGGCAGAAGGAGAACAGGTGCAAGTGTAGTTGCAAGAGCAAGAGCAGCAGGAGCAGGAGCAGGAGCAGGAGCAGGAGCAGGTGCAGGCGGAGGCGGAGGCGGAGGCGGAGGCGGAGGAGAGTGCGGTGTCAAATTCGCATGTGGCACACAAAGAGCGTCAGACACTTGGTGTGGACACACTGTGGCGTTGCCCCGTGCTGGAATCTGTCCTGCGTCCTTTGCACCACCGACACCTCGCCTCATGCAACCCATGCAACACGACTCCCCTGCAGAACTGGAGTCGTTGTAGGGAAGTGTGGGCGACGTTATGACCACGGGCCTCTGTCTGTGTCCACAGTGCACTGCGAGTCTGACAAACTTCTGTTTGACCAAGGTATTTCCTTTCGTTCACCTCACAGAATGTACTACGTTCCGAGGGATGGCGGGGCAGTCTGTGTCGGTGGGTTATTTTGCCAACGGGTGGAGGTAGGCAGAAACCACCACTGAAGGTGTGTGCTTATTGTCGTCTTCGTGGTTGTTGATCAGCGAAGTGGTGGAGTTGTTGGTGATATCGTGGGTGGGCGAGTGGAGGAGGAGGAGAAGGAGGAGTGGGAGGAGGAGAGTAGGTATAAGGAACAAGGGGATATCATTGACGGTGGGAGGTGGTTGACTTGGTCAGTGAAGTGTGGCGAATGTCATTTCTGCTAAACGAGTCAGGTATCAGGTTGTTTGCTTGGGCGTTTCGGAGGAAGGAGAATGCGGCCCTGAGTGAACTTAGCCCTTTCCGAGCACCTGGCCTTGTTCAGGTGGACGAGAGAGATGAAGCAGCTGGAAGCAGACTGCTAACTCGAAGACAGGCAATGGAGCGACTGGTGCCATTTGAGGCCAGGTATGGCAATGTGCGGCTTTGGTTCGAGAGCACCACACTCCTTTCCTCTCATCACCTTGTTTCTGTCCAATGGTGCAACTCTGACGGCTTGGAAGGTGGACTGCGTAGGTGAGTGTGTGGAACGAGTTCACGTGAGTGGAGTACCTTGTACACAAGGCCGTGGGCGGGGCAGGCGGGAGGCAAAATGGCATGTGGCCGATCCTGCTTGGTAGATGTCAAATAGTGCACGTGACGTGGCTGAAAGTAAACGGGGTGGGAATTTGTCACTGGAAGATGGCTTCGAGTGCAGCTGATGGGAAGGAGCAAATGTTCATTTGATTGTATATCAAGTGTAGATGATTGCACCACATGACGGGCTTCAGATTCCACGAATTGGCTGCAACCCTGCGTGAGTGAATCTGATAAGAGAACGACATAAGCACACTCAAACCCACATCCCCCCACTCACCCTTACCCACGCCAGACAAGACCCCAAAAGGCTTTGTTGGGGCGTCGGTCGAGGACGCTGTGCGAGGAGCGAGGCAAGGGAAGCATGGATGAATTCTATGCTCATGTCCTTTCCATCGGGACATGAGGAGAGCTGCGAAAGCGACTCAATGCTCGTGATGGGGGAGAAGCATGCTACTGTCAGCATGCTTCACACCACCCACACCCTAACCCATTGCAAACGTCCCCCTGTGCCCCACGCAGATCGCCTCACTGCCACTCTCTTTTCTCGTATGCCCACTGACTTTATCTCCAGTCACGAAACCTCTTCTTCCAGTCGCCTTGACGAGAGCATGTGCCAACAAGACTCGCCGTGGTTCATCTGCTACGTGCACCCTCACCTCTGTCCAATTACCTTTCAGCCCACCTATCGACCACGAATGAGGCTGCATTCACGGTCCGTGGCCGCCTCCTCCTCTTCTCCTCCTCCTTCTCCCCCGCCTTCTACTTGTGTGTGTGTCGTTTTGATGTGAAAAGGCGTAGAATGCTGCATTTGCAAGAGAAGGGATGGTGAGCATACCTGCTCGTGCTGCATCACTGTGATAGCGCGAGGGAATGAAAAGAACGCATTTGGCGTTAGTTACGAGGTTTCTCTTGTAGAATCGACAAGTGACGAGACGTAGAGGATGCGAACTCAGTTTCGTCGCGTCTACCGACAGCCATGAGTGAGGTGTGTGTTGATTTGGTTGGGTTGTTAGTCTGAGACGTTTAGGCGAGCGCCACTGTCAGTCAATTAATAATAATCGTCACAGTTGACGCACTGACACTCTGCAATGGAGTGTGTCTGTGGGGCATGAAGGAGACGAGACGAACCAAATGAGGCCTGTCGGCTTTGCTCGTCTTACTTAACCAACGCTTTGCTGTGAGTGCCGAGAAAACAATTGAGAGTTGTGGAAGGACGTGAAGCGGTTCAGATGCTCCAGGTGCATGCGATGGGGCAGCTCCTCAAAACTAAGGACTGAATGTGCGGAAGTCGGTACTGCACGCCCGAATGTAAACGGTAAAAAGAACCTTTCGCACTGGTTGACAGGCAGTTAGAGCTGCAAGCCACACAGTGACAAGGACGTTGGACGGAAGGATGATTTCTTGCATGTTGGCTGCACTTAGGACCTCTTTATCTTCCTTCTCCAATTTTGGAGCACTCGGCTGATGACAATTGCAGTGGGAACGATGAGAACAGCGAGTGGAATGCCATCTTGAGGATATCGTGAAAAGAAGTCCCAATGCTGCCTCATCTCAGCGCCAAATGACTGGGTCAGAAGACTTTTTTCATTGTAGGCTCTCACTCTCAGTTGAACTTCTAACCGCTGCCGTGGGTGACACGACGTAGGGGAAAAACAAAAGTTCTCTATATGCTTCACTTTGTAGCAACTTTGAAAAAGACAGGAGACTTACATTGCCATGAATTGGTCACCATGAACGTCACGTAAGACTCAACTCCTGTTCCACCTTCTCCTCCTTCTCCTTCGCTTACTCCTCCTCCTCCGACTATTCAGCCTATTCAACTCATGCAAAAACAACCTCGCCTTTTTGCTGTCTCTATTCACACGCCACAATTTACTGCCTCAGCCAATGGTGGCACGGCACACACTTCTCAAACATTTGCCTCACCAGTACTTAAACGTTCGTTAACAGTCCCCACCTGTCAAACTCACCACAAGCATTGAATGTGAAATGATGAAGGTGAAATTGATGATGTGTTTCTTGGTGACATTGCTTCTCGGTTTGGCGTGGATTTACAGAGAGTCGGTGTGGGACAAAGGAAGAATTTACGTTGTCACTTGGACAAAGGGTGGAGTAGGCCAACAACCAGCACTCGTTCGATTGTGCACACTCCTCAAAATGGTCGGCCATATTCACTGGGTGGTGGTTGAGGACGCTGGACGGGCAAATCCGTAAGTCTACTTCTACCTCCACTTCGACTTCCACTCCTGCCATCTTGGCAGCAATAGAGTTCTCGCCTCTCACTCACTCTGCGCGTGTGTTTGCGTGTAATTTGTGGTAGGAGGGTGGAGGAGCATCTGAGACAATGCGGCGTCCCCTTCGTCTACCTCAACGCACCAAGTCGACGTGGCAGCGTGGCGGGCGCCAATCAACGCAATGCAGCACTCTCGTGGCTTCGAAGGGACATCACCGCTAAGAGACGCGCTGGCATTGTTTATTTTGCCGACACGGACAATACATACCATCCGGATTTATTCAATGAGGTGAGACTCGTCTTCCGTCAGCCACAAGTGCCTCTCCTCCTCTTCCTCCAATTTCTTCTTCTCCACTCTGTCATCTCCACGCCCTCGAAGAGGGGCAAAATGAGCCAAATCGCTTACATTTTCCCTCATGGTTCTCCTCCTCATCCTCCTCTGACCCAATTCGATTTCCCCTGTGCAGCCTCGACCCTCATCGGCTGTGTCTGAACTATTGGCTCAGCGGCGGTGGTGTTGATCCGTTGTGGAGAGTGGGAGCGCTGAGAGAGTGAGAGTGGCAGGAGAACAGCATGATTGTGTAGTGATGATGGCGCAACATGTGAAATCATCTAGTGTGGCAGAGGACTAAGTCTACCCACGGGGCGGGAGGCAAAGACTAGAGTGGCGACATGTCAGGAGGTGATGAGGGCGAGAGACGTTAACTGAGAGGATGACGAGTTACGATGAGGCTTGACTAGTGTTTGTGTTGTGTTGTGTTGTGTTGAGTTTGAAGTGTTGAGTTGCGTGTTGAGTGTTCGATGGTGGAAAGAACTGTCTCACCGTGAATAGACTGGACGGTGGAGATCATGCAGTCGTAAAAATTGGTTTAAATGAGGCAACGTGCCGTGCTGTCTAGAGCTTCTTCCTTTTCCCGTCTGTGGAAATAGATGCGAGGAATAAAGAAGGGCGCCACATGGCCAGTGGGCTTGGTGGGGAACACCAACTGGGAGGGATGCATCACAGCGAAAGGAAATCCCCATGAGATAGTGGGATTTTGGAGCAGTTTGGCACCAGGACGTCCCTTTCCCCTCAACGTGGCCGCATTTGCGGTGAATGTGGAACTGGTGCACCGCCATCCCCACGCCGCATTCGACAACACGACGAGTCAGTTGTCGGAGAGCGGCTTCCTCTCGGCCCTGGGATTCAACAGCCCCTACGACTTGGAGCCGAAAGCCAAGGGCTGCACCAATGTGAGTTTCTTCCCCCTGCGGCACAAGCGTTAATCACAGTGAAGCCGACTTTCTTTTGATGCACTTTCGTGTGGCTTTGTCTATTTCGCCTTCAGCCTTCTCATTCGACCTCTTCAGGTGCTGGTTTGGCTCTCGAGGGAAGTTCGTTACAAAGTCCGAGTTCGTGGACCTCCGACTATTATAAACGGTCTATGACCTGCTTACTTCCTCCTTTCTTCCTTCCTTTCGTGATGCCTTCTCTGCCACAAGGAAGTCAGCACATACGCCCGGTTATCACTTCTTGCCAATCCCCCACTCGACAATCGTCTGTCTGCATGCCTACCTGCCAACCTGCTTGCTGTCAGCCACAGTGCTTGGTTTGTGCAGCCTTTAGCAACCCCTTCCATGGTGTAACACTCATTTGCTAACAGTCAATTGCCTCGTGTATACTTTTATAAGTGACAGTCGTGTGTTGCATTACGAAGGGTCGAAATTCCCTGATTTGTTGTTCGTTAGAGAGGGAAGTGAGGACGAAGGAGTGACAGCTAAGAAGCACAAAAATATCATTATGACGAGACAAAAGTGGAATTATAGGAGAAGGGCGAGGAACACGCTAGACGCCAGACTGACAGTCTCGTAGGTGTGTGTGGGTGATGGGCGTTCGTCCGCCAAGTGACATGGTGGAAGGTAGACTGCTTATGTGTGTGCGTGGAAGGAGTTGACGAGTGTGAACTGTCGTAGCAGAAGAAGAAGAAGAAGAAGAAGAAGAAGGAGGAGGAGGAGGAGGAGGAGGAGGAGGAGGAGGAGGAGGAGGAGGAGCAGAGGCAGCTGAAGACCGTTGATGCTGCCTCAATCGTGGTTGGATGGTGGACTGGAAGGTCATTGGAAAGAGTGTGGCGGATGGATTGTGTTCATTGGGTCGAAGTTGGGCACATATTTGCTGTCATGCGATAGGCTCAATGTGGGCGTCACGTGGCGACCAATCATAGCCACACCAAACGCTTGAATCCATTCGTCCATTGTAAAGGCGTTTGTTGCTTCAGAGTGGGTAGGTGATGGTTTAAGAGTAGTAAGCGCGTGTGTGTCTTTGTTAGCGTGAATGTGGGTATTTAGGAGTTGTAAGGCGGTCTTGCATTGTTTTTTTTGGTGAGAGGGGGAAAGAATAGCCCGCAAGGGGCTTAAATAGGCATTCATATATGCAGTACCATTGATATACAACCAAAGTATTTCGTGCTTCGCGTGTAACATGATAGAAAGCCTGTAATTAACAGTATTCTACTTTACCACTCATCCTATCGAAATTCTGCGTCTCAGTCCCGTAAATGTACGCGTGTGTGCGTGGGTGTGCATGTCTGAGTGTGCAGCAGCGGTGAGGTGGGCTTAGAGTCGTTTTTGATGTTAGGGAGAAAAAGTAGACTGCTTGAAGCTTAAACAAGTGCATAAGAAAAAGAGGCGTGCGTTACATTGCGCGTGTCTGTACCTGAGTGTAAATGCGAACTTGAATGTGAGTGTTTAGGACTGGTAATGTGGGCATGGAGGCGTTTGCGATGCTTGAGAGAGAGAGTAGCTTAAAAATGAAGAGGCACAATGAAATTATTCACAAAGCACCCATATATGAAGTTGCAATGGCATAGAAAATATTTGTATATATCTCACACACGCGAGACGAGTGTGATGTGAGTCAAAGCCAGCATTTAAGGCTATTCAATTTTTTCACTAACCCGCGGGGAATCCTTTGTCTCATTTTCATTGCTTGAGGTCAAATCGAAAGTAACAGAGGAAAAACGGCGAGGCTTGTCGGCACATGTTCTCGTCAAGCCGACAGAAGGAAAATGCAGGGATATGCATTTCGATTGAAGAGAACAAAACTTGGACACGACGATTGAGGCTGCATCAATGCTATTCCAATGCCCCCTCCTCTCACCCTGCTCCTCCTCCTCCTCCTCCTCCTCCTCCTCCGCCTCCTCCTCCTCCTTCTTCTTCTTCCTCTGCTCCTTCTTCTGCGACAGCAAACACCCGTCAAGCAGTCTACCTTCCACCATGTCACTTGGTGGACGAACGCCCATCACCCACACACACCTACGAGACTGTCAGTCTGGCGTCTAGCGTGTTCCTCGCCCTTCTCCTATAATTCCACTTTTGTCTCGTCATAATGATATTTTTGTGCTTCTTAGCTGTCACTCCTTCGTCCTCACTTCCCTCTCTAACGAACAACAAATCAGGGAATTTCGACCTTCGTACTGCAACAAACGACTGTCACTTATAAAAGTATACACGAGGCAATTGACTGTTAGCAAATGAGTGTTACACCATGGAAGGGGTTGCTAAAGGCTGCACAAACCACGCACTGTGGCTGACAGCAGACAGCAGGCAGCGGACAGCAGGCAGGTAGGCAGAAAATTGTCGAGTGTAAGAGTGAAAAGAAGTAACAACCAGGCCTGTGTGCTGACTTTCTTCTGGCTACGTCTTGACGAGTGCACCGGGCAGAGAAGGCATCCCCAAAGGAGGGAATGAAACAGAACATAGGACGTTGGTGGTGGTTGGAGATCCGCTAACCCGAACTTCGTAAGAAACATCCTTCGAGGGCCAAACCAACTTCTGAAGAAGACGAATGAGAAGGCTGAATGCGGAATAGCCAAAGCAATGCCAAAGTACGTCACAGTACGTCAAAGGCGCAACGGCTTCACTGCGATAGAGAGAAAGGCGAGGAGGATGGGAACTCACCTTGTGCAGCTCTTGGCTTTTGGCTCCAGGTAGTAGGGGCTTTTGAATCCCAGTTCCACATTCACTGCAAATGCGGCCACGTTGAGTAAAAAGGGACGTCGTGGTATCACACTGTTCCAAAATCCCACTCTCTCATGCTCATTCTCTCTCTCTGCGAAGCGCCCTCACAGGTCGTCTTCCCCACCATGCCCATCGATCACGTTGGTGCCTCTCCTCATTGTTCGCATCTATCCCCACAGGCAGAAAAGGAATAAGCTCTCGACGGCAGGGAACTTCGTTTATTTTCATCCAATTTATGCGGTGTCATGATCGTCACCGTCCATCCTATCCACGGTGAGACATTTCTTCTCACCGCTCACCGCTCACCTCTCAACACTCATCCCCCATCACTAGTCACTCTCCATTCTGTCTTCTCAACCACTCAGTTCACGTATTTTGCTTTCTTCACCTCCTTCCCTTGTCGTCACTTAGGCCTTTTACTCCTCATTTGTAGACGCAGTCCCCTGCCGCACTGCATCAGTCCACATGTTGTTGCACCTTCACTCCACGGTCATCCTCTTTTCCTCTCACGCTTCACAACTAATCACAGCACTGCGACTAGGGACAGAGGACAGATACAGGAGGCGACTCAAGGCGGGAAGGGACAGGACATGGCAGGGCATGGCATGGCAGAGTAGGGCGGAGGAGGAGGATGGCGGTGGAGGGGGAGGATGAGGGTGGAGATGAAGAAGAGGAATCGGATAAGGAGGAGGAGGAGGAGGAGGAGGAGGAGGAGGAAAAATAAGGGGGTGGGACCACTCATGGCTGATGGAGGACGAGTCTCACCTCATTGAATAACTCCGCAGGTTGGTAGGTATTGTCCGCGTCGGCAAAGTAAACAATGCCAGCGCGTCTCTTAGCGGTGATGTCCCTTCGAAGCCACGAGAGTGCTGCATTGCGTTGATTGGCGCCCGCCACGCTGCCACGTCGACTTGGTGCGTTGAGGTAGACGAAGGGGACGCCGCATTGTCTCAGATGCTCCTCCACCCTCCTACCACAAATTACACGCAAACACACGCGCAGAGTGAGTGAGAGGCGAGAACTCTCTTGCTGCCAAGATGGCAGGAGTGGAAGTCGAAGTGGAGGTAGAAGTAGGACTTACGGATTTGCCCGTCCAGCGTCCTCAACCACCACCCAGTGAATATGGCCGACCATTTTGAGGAGTGTGCACAACCGAACGAGTGCTGGTTGTTGGCCTACTCCACCCTTTGTCCAAGTGACAACGTAAATTCTTCCTTTGTCCCACACCGACTCTCTGTAAATCCACGCCAAACCGAGAAGCAATGTCACCAAGAAACACATCATCAATTTCACCTTCATCATTTCACATTCAATGCTGTGGTGAGTTTGACAGGTGGGGACTGTTAACGAACGTTTAAGTACTGGTGAGGCAAATAGATGAGAGATGTGAGCAGTGACACCAGAGGTTGATGTCAGTGAAATGTGGTGGGTGCAGAGAGTCAGTGAAAGACTCGTTTATTGTTACTATTCTCCAGAGTAATGTCCTCTAGGAGGGGTGGAATAGGCTGAGAAGTAGAAGGAGGGGGTGGGGGTGGGTAGGGAGAGGTTGAAGTGCTAGTGGATTGCTAATCTTCTGACTTCATCGAAGATTTCTGCAAAGTAAAGCATCGAGAGAATGTTCCTTTTTTTCTTCTACGTCGTGTCACAAATGTGAGAAATAGAGGGGCTTAAAAAAGGCATCTTGACAAGAGACAACTCGTAACCAACACCAAGAGAGTGTAACCTCGAAAACCCTCCTCTTGGACAGGCTACATTCTACGCCTTTGCACATCAACCACAAACACACACACGTCCACAGACGATGGAGGCGACTACAGTCCGTTGATGCTGCGTCATCTGTGATTCGAAGGTGGGCTGGGAAGGCCATTAGAGAGCGTGGGGAGAATGGTTTGTCATAATTGGGTAGAAGTTGATCCCACATTCGCTGTCATGCGATTGGCTAGATGTTTGCGTCAAGTGGCAACCACTTAGATCCAGACGTTCATTCGCGGAACCACTGTGATCCACAATCCTGCTCTCTTCTCCTCTCCCCTCCTCCTCCTGCCCTCCAGCTACATCAACATCAACATCATCAATATCATCAACGCCACCATGTCGCCAAACGACAACGACAAAGACGACTACGAGCACACACCTTCTGTGGTCTTTTCTGTCTACCTCTACTCAATGCCAAAAGATGCCCCATCGACACAGACTGCCTCGTCGCCTCTCCAGCAGTGGTGCATACTGCGGAGTGAGAGAAAAGAAGTGAATGTGTCAAACAAGCGTTTGTCAGGCTATTTACACCAAGACTGTGTCGACGAGACTCGCACTGCAATGCGCACACGGACAGGACGTCGATCACAAGGTGGGCCACACTTCCTCTGCAAACATGCCACAGGCGCATGGGAGGCGTGTTGCGTGGGTTGGATGGGTTGCATGATTTGCATGAGGCGGGGCGTTGGTGGTGCAGAGGTCGCAGGACAGATTCCAGCACAGGACAACGTCAGAGTGTGTCCACAATTGTTGGAGGTGCGGGCACCTTCACCACGTGTTTGACGCTCTTTGTGTGCCACACGAGAATCTGACCAGATGGGAAAGAAGACGAGATGAGTGCTGAGATGGGAAAAATGAGAGGAGGATGTCACTTGCACACCAAACACTCCATTTTTACACCTCATTCTGCTCTATCTCCATCCACTTTCGCGCTAACACACCTCGTCCTCTTTTTGCTAGTCAACTTGGTCTTAATTATCCTCATTCTTTTCCTCCTCCTCCTCCTCCGCCTCCTCCTCCTCCGCCTCCTCCTCCTCAGCCCCCTCATCCTCCTCATCCCCCTCATCCTCCTCATCCTCCTAAGCCTAAGCCCAAGCCCAAGCCCAAGCCCAAGCCTGCTTCTACTGTCCCTAGTCTACTTCGTATCCTCCTCACCCGTCTGCATCCGTCTGCTTTCGGCTCCAACTCGTAGGCACTCTTGAAGCCCAGTTGGAAGAGGATGACACCCTCCTGTTTGCCAACTGTTCTGTTATCGAAGAAGGCATGGCGATTGAGGAGAATTAAGTCCAAGTTGACAGCAAAGGCGGCCATGTCGATGGGGAAGAGGCGAGTGAGCTCCCAGTTGCTCCAAAATCCCGTTATCATCCGTCGGTTCTTGGGGTCAGTGATGCATCCCTCCCAGTCCGATTAAGCTATTAAACCCACTGGCCACGTTGATCCTCTCTCTGTGGTTCGAATCTAATCCACAAATTGCGAGAGAAGAGGAACATGGAGAGGAACATGGAGAGGAAGAGGAAGAGGAAGAGGAAGAACAAGAGGAAGGAGAGGGAAAAGAGGAAGAAGAGGAGGAAGAAGTGGGGTCCACAATCGTGACCGTGCTATGCTTGAGGTCTCGTTATTGCTGTGTGAATGTGATGAGAACACTCGTGTCGTCGGGTGAGGTGTGGAACCACTGAACTTCTCATAGTGCACGACTTTGCACTCATACAATTGCAGTGCTTAGTTTATCTGGCTGACTTACACACGCTCCCCTCCTCCGTGCAACATTTCACTCTCACTGGCTTATGTGAAGAGCACCACAGACACAAATGCGCTGTTGCCACATTTGCCACAATAATTTACGTTGATTAAGTTGACATTAAAAAAGTTGCGACTATCGAAGAAATCAACTGCTCCTCTCCCGAGGCACAGAAGTAAAAAAAGTGTTGAGAGAATTGGAAGAAGTGGGTCCTCATGAGGCGATAGAGACGCACGTGATCAAATATCTCCGGGTGGTAGGTGTTGTCATCATCTGCAAAGTAGACAATTCCCTTTGGCCTCGCCTGCTGATATTTCCTTCGTAGCCATCGTAATGCCGCATTGCGTTGGTCCGATCCTCGAATGCGCCCACGCAGCAGGGTGGTCGGAGCATTGAGATGGGTGTAGACGACGCCGCATTCATCGAGGAACGACTTCAACTCCCTGTCCGTCCACAATGGCGGCAAGAAGAGGCGGAGCACGTGGGCGTTGACGTTGACGTTGACGTTGAAGTGGACGTGGACGTGGACGTGGACGTGGATGGGGAGGACGATGACGAGGAGGAGGTTGAGGGCAAGAGGGAGAGTGAGAGTGAGGGGGAGAGGTAGAGGGAGAGTGAGAGTGAGAGGGGGAGGGAGAGGGAGGAAGAGACACGGCGATTATGAAGAGAGTGAGGGCAAAAAGGTGGCAAATGCAAATAAGGGGTATACACACCGGCTCTTGTTCACTGCATCCTCAACCACTATCCAGTGAATGTTGCTGGTCGTGCGCAAGACTGTGCACAGGCGTACTAAATCAGGCTTCTGATTGGGACGTGAGTAGGTTGGCGTTATGACGAAGATGGTGGGCACCAGGGGGCGTCGAGAAATCCAAATGGTTGCGCAGAGGAGGAGAGTGAGAATGAGGATGAGAGGAATGGTCAGTCGTTTCATGTGGACTCCACGAGAGGCGACTTGTGGTATGCGAGTATGTCTGTGGGTATGCGTGTGTGCATGAGCGTTTCGTGCGTTCAGGTGGACTTATATGATGTGAGGAGAGGAGGTATCGAGAGTGCTTTCGCCGCGCGATTGGCTGAGGCTATATTCTTTTCTTGTGTGCAAAGCGCGCAAATGCGTGGGCCACATAAATTCTTCAAAGAAGAACTCATCATAGACGACAAGGCGAAATATTCCTCTGTCTGTATGTTTGACTTACACTTTTGGGAGAGACTCTGTTAAACTACAGGTGAAGGGATTAACTACTATGTCGCTGGTCACCGCTTTTTTGCTGCGGAAAGGAACGCAGTGACACGTGTTCGACTGTGCATTACTACTTCGCATCCCGTGATCTCAAGCTTAAAATTGAGGAATAAATTGACTTGCGCAAGCACTCACCATCAACCAGTCACTCAATCAATCAACCATTCAATCACTTTTCCTCTCATCTGCGAAAAGAATAAAAAATACAGTTTGCCTTGTTTTGAGCAGGTTGGTGATGAGGCCGACGGAGCTTAAAATGAAAATATGTAAGGGATCAATTTTTCCATCCTATCTCACCACTGCCCTCGGCACCCATTCGTCCAATAGTGAGGAAGTAAATGTGATGAAACACTTCGGCTAGCCGAGAGGTCATCTGCATTGGGTCATCGTTTACTGAGAAAATGTGTAAAGCCTCTTCTCTACTCCCATCCACCACTCAACTTAAATAGAGTTTGCAAGAAGCCTGCTCTCTGGCTCCAGCCTTCACCGCATTCCGGGTGAACGATTCACCGCTTTGACAAGACTGGGAAAGGCGAGACGGCGGACAGACTACTACTTTTACCATATTCCCCTTCGCCTTGATTCACATTTTCGCATCTCGAATACTACATTGGCAGTTCGTTTGCAGGAAAGACTTACCATTCAAAGTGGGTAGATACGACAACATTGCGAGCATTATGTCTGTCGTGCAAAATGTGTGCCGGAGAAATGGAAATTTTCAATCAGCAGGATTGACGGGGGTACCTGACGAAGAAAGTGGAGTGTAAATAAAAACAACGAGAAGGGGGCTGAGATGCCTCATGGGAATGTGACTGCCAATCCATTAAATAATGATTTACAACTTCTTCCCTTGAAAATTAGAAGAGTAAGAAGATCACTCAACTGACTGTTTCAATCATTGGCATAACCAGAAAAATCCAAACCCTCACATTGCGGCTCATAACAACAAAAGCTAAAATATCTCATCCCTTCTCCTTCTTCATCTGAACGCTTTTCCGCGCTGCGATGACAGGGCTTTCGTTACACGACGTGTCGAAAGGAGATTGGCGTGGTATTCAATCCAAATCGAGTTGAGTTGAAGCACTTCAACTAATTCCGCGCTAAGAATGTGCATTTACGGAGTTGACAGCGGATAAAGTACTTTGACTTCGTACGGGCAAGAGACCGACGCCTTCCAGATGCGGTGAACTGAGAAAGAAAATATTTCACGAGTGGAAGCATGCACGATGAGGATTGAAAGGTAGAAAGAGGAAATATCGTGTGGTGGAGAGCCGTTTACTGTCGGCCCTGCGAGTCAACAACCACGGGTCTTCTCGCCAGACAATAAAGCGACAATAAGGTCGAGGCACTTTTGATACACTTTCCTGCCTCTTTAACTACTTTGCCTTTAGCCTCTCAAAGGATGTTCCAAACAAATTTCAAGTTTGACGACCTCTGACAAAAATTACTGAAACGACAAATTCTCTTACATGAACCTCATTTGAAGTAACAAAGCAGGAGTAAATGCACAAATGGAAATACATTTAAAGTAGCGTCGAACACCCCCAAAAGCCAAACTGATTGAAAAATAGGTGCGTGTATGTGTGAGAGTGTGTGGGGATTGATGCTGGGCTGCAGTCTCGGCCCCGTCAAATGACATGCTGGAATGTGTGCTGCTCAAGTGGTTGCGTGGAACGAAGTGACGTGAGGGGAGTGGCGTTGAAGAAGAAGGAAGAGGAGCAGGAGCAAGAGCAGGCAGCTGAAGAGCTTTGATACTGTCTCACTTGTCTCGTCCAAGTGGTGAACTCTACTCTCGAAATGCAAAAATCTGCTTGTCCTCAGTTACGCGATCTCTTCCTTCAGTCGGCTTGACGAGAGCATGTGCCAACAAGCCTCGTCGTTGCTCATCTGCCATGATCGCCTTCGCCTCAGGCAACGAAAATGGGGCGGAGAATTCCATGGGAGTTAGTGAAATATCGACTTTCTTTCACATTAGACTCGTATCGCACAAATCGTGTGTGTGGGATATACACGACGGTATTCTATGTCAATGGCGCTTCATATATGGGTGCTTTGTGAATGATTTCATTATGCCTCACCTTCTTTAGGCTACCCTCTCTCCCACTCATCGAGAAACCCTCCACGCCCACATTACCACTCCTAAACTCTCACATTCACGCTAACACAGGCATACACGCACTTACCACACTAAAACCAACACCCAACAACTCTGATGTGATGGTCATCATATCCAAGGTGAGTAGGCCATGGCTTGTCTCCCGAACGAGTCGCTTCTCCAAGTTAGGTCTAGTAACGTTCATGGTGACCAATTCATGGCAATGTAAGTCTCCTGTCTTTTTCAAAGTTGCTACAAAGTGAAGCATATAGAGAACTTTTGTTTTTCCCCTACGTCGTGTCACCCACGGCAGCGGTTAGAAGTTCAACTGAGAGTGAGAGCCTACAATGAAAAAAGTCTTCTGACCCAGTCATTTGGCGCTGAGATGAGGCAGCATTGGGACTTCTTTTCACGATATCCTCAAGATGGCATTCCACTCGCTGTTCTCATCGTTCCCACTGCAATTGTCATCAGCCGAGTGCTCCAAAATTGGAGAAGGAAGATAAAGAGGTCCTAAGTGCAGCCAACATGCAAGAAATCATCCTTCCGTCCAACGTCCTTGTCACTGTGTGGCTTGCAGCTCTAACTGCCTGTCAACCAGTGCGAAAGGTTCTTTTTACCGTTTACATTCGGGCGTGCAGTACCGACTTCCGCACATTCAGTCCTTAGTTTTGAGGAGCTGCCCCATCGCATGCACCTGGAGCATCTGAACCGCTTCACGTCCTTCCACAACTCTCAATTGTTTCTCGGCACTCACAGCAAAGCGTTGGTTAAGTAAGACGAGCAAAGCCGACAGGCCTCATTTGGTTCGTCTCGTCTCCTTCATGCCCCACAGACACACTCCATTGCAGAGTGTCAGTGCGTCAACTGTGACGATTATTATTAATTGACTGACAGTGGCGCTCGCCTAAACGTCTCAGACTAACAACCCAACCAAATCAACACACACCTCACTCATGGCTGTCGGTAGACGCGACGAAACTGAGTTCGCATCCTCTACGTCTCGTCACTTGTCGATTCTACAAGAGAAACCTCGTAACTAACGCCAAATGCGTTCTTTTCATTCCCTCGCGCTATCACAGTGATGCAGCACGAGCAGGTATGCTCACCATCCCTTCTCTTGCAAATGCAGCATTCTACGCCTTTTCACATCAAAACGACACACACACAAGTAGAAGGCGGGGGAGAAGGAGGAGGAGAAGAGGAGGAGGCGGCCACGGACCGTGAATGCAGCCTCATTCGTGGTCGATAGGTGGGCTGAAAGGTAATTGGACAGAGGTGAGGGTGCACGTAGCAGATGAACCACGGCGAGTCTTGTTGGCACATGCTCTCGTCAAGGCGACTGGAAGAAGAGGTTTCGTGACTGGAGATAAAGTCAGTGGGCATACGAGAAAAGAGAGTGGCAGTGAGGCGATCTGCGTGGGGCACAGGGGGACGTTTGCAATGGGTTAGGGTGTGGGTGGTGTGAAGCATGCTGACAGTAGCATGCTTCTCCCCCATCACGAGCATTTGAGTCGCTTTCGCAGCTCTCCTCATGCCCCGATGGAAAGGACATGAGCATAGAATTCATCCATGCTTCCCTTGCCTCGCTCCTCGCACAGCGTCCTCGACCGACGCCCCAACAAAGCCTTTTGGGGTCTTGTCTGGCGTGGGTAAGGGTGAGTGGGGGAATGTGGGTTTGAGTGTGCTTATGTCGTTCTCTTATCAGATTCACTCACGCAGGGTTGCAGCCAATTCGTGGAATCTGAAGCCCGTCATGTGGTGCAATCATCTACACTTGATATACAATCAAATGAACATTTGCTCCTTCCCATCAGCTGCACTCGAAGCCATCTTCCAGTGACAAATTCCCACCCCGTTTACTTTCAGCCACGTCACGTGCACTATTTGACATCTACCAAGCAGGATCGGCCACATGCCATTTTGCCTCCCGCCTGCCCCGCCCACGGCCTTGTGTACAAGGTACTCCACTCACGTGAACTCGTTCCACACACTCACCTACGCAGTCCACCTTCCAAGCCGTCAGAGTTGCACCATTGGACAGAAACAAGGTGATGAGAGGAAAGGAGTGTGGTGCTCTCGAACCAAAGCCGCACATTGCCATACCTGGCCTCAAATGGCACCAGTCGCTCCATTGCCTGTCTTCGAGTTAGCAGTCTGCTTCCAGCTGCTTCATCTCTCTCGTCCACCTGAACAAGGCCAGGTGCTCGGAAAGGGCTAAGTTCACTCAGGGCCGCATTCTCCTTCCTCCGAAACGCCCAAGCAAACAACCTGATACCTGACTCGTTTAGCAGAAATGACATTCGCCACACTTCACTGACCAAGTCAACCACCTCCCACCGTCAATGATATCCCCTTGTTCCTTATACCTACTCTCCTCCTCCCACTCCTCCTTCTCCTCCTCCTCCACTCGCCCACCCACGATATCACCAACAACTCCACCACTTCGCTGATCAACAACCACGAAGACGACAATAAGCACACACCTTCAGTGGTGGTTTCTGCCTACCTCCACCCGTTGGCAAAATAACCCACCGACACAGACTGCCCCGCCATCCCTCGGAACGTAGTACATTCTGTGAGGTGAACGAAAGGAAATACCTTGGTCAAACAGAAGTTTGTCAGACTCGCAGTGCACTGTGGACACAGACAGAGGCCCGTGGTCATAACGTCGCCCACACTTCCCTACAACGACTCCAGTTCTGCAGGGGAGTCGTGTTGCATGGGTTGCATGAGGCGAGGTGTCGGTGGTGCAAAGGACGCAGGACAGATTCCAGCACGGGGCAACGCCACAGTGTGTCCACACCAAGTGTCTGACGCTCTTTGTGTGCCACATGCGAATTTGACACCGCACTCTCCTCCGCCTCCGCCTCCGCCTCCGCCTGCACCTGCTCCTGCTCCTGCTCCTGCTCCTGCTCCTGCTCTTGCTCTTGCAACTACACTTGCACCTGTTCTCCTTCTGCCACTCGTCCTACTTATTTTGTTAGTTAACCTAATCCTCCTCCTCCTCTTCAGCCTTCGTATACTGCCTCCACTCCACTTCGTCTGCTCCCCCACTGTAACTTCAACAACTTCACGTGTGAGCGGACAGGAGGTTCGTGGTGGTACACAATAATCCTTGAAAGAGGTGGACCAACTATTTGAGCACTTCATCCGCTTTCAACTCTATAAATGGACTTTCTTAGACCCGTATAAGTTGCAGTCCTTCCACCCACCTTCAATTGGGTGGAACACGAGGATATTCACCTCTCAACACCTCGTATAACGCAGAGCACAAAAGTTTCCAAATTATGTGGACAGTGTTAGAAGTTGAAACTTTACTTTTGTCGTTGTTAAAGGCTAAGGGGCAAAGCCTCAGCTTTCTTTGTCTCATACTGATCATTAGAACAGTCAGTTGAGTGGTTTCTTCCCCTTCAATTTTTCTCATGGTCTACACGCGTGTCCATCTCAGCCTTGATCTCAACTCATGAGGAGTGGAGTAATCCAACAAACAGTCGCTTTTACCTCCTCGTATATGTTGTCTTTAGGGTGTGAGGTGTTATGGGGTGGGGTGGGGAGGGATGAGGTGAGGTGAGGTTAGGTGAGGTGAGGTGAGGTGAGGTGAGGTGAGGTGTTATGGGGTGGGGTGGGGTGGGGTGGGGTGGGACGACGTGCGGTGGGGAGGCCAGCTGAGTTCGCACACGCCAATCACTTTGACGCCTTTCTGTCGGCACTCGCACGCGGGTGAGGTGCACACAATAGTAGAATATTGCCTCAGCCAATCGCGCGGCGAAAGCACTCTCGATACCTCCTCTCCTCACATCATATAAGTCCACCTGAACGCACGAAACGCTCATGCACACACGCATACCCACAGACATACTCGCATACCACAAGTCGCCTCTCGTGGAGTCCACATGAAACGACTGACCATTCCTCTCATCCTCATTCTCACTCTCCTCCTCTGCGCAACCATTTGGATTTCTCGACGCCCCCTGGTGCCCACCATCTTCGTCATAACGCCAACCTACTCACGTCCCAATCAGAAGCCTGATTTAGTACGCCTGTGCACAGTCTTGCGCACGACCAGCAACATTCACTGGATAGTGGTTGAGGATGCAGTGAACAAGAGCCGGTGTGTATACCCCTTATTTGCATTTGCCACCTTTTTGCCCTCACTCTCTTCATAATCGCCGTGTCTCTTCCTCCCTCTCCCTCCCCCTCTCACTCTCACTCTCCCTCTACCTCTCCCCCTCACTCTCACTCTCCCTCTTGCCCTCAACCTCCTCCTCGTCATCGTCCTCCCCATCCACGTCCACGTCCACGTCCACGTCCACTTCAACGTCAACGTCAACGCCAACGCCAACGCCCACGTGCTCCGCCTCTTCTTGCCGCCATTGTGGACGGACAGGGAGTTGAAGTCGTTCCTCGATGAATGCGGCGTCGTCTACACCCATCTCAATGCTCCGACCACCCTGCTGCGTGGGCGCATTCGAGGATCGGACCAACGCAATGCGGCATTACGATGGCTACGAAGGAAATATCAGCAGGCGAGGCCAAAGGGAATTGTCTACTTTGCAGATGATGACAACACCTACCACCCGGAGATATTTGATCACGTGCGTCTCTATCGCCTCATGAGGACCCACTTCTTCCAATTCTCTCAACACTTTTTTTACTTCTGTGCCTCGGGAGAGGAGCAGTTGATTTCTTCGATAGTCGCAACTTTTTTAATGTCAACTTAATCAACGTAAATTATTGTGGCAAATGTGGCAACAGCGCATTTGTGTCTGTGGTGCTCTTCACATAAGCCAGTGAGAGTGAAATGTTGCACGGAGGAGGGGAGCGTGTGTAAGTCAGTCAGATAAACTAAGCACTGCAATTGTATGAGTGCAAAGTCGTGCACTATGAGAAGTTCAGTGGTTCCACACCTCACCCGACGACACGAGTGTTCTCATCACATTCACACAGCAATAACGAGACCTCAAGCATAGCACGGTCACGATTGTGGACCCCACTTCTTCCTCCTCTTCTTCCTCTTTTCCCTCTTCTTCCTCTTCTTCTTCCTCTTCATCTTCCTCTTCCTCTTCCTCTCCATGTTCCTCTCCATGTTCCTCTTCTCTCGCAATTTGTGGATTAGATTCGAACCACAGAGAGAGGATCAACGTGGCCAGTGGGTTTAATAGCTCAATCGGACTGGGAGGGATGCATCACTGACCCCAAGAACCGACGGATGATAACGGGATTTTTGGAGCAACTGGGAGCTCACTCGCCTCTTCCCCATCGACATGGCCGCCTTTGCTGTCAACTTGGACTTAATTCTCCTCAATCGCCATGCCTTCTTCGATAACAGAACAGTTGGCAAACAGGAGGGTGTCATCCTCTTCCAACTGGGCTTCAAGAGTGCCTACGAGTTGGAGCCGAAAGCAGACGGATGCAGACGGGTGAGGAGGATACGAAGTAGACTAGGGACAGTAGAAGCAGGCTTGGGCTTGGCTTGGGCTTAGGCTTAGGAGGATGAGGAGGATGAGGGGGATGAGGAGGATGAGGGGGCTGAGGGGAGGAGGCGGAGGAGGAGGAGGAGGAGGCGGAGGAGGAGGAGGAGGAAAAGAATGAGGATAATTAAGACCAAGTTGACTAGCAAAAAGAGGACGAGGTGTGTTAGCGCGAAAGTGGATGGAGATAGAGCAGAATGAGGTGTAAAAATGGAGTGTTTGGTGTGCAAGTGACATCCTCCTCTCATTTTTCCCATCTCAGCACTCATCTCGTCTTCTTTCCCATCTGGTCAGATTCTCGTGTGGCACACAAAGAGCGTCAAACACGTGGTGAAGGTGCCCGCACCTCCAACAATTGTGGACACACTCTGACGTTGTCCTGTGCTGGAATCTGTCCTGCGACCTCTGCACCACCAACGCCCCGCCTCATGCAAATCATGCAACCCATCCAACCCACGCAACACGCCTCCCATGCGCCTGTGGCATGTTTGCAGAGGAAGTGTGGCCCACCTTGTGATCGACGTCCTGTCCGTGTGCGCATTGCAGTGCGAGTCTCGTCGACACAGTCTTGGTGTAAATAGCCTGACAAACGCTTGTTTGACACATTCACTTCTTTTCTCTCACTCCGCAGTATGCACCACTGCTGGAGAGGCGACGAGGCAGTCTGTGTCGATGGGGCATCTTTTGGCATTGAGTAGAGGTAGACAGAAAAGACCACAGAAGGTGTGTGCTCGTAGTCGTCTTTGTCGTTGTCGTTTGGCGACATGGTGGCGTTGATGATATTGATGATGTTGATGTTGATGTAGCTGGAGGGCAGGAGGAGGAGGGGAGAGGAGAAGAGAGCAGGATTGTGGATCACAGTGGTTCCGCGAATGAACGTCTGGATCTAAGTGGTTGCCACTTGACGCAAACATCTAGCCAATCGCATGACAGCGAATGTGGGATCAACTTCTACCCAATTATGACAAACCATTCTCCCCACGCTCTCTAATGGCCTTCCAGCCCACCTTCGAATCACAGATGACGCAGCATCAACGGACTGTAGTCGCCTCCATCGTCTGTGGACGTGTGTGTGTTTGTGGTTGATGTGCAAAGGCGTAGAATGTAGCCTGTCCAAGAGGAGGGTTTTCGAGGTTACACTCTCTTGGTGTTGGTTACGAGTTGTCTCTTGTCAAGATGCCTTTTTTAAGCCCCTCTATTTCTCACATTTGTGACACGACGTAGAAGAAAAAAAGGAACATTCTCTCGATGCTTTACTTTGCAGAAATCTTCGATGAAGTCAGAAGATTAGCAATCCACTAGCACTTCAACCTCTCCCTACCCACCCCCACCCCCTCCTTCTACTTCTCAGCCTATTCCACCCCTCCTAGAGGACATTACTCTGGAGAATAGTAACAATAAACGAGTCTTTCACTGACTCTCTGCACCCACCACATTTCACTGACATCAACCTCTGGTGTCACTGCTCAAATCTCTCATCTATTTGCCTCACCAGTACTTAAACGTTCGTTAACAGTCCCCACCTGTCAAACTCACCACAGCATTGAATGTGAAATGATGAAGGTGAAATTGATGATGTGTTTCTTGGTGACATTGCTTCTCGGTTTGGCGTGGATTTACAGAGAGTCGGTGTGGGACAAAGGGAAGAATTTACGTTGTCACTTGGACAAAGGGTGGAGTAGGCCAACAACCAGCACTCGTTCGGTTGTGCACACTCCTCAAAATGGTCGGCCATATTCACTGGGTGGTGGTTGAGGACGCTGGACGGGCAAATCCGTAAGTCCTACTTCTACCTCCACTTCGACTTCCACTCCTGCCATCTTGGCAGCAAGAGAGTTCTCGCCTCTCACTCACTCTGCGCGTGTGTTTGCGTGTAATTTGTGGTAGGAGGGTGGAGGAGCATCTGAGACAATGCGGCGTCCCCTTCGTCTACCTCAACGCACCAAGTCGACGTGGCAGCGTGGCGGGCGCCAATCAACGCAATGCAGCACTCTCGTGGCTTCGAAGGGACATCACCGCTAAGAGACGCGCTGGCATTGTTTACTTTGCCGACGCGGACAATACCTACCAACCTGCGGAGTTATTCAATGAGGTGAGACTCGTCCTCCATCAGCCATGAGTGGTCCCACCCCCTTATTTTTCCTCCTCCTCCTCCTCCTCCTCCTCCTCCTCCTTATCCGATTCCTCTTCTTCATCTCCACCCTCATCCTCCCCCTCCACCGCCATCCTCCTCCTCCGCCCTACTCTGCCATGCCATGCCCTGCCATGTCCTGTCCCTTCCCGCCTTGAGTCGCCTCCTGTATCTGTCCTCTGTCCCTAGTCGCAGTGCTGTGATTAGTTGTGAAGCGTGAGAGGAAAAGAGGATGACCGTGGAGTGAAGGTGCAACAACATGTGGACTGATGCAGTGCGGCAGGGGACTGCGTCTACAAATGAGGAGTAAAAGGCCTAAGTGACGACAAGGGAAGGAGGTGAAGAAAGCAAAATACGTGAACTGAGTGGTTGAGAAGACAGAATGGAGAGTGACTAGTGATGGGGATGAGTGTTGAGAGGTGAGCGGTGAGCGGTGAGAAGAAATGTCTCACCGTGGATAGGATGGACGGTGACGATCATGACACCGCATAAATTGGATGAAAAAATAAACGAAGTTCCCTGCCGTCGAGAGCTTATTCCTTTTCTGCCTGTGGGGATAGATGCGAACAATGAGGAGAGGCACCAACGTGATCGATGGGCATGGTGGGGAAGACGACCTGTGAGGGCGCTTCGCAGAGAGAGAGAATGAGCATGAGAGAGTGGGATTTTGGAACAGTGTGATACCACGACGTCCCTTTTTACTCAACGTGGCCGCATTTGCAGTGAATGTGGAACTGGGATTCAAAAGCCCCTACTACCTGGAGCCAAAAGCCAAGAGCTGCACAAGGTGAGTTCCCATCCTCCTCGCCTTTCTCTCTATCGCAGTGAAGCCGTTGCGCCTTTGACGTACTGTGACGTACTTTGGCATTGCTTTGGCTATTCCGCATTCAGCCTTCTCATTCGTCTTCTTCAGAAGTTGGTTTGGCCCTCGAAGGATGTTTCTTACGAAGTTCGGGTTAGCGGATCTCCAACCACCACCAACGTCCTATGTTCTGTTTCATTCCCTCCTTTGGGGATGCCTTCTCTGCCCGGTGCACTCGTCAAGACGTAGCCAGAAGAAAGTCAGCACACAGGCCTGGTTGTTACTTCTTTTCACTCTCACACTCGACAATTTTCTGCCTACCTGCCTGCTGTCCGCTGCCTGCTGTCTGCTGTCAGCCACAGTGCGTGGTTTGTGCAGCCTTTAGCAACCCCTTCCATGGTGTAACACTCATTTGCTAACAGTCAATTGCCTCGTGTATACTTTTATAAGTGACAGTCGTGTGTTGCATTACGAAGGGTCGAAATTCCCTGATTTGTTGTTCGTTAGAGAGGGAAGTGAGGACGAAGGAGTGACAGCTAAGAAGCACAAAAATATCATTATGACGAGACAAAAGTGGAATTATAGGAGAAGGGCGAGGAACACGCTAGACGCCAGACTGACAGTCTCGTAGGTGTGTGTGGGTGATGGGCGTTCGTCCGCCAAGTGACATGGTGGAAGTTAGACTGCTTACGTGTGTGCGTGGAAGGAGTTGACGGGAGTTTGCTGTCGCAGAAGAAGGAGCAGAGGAAGAAGAAGAAGAAGAAGAAGAAGAAGAGGAGGAGGAGGAGGAGGAGGAGGAGCAGGGTGAGAGGAGGGGGCATTTGAAAACCGTTGACGCAGGCGAGGAGGTAAGATGTATGGCCCGTACAGCCCGGAGGAATTGGTGAGGATGGCGAGTTTAGTGCCTGTTGGCAGACTACTTGAAGAGTTATCGGGGAGAAAAATTAACTACTTTTCTCCTCGTCACGAAGGCATAGTTTGCGCTCCCACGTGGTAGCCTCGGGGCTCGATGGCACGGGTATTTTGTCTCTGCCAAGCCTCTCCACGCCACATTCAACGGATGCTGATCACGGCGCTGAAGATAAGCCAGTCGGCCTCGATAAATGACTCTTCACTGCAATAGTAACCAAGAGTTCATATTAATAGATCGGTTTGTTGATATGTTAACGATAAAACTCTTCCACTTCTTCCGCCTGTTCATCTTCTTCTGGCGGGTACCGGTGACTTTATTTGCTTGGTAGTATTAGTAGTATCACCAATTCTATGATTTGTTCTGAGACTCACTTCCATTGGGCTTCGGTGCGTTCTTTCCATTTCAATCTGGCAATTCCCTAACATGGGGCTTTCTTCACTTTCCTCGTGTTTCAATTTTTGACTGCTCTCCTCATGTTGGCGGTTCCTTATCGGTCTCTCCATAAATGCTTCCATACTACCTCCGTGTTGATCAGTGTTACATGGATAAACAGCATCTTCTTCTCTTAAAGAACTGCAAAGGTAAACAAAAACAACAACACCAACGTTTCAGCAGCCTTCGATTTTATCACAGCGGGGAAGCCATTCGCATCAGAGCCACACCGTTAGGCATGAAATGTCCAAGTGCCTCATGTACAATTATATCATCATTGGTACAATGGTTTCGGCTTAAGCCCAAGGAGCTTAGGTGCACGATACAAGCACTGAAAAGTGTAAAAAATGTGGAATGTAGCCTCAGCATAAACCACAGATGATCAAGTGAGGTAAATCATGAAAGATTTTTCGTTGTAACTCAATCACTGACGGAAACCGGACGAAGTGTGCGAAAAATATACCATAGTGTCAAGAAGAATGGCCGGCGCTTACTATTTATTTCATTCAATAATAAAAGTGGGCAAACATTTAACCCAAAATAATAAACACGAAAAACATTGTTGTTTCATTTTCCAATGACTAAATATCAATAAGACGACACTCCTAATAGACCTAACTTCACGATAAAACCGCAATCAAATGGGAGAACAGTGATTGTAGCCTGACCACAAACCATTGTTGCACATCTCTGCTGATTCAGAGGTCGCCTGTCATCATCATCATTTCTCGCCCTCGATATCATTCAGATGGGAGTGAATAGACGGTTTCCTCCCCCTCTGGTCGTCCTGATTTCATCAGTATTCCCTTCTCTTTTCTATTCTCTTATTTGGCTCGCAAATCCCCCTCGTTCGCATTATTTGAGGGCTTCTCCTTCTTCGCCTTCGCCTTCGCCTTCTTCTTCTGCTTCTTTCTCCTATCAATACTTCCACTTAACCTTCAACCCCTACATCGAGTTATCATCTTGTATCAAGTCGAGTATGGCAATACTGCTCCACATCGCCAGCACTTCTCGCCCACGGGAAACTAAAGGAGAGGCTGCGTTTGCCCTCACCAATGGTGTTCGCTTCTCCTCATTCTTCTTCGGATCTGTTGTGCGGATAAGTGCAAACCGTCCATGTATCCACAATACTGTGGTCAAGCCTAGAAGACACAACACAGAGCATTTCTCCTTCTCTCCAATAAGCCTTACAGTTACTCCACTCGCCGTGTGTGCATTTTGCCACCTCGTCTCGCGCTCTATGTCATATATGTAGGCAAAGGTCAAAATCACCTCTATGCCAGTTAAGGCCTTTCCCATTGGCCTGCCTGCCCGCCTGCACGCCTGTCAAGCAGGAGTGGAAAGGTGGGAGTCAGCACCGTTTAACCGTAAGCCTGCAGGATAAAGCAACTATGAGCAAGTGACTCCCTCGTCTCCTCTACCATCTGACTGCATGTCGCCCCCCACCCTCATGGCAAATGTCGATAGCTCTTCTAAGTCCCTTTTCACGTGTCACATACCACACAATCCTGTAGCCATTTCTTCATCGTCCATGAATAAATGAAGTGGAGTGCTCCAGTTTTATCAACAGCATGGTGGACCACTCGGTTACTCAACAACTGGTAAAACATCGGTGAACCATGGCTTTCTATGTGTGCACCCCGCCAATTACTTACCACGTGGCTGATGGAGGAGTCTTGATGAGTTAGTTGCGCAACTTTTTCCCCACTACTCATTCCACCTTCTCATGAAGTAGCGCTCAGGTGTCTAACATAGGCCGCGGCTACTGCTGAATGTCCGCTATAATATATCATCAAACATAGTACCCCAACCCACCAATGTGAGGATCGACGAACGTCGAATACTATCCTCCAAATATTCACGCAATTCGGTTCAGATTATTGTTTGAAGGTCCTCAAAATGGGCACATAGAGTTAAGTACAGACGTCAACCCCAACCTCCAACATAACTTGTCATGTCAGCGAATTCGACCGTAGACATGACCGTTAATATGACTTGATAACATTCGGCGTGCCTATTGGGCATGCCATTTGCTCTCATATATGAATGTAATAATAAGGCGGAGTAGTGAGAACGGCAATTGAATGCACTCTAGTAGTCCAAACAGAGCAAGGTAAAACAAAGCAGACCAGGCGGGACGGGAGGGAACGGGACGAGACGAGACGAGTCCAGATAGGTAGGAGAACGAACAGTTGGTCCAGTTTGTCTTCTTATACCAAAATCAAACCGTCGTCAACCTCGGCGCTGCAAACTACCAATATGAGAACCACATTGATGTGCCATCATAAAGAAAAAAAATCTTCGACAAGGCATCCCATGAGAAGACAGACACGCAGACGGAGATAAATTAATACGCCTATGAAGGGAATATTTCGTTAATGCTTGCAAACACCTAAACCTTCAAAGCAACCTACAAGTTGATCACTCACTCACTCATTCAGTCTCTCAGTCAGCATACACCACTGCCACATTAACTCCCTCCACTAACTGAGTACGACGGCTTCTCTCACTCCAAGCAAACCAACCAACCAAACGTTCACTATGGACCTCCGCAGTCAAACAGCACTGCCGAACAAACAGGATAACCGCCCCCGGATCGGATCAATGGCCTCCCTGTTTCGTACAAACCCCGACGACGATGGATTACAGGCGAAAACACATTCACACGCCCAAACTTCAATAACTGCCCACTTCTACGACCATTGAACCCTCCCAACTTTACCACATTCCCTGAATACGCCTAAGAAAATGTAATCAGCACAGCTAATAAGACATGATATACTAATTCTTACTTATTCTCATAAAGAAGAATGCCAGATGCTTCCTATTTCACAGTCGACCGTGTAGGCAGGAATTATTTCAATCGCAAAATCTACCTTATTGTGGCTTAGAGGAGATATCTCCTCCGAGTCATTACGATCAGCGGTCACAAAAAAAATTTCATTCAAGATTTCACCTTCCGCATAGCCGCACTTTACTATTAGCCATTTTTAAGAGTGGATGAATTAAAAAAAGAAGCATCTTCGCTGTCAGTACGTAAGGGCGCTCAATCCTACCTCGTAAAGCCATGGCGTTGCCAAAATGCACGAGTTGCAAAATAAAGCAATGCAATAATGATGAATTTTGGTCAAAAAATTCCCCAAAATAGATAATTAACTTGATTCTTACATCGAGGACAGCATCAACTATCGTCCTCGGCGGTTAGGTCTCGGAGATACACGGCAATCCTACTTATCTACCCACCCACGCACACACACGCGTAAAAATTCTTTCTTCATAATGAAATGTTAAGACAAAATTGCATGTGTTCGCTCACCATACTTGTGGTACTCATATACTCTCTTCTTATCACTTCAGATCATTCTATTAGAAGGAAGAGCGTGTGCCAAACAAATTGTCCACATCCAATAAAGCCATGTCCCAAAAGCAGAGGAATTTAAAAGATGCCAATCCAAAGGCGGATGGCACGTTGTAGTGCAAACACTCTTTACATCAAATGAGCTACGTCAAATCCTCTACAAAATAGGGTTCAGGACATGCTGGCAACACATCTTAATCCCATGGTTCCCCTCAGGCGCTTTACTTGACGGCCTCTTCGGTCCGGTACGACATAACGCAGCACCCCGTCGAGACTATGAAAATCATCTTCCGCCAAGCTAACATTGTCTAAATCATACAAAGACTTATTCTTACAAAAGGAAATATTCTGGTATCATAGCCGACTGTTAGCTACTCCCAACCTTTTGGCAATTAGTCATACAAATCCTCACGGCCCAACAATTATATCGCATGAGAATTAAGTAGTAAAGCGGCCTCCTTTTCCGCAGAGCACACAAGTGCTTCCGCAATAATGGGCACGTAGTTCCAGAAAAGTTCTTTGCTAACACGCAAAGTCCCGTGTAGTTCGCGGCTGCCAGCAATGAAAGTGGCAAACGTCTGACTCATGAGCTTAGACGACAAGAGGTACAAGTCCACTGACTCCACTAATTGTTCTTCTCTTCCAATCAACTTAGCACAGCCGCCCCATACATTATTACGTAACACCTACAGACCTCCTTAGGATTTATCATCACAAAAGTGTTCTTGATAAATACTAAGCAACAAGGATAGGCAATTAGACATTCAAAAACGAACTCGTTCACCCCCACCAACGGGCATATCGCATCCTCGGCCGCGCACATATCTCCCTGACAGCGCAGTCCGTACTCACCTTCGCTACATTAACATAATCTTATTAAATTCGCTTCTTTTCGCCCCATTTCCATTTGTGCCTTTATGAAACGGCCACAAAACTGCTTCCCCTATTGTTTAATAACACCTCAATATTACTCGTCTGGCCATCTGTACTGCCAAAATGTGTATATTGAATTTTCTTGTGTGATTATTCATTACATTTATGTACATCCCACCTTGCTCAACGTCACTCGCCAAGTTTGCTGTAAGGATTTTGAACGTGTGCCTGATATATTTCATGTTGCCTGAGACTGCTCCACTCCCTCGAAGCCATGTTCGCACATCGCCTCTACACCGTTCAGGCGGCATGAGAATAAGCGACCAGTCGACTGATTATCGTAGGTCACAACATGCACCCCTTTTCACACAGGTCCTTCCTACATCGGTGAAGGGCACCGTTCTCCTTCCCATGTGACCATTTCGTGGAGCTACATTGGGGAAGAAAATGCTTAAATTAACATCAGCCAGGCAGCTAGCCAGCCAGTCTCCTCTGCCGCTTCCCTCACCACAATTTCTTACACCTCTACTCACAGCCTTTACACCTTTTTCGCCCCTCTTCCCTCTCTCCCACTCTTCCCCCTCTCCCACTCCCCCCTCTCTGCCCTCTCTCTGCTTATCAAAGTGCTCTTCAGTGCCATCTTCGCCCACAGTCCACAAATTTACTCCTCCACCATCTCCCAAGGCCTCTTTGCCGCAATTGGCGCAGTGCCTCAATTCCCTATCCCCTCCTCCTCCCTGATTTGTGGATATCAGAAACAGGAACTAAAATGGCATGTGTGGGGGAGAGAAGGCGAACGAGGGAAGGGAAATAATGCTTACACTTAGGATGAGGGCATTTGGCCACTTAACACTGTAGTGTAATGTGTCAACTGACGATGCCAAACTTTTTCACACTTTCTAAGTGGCCCTAACGGATCCACTTCATCCTTTGACTTTTCCTCCTTCAGGTTGATTCGAGTCTCCCCTGATCTCCTGACGTGGGTTTATGTTGTCTTTTGTAATGCGATTTGTCTGGTTTACCAATTTGTTTTCTTGCATGTTTCCCATTTTTTCTGTCACCGTCTCCTCCTCCTACGCCTACTACTCTGCCCTCCGTATTGCTCCACACTCTGCCGCAAGAATTTTCTCGGCAAGCCACAGCAATGTAGGTGCAGGAGGCGTGAGGATATGCGATTCTGCAATGCAGGCAAAACGAGACAAGCAGTGGAGAGGAGTCGAGACGAGATGAGGGCAGGGAGATGCGGCTAGATGAGGGGAAATGTGGGGGGTAGAGAAGAGAAGAAGAGAGGAGAGAATCGGGAGTAGAGGAGAAAGAAGTACAATTTGATCGTGACTAACTTCGTGAGGAGCATTTAAAATCTTTATTGACAAGGAATTTCACGTGTTCCATCCTGCTTTTGTTGGTGCAAAACCCGAGCAAAATTGCCTGGAATCCGAAATTTGCTAATGCGTAAGCCAAACGATGCTCTAATACGTCTTTTGTGTAAAGAGCTTTCGTACTCTCTTTTATGTGAGTAAGTGTTCGTCACGCGTTTTCACGACTTCATAAATCATACTTTGAGGTAAGGTTATTTAGTCTTTCGAAAAGAGGTAATTTTTGTTTCTCTTAAGTCTTCTATTCAGTATTGTAGTCTTGTTGAAGTGGCTATTCGACTGCGGTGTTGAGATAAGTTGTCTTCGGTGGCTGCTGCACTTGCGGCGTTCCTTTGCTGGTTGATAATGTGCCTCTTACTCTCTTCTCATTACTCTTCCTCCAACTCTACCATATCTGTTATTAAACAAAGAGTCCTCTTTTTTATACGTGAGGGCGTAAGGTGCTTATCTTCAGGACATTTTTTTCGTACTGATTTTGTATTATTTCATTTGTATGCTAGATTGCCTACGGTCCTTGTTGAGGCTACAAGAGTAGATTGTGTATTTTATAATGGTTGGTCGCGTTGGCGCTTTTAGGGGCATCTCTTTGTTGATACTCCATTTTTAATGCAAGCATATATTGCCCGTTAGTGTAGAGGGTTGGATTTGGTTGACTGCTATTGTTGAATCTGAATGTAGGCGCTGGTTGGTGTTTTGGAACTAGGTCATATGGGTGCCGCTTTTCTTGGATTCTCCGTTAGTGAATGAGTTTCTTTGCTTTGGGATTTGGCTAGCAGCATTCATTTGTGGGTAGCGTCTGTTATATCTGTTTGAGATGGGATTTGAGTCAGATATAAGCGAGCTTACCCGGAAAGGAGTCATGAGTGAGAATGAAGGATGTCAAATGAAAAGGTGTTAGGTGGTCATGGGAAGAGCATCACGTGCTAGAAGCCACGTCATAGTTGTCCCATGCTTCTGCAGGTTCCGTGGGGCCAGATAGCGCGCATGTAGCCATGCATGCATGCGTGGATGCAGTATAGGCTCTTTGCATAATGGCAAGCATGTAGATAAACTCGCGTTGAAGAAGGCTGGAATGAGGTAGGTAGGCAGGGAATTAGGGAAGTAAGGAAGTAGGGGGAGAGAGAGAGAGACAATGTTGAAGATGAGTGTTGCTGGTAGAATTGACTAGTTGAGCGGCTGGCGGGCAAGCTGGCAGTCAGGGAGCAGCGTAAGCAGCGTCTTAGAAATTGTGAGAATTGGTATTGAGTGGACCAGAGCGAATGTCTTGTGAGGAAGAAGTGTTGAAGTGGGCTTTGGTCTGTTGAAGTGAATGCTTAGTTGAAACGGCATAGTTGAGGTGAATATTCGAGTTGTGCATGGCATCGTGGAGACGAAAGCAATCTCCTCAACATGCATTCAAATGTTTGACATATCGGGCGAATTGGTACAATCACAAAAAATGACATCCTTCTACTCGAAGAAGGGTCGCCACACTGAGTCATTTATAGCGTAGATGCTACTATGAACCTCCCTTACCCTTTAGACTAACTGAACGAAATTGTAAGAGGAGATGTTGGGTGAGGTGTTAGAAAGTTAGAAAGTTCTCTCCCCTGCCTACGTGGAGATCCGATTGAAGCCTCCCAGCGATGCAACCTTATCTCTTCTTCTTTCTTCGGGGAGGAACAGGCAACCAAAAGAGGGAATAGGCTCTTTCGTTCGTTACTTTGTCCTTCCCTCCATGTCACTTGGCCTAAAGTGCTTGCAGTCTGAAGACATGAATATGGGTTGAGCGTATTGAGTGTTGACAAAGTTTGTCCTGTCACTGTAAATGAGCTCACATTTTGGAGATATAGCACAGAGAATTGCTTGTAGACTGCTTGCAGGACTTATGCAAGAGAGCGGGCGCCAACGGCATTGATTGATGTGCATCAAAAGACACAAGTATGATGACAAATAGAAGGAAATTTTGGCGTTTGAGGCATTGAATGAAGGGTATAGTGTGGAGAAAGGGGGATTTCGAGAGTTGCGGAAGGGCGTAAGGGCGGAGTGAGTGAGGGAGGCAGTGTTAAAATGCAGTGAAGGAGGTTTCATTGAATACTGCAGATGTGGGTGGCAGCGTGCACAAAAACTCTGTCGCAAGTAATAGGTGGTGATTGGGGGAGAGTCGGCGTAGAACGGATCCATATTGAAGGATGGCGGAGGGTGGAGGTAAGTCGCAGTTAAAATAGTGGAAAGTTGAAGCAAACAGGGGAGAGACGGGGAGTAGTGTAGGCAATGAATTGCGTACAATGAGGATTTGGAAGAATTGGCATAGTGTTGGAGGAGGTTGAGAGAGAGGCGGTGTTAAACTAGATTCTTGGGGGGTATAAGTGATTAGCAGTGGGGAGGCGGGAAACACGGTTGTCAAATCGTTGTTTTCAGTATTTAGATTGCCAACGTCAACCTTCAGTTTCACTTAACATCATTTGCCACATTCCTAATCTCTTAACTTTAATACGCTTCGTTACGTGGCAAATATTTCATAAAATTCTCTCGCACTCACAAACAATATGGCACTAGACGTGTCTATTTTCCCTCAAGTTATGACGACCGCCCAAATTTACGCTCTCGTTTTAATATTGGATGAGAGAACATGTGGTATTTCTCGTGTCGCCATTTGTGTCGGCAAAATCTTTCCAATGTCTGTTCACGAGCGAAAATTAAGAACCGCCTGATAAGTACTTAACTACGGACAAAGAGATCGTCTCTATATTGAAAACAGGTAAATTTAGCATTCGCGTGAGCAATGCCAAATTAGATGACGGGTTCCTTGTAATCTCCGAGATGGGTGAGTTACTTGCCGTGACTCGATGTTTTGTTGACAGGTGGGCAGGCAGACTCCTTGTGAGAATGGCTGAATGAAACCTTGCACTAACCTGCATGGTTTATTCTTCTTGGCCACCTTCCCCAGTGGTTTATTTTGAAGTACACTTGTTGCAATCGTTTGAGAAGACAGCCGTTGGTGGATGCAAAAGGTTTCCTTCTGAGTTGGGGCAAAGAACCGTTTTACTCTTATCAGATTTTCCATTCACTGACTGTCGTGTTCTCTTCCACTTGGCTCACGACTTACTTGGCTACCGAACCGTCTCTGACTGCTGCTTTTGTCCACGCTGCTGGGAGGCGAGGAGAGGGTAGGAGAAGGAAAGGGAGAGGAGGGGGGAGAGAGAGAAAAAAAATTACACAAAAGTAAATATTTAAAGGAAGGTTGTAAATGTCTTTAAAGAGGAGTTGTCCACTAATGAATGAACGAGTCAGCCGCATTTGCATTGACGAAACTCAGTGCCAAGTAAGAGTCCAAGCAAGCCGATCGCCTTCGAAACTGCGTCCTGATAAATAATCTTACCCTCTTTTCTAGCTGCCTATTTGATCTTTACCAAGTAACATCGGTTGTTTCACGCCCTTGAATAACTGAGCACCACAAAGCAAAAGACGTTTGTAGCTTCACCGACTAGCAAATTCTGCAAGTGAGGTGTCTCTCGTGTGTCAGAATGCTGCACGAAAATGTCGCAGCAGTAGATGGATGAGTTAATGGGACATCTCAAGCAGCAAACTGACGGAGAAGTTGTGGAAGACAGAATTAGTGGCGATAGGTTGCAACCATCAGGCAGTGCAATTGACGGGATGATATAAGAAGATAGAATAGAGGCCGTAATACCCCGAGTGAAAAAAATGAGGAGACGATGTGGAGACTGCTTCTAGCAGTCCGATTTACGTCTCCCTCCCTCCCTCACTACCTTCCTCCCTCTACACTTCGCACCGAGTAAATGACATTGAGGTATAAAGGTGAACCTGCGCTCTTTTTAAAGTGAAGCAGTGCCGAGAGGTAAATAGAATGAACAAACGCTATTAACAGACTACGAATGCGGGGATTCTGGGCCTCTCGGAAAGTTATAATTGCAGGTCGCCCAGATTTGACAAATATTAATAAAAATTGATGCAGGCAATTTGTAACGGAGGAAGAATGGCAAAGAGTTTGCATTTGATATGGCACGCAGATTTACAGAATGTCTGGCGTAACTGTCAACAGATTGTAACGCGCACATATTCGGTTTATCGGAGTCAGAGAAATGAACGATGTCCCGTGACAGGAGCCACATGACCGGGTAAAGTTTTGTGTTGGCAAGTCAATCGTAGGAATAGAAAATTGGGAGCGTTTTTTTTTTCACTGAGGTCGATGAATGGTTTCTCTAGTCAAGGGAGGCACGGGAAATGGAGTAATGTTCCCGTGGAGCGAGCGACTTTGAAATGAGTCGCTTAGAGGCGCAGAGTTGAGTTTGAGCATGCTGTCTACAAAACAGCCTTCGTGCCGTTTTCCCCCTTGCGAATATCCGCTTTTTTTGTCCCTTTCTTGTTTATTCAGCTTTCCTCTCTTCCTCTCGCCCACTTGTCTTCCTGCTTCCTCTCCGCCCCCCGTCTTCGCCTCCGCTTTCATGTCTGCTTCCATCTTCGTTTCCGCCTCCCCTTCCTAACTTCCATCCATTTCCATTTCCAATTCCGCTTGCGTTTCTATTTCCACCAGTATTTGCCTCTCCTCTTGAGCTTTGGCCCTCCACTTACCACATTTTATCTTGGTTTCTGTCAATAATATTGACTCTGACTCGGTCTCACCTTTCGCCCCAATATCCACTCTCATTCTCTAGTTTTGCCAACAACTCCACTTCAACGAGCTACAAAAGCCGCCTCTTGAGTCCCTCTTTTAATCTCAGTCTTTAGGTTCCATCTCCCGCAGAAAAAACTGTGGTTTCTTGGCCCGACATGATACAGCACTCGTCGTAATGAAATCTAGCATTCCCTCACTATGAGGCAAAAGGTGACGAGATAGACAGGATTAAGTGAAGCCATGTGGTTGCAGAAAACATGCTTAAGAACCGACATTCATTAAGCTAGGAAATCTAATGTGCACGTGCGACTGTTTAACATCACCACGAACTACGTCGGCTGGGCAGATGTCGCCACGCGATCACATGCATAAGGACGACAAGAAGACACGAACGATGTGGCATGGCAGACGGAGCTTACTCGAACGCCTACCCTTATCGTCAAAATGCGTCGGGGACTTGTGAGCGAATTTTGCAGAATTGCGAGAGCAGATACAATTGCTCCGCCAAGCCGCACACTTCACAAGGAGCGTCTACAGGGGCTTGGACACAGTCTTATAAGAGCCTTAAAACCTTTCAACCCCGGCAGCTCTGTTTCCGGTACCTCCCAGCACCCACGAAGATCTATCGCATGGTCTATAACACAATCCTACTTAACGGCGTCTTTCGAGCCTACGCCGGAAGACTTGGAGCTGCACAAGCATTTCCTTTCTGCATGTAATGCGGACACTCATGTACCTCAAGTTGAGGTTCATCAGTTGAGTCCATTCGACAGCACGGGGAGTCCGCGGCAGGAAGCAGTAGGTCAAGAAGTGTAGGTAGCAGTTGATAGATGATGATGTGTTGAACGACGATATTGTCAGTTCCTACCCGAGTGTATCATCGTTCGAACACTTTTGCGTCGCGTGCTGAGGGATGTCGTTAATCCATGACACTCCATGGGATCGACGCGAATTCTGGTGGTTTTTAGTCGCACATGAATGGAAGTGTGAATGAGAGCCCGTAGCTGCAAGTACGCATTACACAAATGTGAGGCTGTACGCATTCGCCACATTTCGCTTACAGTCTACGTCGAGGTGAAGTAAAGCGGAAGGGAAAGGGAAAATTTAAACGGGATTAAGAGAAAATCCGGGGGTGATTTAAAGGTAAGAGGGGACATCAGAGGAGAATCAAAGTATTAAATAGGGGTGTGAAAGAAATCGCTGAATCTCGCACCACATGGAGAGCAGAAGACACCCGCATTTGACTCTGGTAACTTATGATGCATACGGTCAAAGTAGAGTCCACCCAAACGCAGTTGAATGCCAAAAATTTCCCTTTCGTAGAGGTTAGATGAAACCACTTATACAGGACGCCCCCGATAATCGGCAATTTAACAGACTAAGGTGGAAACAGAATGTGAGTACTAATTTGCTAATTGTCATTTTCCGCCTGACTTCTCAAAAGGGCTTATTTTAAAAATGGGTTTTATGGGTGATGGCGAGATCTATAAAGGAAGTGAACGAAGTTTAGCCGGCATAATTCACATCGTAACCGCTTTCTGTTGCTTCAACAAAGGTACCTTTCCGTAGGCTTGTCCTTTTCCTCCGACCCTACTAGAATTTCTTAGTACCCACGATCTGGTCCGTCATTTGAAACCGTTGGAATATGATGAGGACTGACACAATTCCGTTTGATAACTCATCCGGGCCTTTGTTGTCTTTATCGGGGAGAGATTCAGGTAGTTCGAGGTTCCGTCAATGGCTAGCTGCGAAGGAAAATGCTGGTCAGCGAGGAATTAGCGATGAACGCACTCTCCACATTGCGAGGACAGTCACTCCATCCCGTTCTTCTCAACCGATTTTTATAGTTTCGTGTTGAGTCCACTTAACTGCAACTCATCCGCGGAATGATGTTTGTTTAAGTTGAGCTCACCTAACTGCAATTCATTCACCCACTGATTCTTGCTCGCACATCAAACCGACTTCCCCACGGTGACCACCTATCTGCTCGGGGTTGGCATGCATTTCACTGCGTCCCTTGACCACTTGCCAAAATACCTTGTATCCCTCCAATGCACTAAGTCGACTCGAGTGATGTCATCTTGGGAAATTGAGACAACACTAGCATTTCTGTGCACCGAGAGGAATAAATCAGACTTGATAAGCCCGAGGTCATCACACACACCGATAGGTTGTCTCTCCTTTGTCCACAATCGCCATGAGGAGTGACATCTTGCAGGTGGTTGTGTAGACGTGAGTGGACAGTTGAGACAGAACATTCGATTGCTGACTGGCTTGAACTCATTAAGTTCGCCTTGAATGGTGATAGTATAATTCTTAAATTAGCAATGTTTGTTATGAATGAGGTGGAAAGAAGTTCTTCAAGTTAATGCGCCTTAATAAATTGCTTAGTGACAACAAGTACACCCAATAAATCGTTAAGGGCAAAACGAAATTCAGAGTATTTGACAAATGCAGTGTGCCATATATTTGAGGGAATCGAGACGAAACAAGACAAGTCCAGATGAAATGATTTTGGTCTAGCAGTCGATGTTCTCTCATGGAGACATCTCACATCGATCATTCCCTCCCGACACTCTGGAACGGCTGTTCGAAGCACACGTTGAGAAGTCATGACGGGTCTTTCCGTGTTCCACGGCTCCCTAACGGGGATGACGATTGCACCCACAGACCCTAGTCCATTCGCACCACATGTCGCATTTCAATGAGGAGGTTTGCTCTGAGGACATTATTTTCAACGCCGATGGTCAAGACTATTTGTGTGCCAAGACAGCATTATGAGGATTACGTTTAAGTACACAGATCCACCTTCTCACTAAAGCTATCAGCACCACGGAGGGTCCACCACTGCCGGAGATAAGTGGCTCCCATGCCAATCAACTTGAGACAGAATCAGAAACCACAGGAAAATCTGTATGCGAGCGTGTTTCCGTCTCCTTTTAAACCAAAAGTGTCACAGGTTGGAGAACGTTAACGATCACCTTGAGAAATTCCGCTGATCGAGTCTAACTAACGAACCGGTCAGCTTCAAACAGCCTTAGTTTCATCATTTCTTGGCCACACATTTTGAGCGCGTGAGGCAACGCTGCGATTCGAAATATCTTGTAGTCCTCGATGCTCAACACACGGTTGAAGATCGAGGAAAGAGTTTTCTGTTTTGGTTAAAATCGGAACTCTCGAGACTATTCGCATGGCTTATTGGCAGCTGATGCAAGTAACGCGGTCCAGAAAGGTGACATTTATTCTTTCTTTTCCCCCGTTCAAAATACACTTAAGTCTCCACTTCGAGTATCTTTATTAAATAACGGAGAATAATGCACACAAGCGATATCATGCATTGGACGTTGATTATACTGATAGGGATGTAGTCAATCAGCTAATTGTTCAACTGTGAATCTATCATTACTTACCTTAGCTCTTCGTCTTTCAATTAGGGAAGAAACAAACTTATCAAGTTCTTTGCCTTCCCCTTCAGTCATCAACGCGTTGTCGTGGCTGACTCTTCTTACCTATTCCACCCAACCATACTTCTCCTCCCCTTCTGATATTACCTTTGTTCTTTTCTGGAGCATTTGCTCAATGAAGGAATATTCCTTCTTCACCTCTAAATTTTGTGCTGCTTTACACCCAGTCCTTTCTTACGTTTGAACAGCCACTTCGGGCGTGAAATTAGCACGTGGCCAGATGCTCACAGTGAGTAGTTTGTAACTGCCCATAGAGGCCTTCGTTGGCATATGCGAGACATTACGCTCCTGCTTGCACAGTAAACTCCGGAGTAGTGAAAAGGCCAGGTGAAACTTCTGTAAACTTCGTTTCTGACATGGTATAAATTGTGCTATCACGTGGTTATGAGGATTAAAGAGGTTACCGAAGCCGTCGGTAGAAGCCTTTCGCCTCACAGGAGTAGCTTCCACTTCTTCCAGGGCAACGTGACAGCTTGCACTCGTCGACCATTGGAGTCCGACTTACTCGCATCAGAACGCGCATTCCCCTCGGTTAGAAGAATATCTTTGAAAATGCCAGTCCATAATTCCCAGGTCAAAAGCTTCATTTGTTAACAAAGTACTGATATTCACTTGTCACTTCTTCACCGTGAGAATTGAAGTGCCTTTAATACACGTTGTCCACACCACTTTTCCTGTTATTCATTGACGATGAAGTCGAAGTGGCGTTGACTGCGTATTAGTCCTTGACCAAGAAGGTGGACAGTCGGCTATAGATTTGTGTGAGAAAAGGGGACTGTGGATCGAGGCGAGTAAAAGATGGCCGCTTTTCAGGTGAAAGGTGGGTGCAGGAGCTGGGCGCAGTCTTATTTATGCGGCCACTGAAAGAGGGATTTAAATAAACCGGCGCCATTTCCCATTAGGGCGGGGGGCGAGATTCAGCTACAAGCTAGAGGAGAAGGAGAACTCCCTTCCTCATAGCCGCCCTACTTTCTAATACTCGACTGGAGGCTTACAATGAAATGGTACTGACTCCCGCCTTTTCCTCTGCAGCCTGACAGGCAGGCCAATGGAAAGAAGCATCTCCTCAACTATAGGTGATTTTTCCAATTGTGCGACCTTACCACGAGCTTGTAGTGCATCGAAGAGGACTTTATGGCTGGTCTGTGTGATTAACGACTTCAAGCCCTCTTCCATCCTCCACTCTCACAACTACAAAATTATCACACAAGTCGTTTCTCGCTTTCTCCTTTTTTTCCTCTTCTTCCGCGGGAGTTATTTCGCCTAATGTAGATCTAGTGAAATAGATGTTAATAAATGTACCACAACATTGGGGGATCCTCCCAATGACAGAATTGGGGTAGTTGTGCCTCCACCTGACTGACCTCCGCCACCAACAGTTACGACTGAGGCTCACCTTAACGGTTGAAAGTGTTTGGGCTTTCGGTGGGCATTTTATCTCTTCCTACATCGCGATACACCATTATGGCACGGATTTAACCTCATTCCGAAAATATGACTTTCCAGTGAATCATATGAAGCAACAAGGCTGCACACTCTTCTCTCTCTTCCTCGATAGCATCTTCTGGCTTGATTCGTCACTCCCCAACTCCTTTTATAATTACCAAACCATTGTTCGCGATTGTGAGTTATTTTTCTTCAACCCTCCCACTGCTATTTCACCCCGATATTTGAGTTAAGAGTCAACATTTCTCGCCTCCTACCGATGGTTTTCATTTCTAACCCCCTTGTTTTACCGAGTGAATATTTTGTTAGAAATAAACAGCGAAACACAATGCTGTGGTTATTTGAGACCGACCGTTGTCGCGGTGATGGAGGATTGAGGGAGCAGTGAGTTCAACGAGTTCGGAGGGTGTAGGCCGTTGGTTTGAGGTCGGTGGGCGAGTCGTAGCATTCTTGAACTACAGGACAAATGCAATGACGAGTTCTGTTAGCTGTTCTACGTCTACTCACTGCCCGCCACTCTCCCACACGTTGTTTTCCTCGGTGATTAAGATTTTCCTTCCCTCTGACCTCTCTCTCACAAGAAGACTTCGTTCCATTGCATTCATTTCTAACTCTTCTCCGTCTTCAATCTAAAGACGAAAAACCTATCATGTCACTTCGTGGTGAGTTGCCTGCGTGAGGCAGTTATGTCATATGAGTCCGGGGAGTTAGATAAAAAGTTTAATAGGCTCCGAGTGGGAAATCCTGTAAGGACTGCACTAAATGCCTCTCATGTACTGAGTGGATTATTAATCGAGAAGACGTCCTCCGTGAATAAACTCATCAAACTGCGTTCAGTCACAGTAGGCCGGGGAGCTCACAGGCCACTGGACTACGCAAAAACGGCAACTACTTTCCAATCTGTACATTCGCAAGTGCCTGCTCCTCTGAACCGCTTGAGCTACAGCCGAAAGAAGCTGACGACGTGTTGGCCTATTTAAGACTCCTCCCCAAGGCTTTTCTCAAATCCCCCATCGGGGGACTGCACGCGACAGTCTCCATTCCGTTCCTTCTTAGTTCAATCTATGCTCTACGGCGCGCAAATGCGAGCTGAAGGGGATCGGTGAAAGAAGCTAGTGTGGGGCAGCCAGGGGAGATCAAGTGCACATTCGCCATTCCGTAGTTCACCTCTCACTGCTTCGAACAGAGGCGGCGATTTCTTTCTTTTAAACGACCTTCTGTGGGTACAAGAGAAGTGTACGTGGCACAGGATACATTTGTGCAATTCTCTCACGGAAGGCGACAAATTGCCCCTCCTGGTCGAGAATGGATTTGGGCATGAAGATGTGGACAGAGATGTCTTGATACTCCGCTCTACGCCTAAGTAGCAAACACGTTCTTTCTACACAGCCTTGTCAGCATCCTCGATTGCCTTGCCAGATCCAGAGAGTCCACATATCTGTGAGCATGTCTGCTGGGAACCGACACGGAATCTGTTCCTAGTCGCATACCTACGTATATACGAGAACATATTTCATAAGATATGCTCGCTTTTACCCAGAGTCTGCGTTTTGGCAAGAACGACACAATTTCATGGCTTCGAGACTGCGAAGTGATAGACAGAGTGATTAAATCGATGTGAGGTTAACACTCGTTTTTACCCACCAAAAACGCACGCATATGATGGCCGCCTGATCAGCCCACATGTCGGTTGAGGAATCTTGACGCACGCGTGGGATTCGGTGCACCTACTGTAAATGGGATGGGGCTAAAAAGCCGCCAGGTATCGACAGTGGGCATGTTTGTTGCTGCCTGCGACGATGCTGCAGATGTTATGGTCGCTGCCTCGCTAATTTTCCCTGATGGCAAAATTACTACCTCACCGTCTAACGAAACTCTTCTCGAGCCACATCACATTCCTAGACAGCTTTGCCCCATATCGCCTATACTCGTTTTCTTCCTAGATTGAATCTTATTCTCCTGTTATCCTACTCAGCGGCTGTAGAATCTGATGAATGCTATTAACTGGGAGGAATGTAAGCTCGTTTATCAACTAGTTACTCCACCAAATTTTCTCGTCATTTCCAACACTTCGCCTGGGCGTGTTTACTTGACAATACATCAGAAGGTGGAAAAAGAGCCCTTGCCTATCTTTGCGTCTAACATAACGCTATCACGTTTCAGACAATAAGGAATGAGATTGCTGCGGTAAAATGGATTTCCTCCCAAATAAAAAACGTTTATTTTTGTGCATTTTCCTTCACCGATGTTCATGTACATTTTACGACACCCCACGTATGTGTGAGAAGCTCTCTTCTAATCTCACGGCTCTGGGACAGAGTGTTTGGATGCTTGACGACTAGGAGAAAAGCACTCAAATCGGAACAAAGGGTTATACTTGCTAAACAGATAGATCAATGCAGGTATCCAACTGATCCTTTTCCCAGTCCACGCACCAGGCGACTACTTGTGCGCGAGAATGCATGTGTGCGTGTGTGTGCAGGGCGATCGCTCCCCACTCGCGCACCATCGTGGTCACTGCAGTGAGTGTAATGAGTGCCGTTCCTGCTCTATTGAGGCACTAGCAAGAGAACCAAATGGAATTTCAGCCTGGCGCACTGCTGCTATGGGGCCGTAGACGCAGTATTACGTGACGGCTTGTCAAAAAGCATTCGACAACCTTTTGTCCTCGGAAAAATACTCTTTCTGCACCTGTCATTTCAATATAGTGGCATGTGTGGCATTTTACGCCGTATTTTATAATCTCATGGTGGGTAGGAGTTACATCCATGAATTTGTTATGAAAGAGTTTGGCTAGTATGTGTACTACCTGGGACGAGGAGAAGCAAACCCGAAGATAGGAGGCGGCTTACGTGAAATGTGATATCGTGAACAGTTCCAAGCGGACGCAATAGAATCCTTCTAGCTTAGCATATAGAGTAGAAGAAATATGACTTCTTACCCAAATTAATCACTATACGTCATAAGCCTTTCTTCTAACCCAACGCGACTAACGGGCGATTGACAATGTCCCGATGGGTGAGGGACAACAGCTCTGCCAAGGAAAGTCAGGAATACCTATCCAGTGTCGAATCTGGCCTGGCCTATTGTCCTAAGCAAAAACAGCGCTTCCGTGAAACAGAGCTCCATTTGATGAGGAAAGCAGCATTCGAGTGCGCAAAGTAGTCAAAGGGGCCCGAGCAGACATTAGAGTTTTAGTAAAGGGATAGCGTAACCAACTTTGATACGGTTAATTTGAATGGTTTTGACAGTTTTCTGCATACTCTTCACGTAATATTAGGTCTGAGAAGTTCCCCTACGGTTAGTTTGTACATAATTTAAGTTCCGCGGACAAATTCTTGCAGAAAATCTAATATCAGGTGTAATCTGTGATTTTTGGACCACCATATCAAACTACTTCTTTCTACCACAATTCCGCTTATTCAGACAACTTTACTTTTATTCACTTATTTCCTCTCCTCTTATTGAGCTACGAGTATGTAAGCAGGGCCATAATTCCTCCCTTTGCATGTCCCGATCCTTGCACTCATTCGCTCGCTCAGTTGAGCACTTCCGTGAAACAGACATTAAATCAGTCAAACATTTTTGTTTACTAGGGCGACTGAGGGTAGGTGTATGAGTTGGTATTTAGATATTTTGCGTTCGTCGGTGACATAAGGTATGTTGGTCTGACATTCTGTCCCGGAATCATAAAATAGCGCAGAAAGGATACCATATTTCCTACCGTGCTCAACCATATCTCGTCAGGCCTTAGCAACTATCCAAAATTCATGGTTTTGGAGGTGATTTAATTTATTGGCCTTATAAGTTTTCGGTTTAACCGCTAAAGTGACGTCGCAGAGAAGTTTGAAGAGAACAAAATTTGTATCCCGATAAGAATGCAAAACATGAACCGCATTTCGTGGCTATTCTAATGTCACATTATTCTTTGATATGCAGGTCTATCACGGGTTTTGTTGAATCGGAAGAATGGAGTGTACACCCTGAATAACCAGGAGGAGAACGTCCAAATTTACTGACATTTAATGTAAACAGTCTGGACTATATGCTGGGCGACATTCTCATCATCAACTCCAAATCTCGAGATCTCGATAAAGGGTTTTCTAGACTGGCATTATGAGCACAGACTAAGATGTTGAGCAATTCCTAGGTGAAGATAAAGCTCGTGTCCTTTACTGTACATACTTCTGGGAGTAAAATGCATATCGTTTAATGATAGCTCACTCTCGAGATTCGAAATGCAACACGACATTGGTTTTGAAGTGATTCACTCACGGATAGGAATATGACGCTGTGGTGAATTAGGACATCTGTGTCTCCGTCAGTGTCAGTGTCCACATCCGTCGTATGTTACAGGGTGTTTCTGTCTCATCAACCCATTAGTATATTTCGGGGAGGGGACGAACATAAGGGAGTCGAAGGCGTTATAGCTGTGCTAATCATAGATAGACTGGTGAATTTCCCCCACACAAGGCACAAGGTTGCGTGTTGACAATGCTTGCTCCTTCCGCCTGACTGGTAGTGTACCAGCCTAAGCTTTTCTTGTCTCTGGAGAGTAGCTATTGCGGGCCCTTTCAACCAATGGGAGGAGAGGGGAAATTCGGTCAATTTATACTACCACAAAATGTGGGCCAATCATTATGCATTTCAACCAACTATTTCAACTAATGAACTGGGTGATTAATTCACTGTCCGCCAATTTCTCCTACTGAAAATATGGGTAATTGGAAACAAGCCCCCGGGTTCACCAAATTAATTTAATTCTGGGATAATCATGCCTAGGCGCCTTATCAAATTAAGGGCGCCTAAATATAAGAAAAAAAACTGGTAAATACGGCGAAAGTGCGGACTTGCCCTTCAGAGCCAATGTTATGAAACGCAGACGTGAAGAAGACTGAATAGTTTGCAAAATGGGTCAAAGTGTATTTACGCCTCCTCATCATCCGCCGTCACGCCACGCAGGCACATTTAACTACCATCACGCAAGTGTCACACAAAAGCTCGTCACATCGGAATGAGCGCAACAAGTTTGTATTAACAAAGAAAGTTATTCTCGCTGAATCTTAGACTCTTGGTAAAGGGAACGTGTCTTACGAGGCATGCTCTCGAGAGATCGGTGAGGAGAACGCCGCCAAATCTTCCTTACCGCGGTTGAAGTGCGTTGGATCTAGATGGATAGTAGAATACTAATGGATGTGAAAGGGCAACTCGTAAGCAGACAAAGTGGGCTGAAGCAATGATGGGGACGTCATGCGATCCGGTGTATGCACCCACTGACTACAGGTCCAGGTCGCAGCAAAAGTTGAAATGAAAATCCAATCAGCGTTTGCCTGTTGACCTACATTAGACAAGATAAATAGGAGGCACACTAGGTAGAAACCCCAACGACACAAGTGATGGTTGGAGAAGCAACACTTTTCTTTTTCGCGTATATCTGCGTGCTCACAAGTGAGTGACACCTTCGTCCCTTTCCAAAATGCTTGATGGATTCAATAAACACTTCTTCCCTGCGCTTTTATCCACAAAGGGCACACCTTTCGGTGGCTCGTTCGTGGCTTGTACTGATGCTACTCGGGGGCAGATTGTGCGTAAAGACCGGTATACATCCATGCACTGTGTGCATGACAAAACAGCTCCACCGGGACTGAAACTTACTTGCACCGGGAAATCTCGCCGTTGTGTAAGCGCATTAGGCAAACAGGATTTCTTAGGGTTACCCAACAGTTCTTGAGAACGAAGAAAAGGGGAGGGGTAATTATGGGATCCTCCGTAGCTTAGAGCAAATCGAATGGCTTACTTAAAATGCATCTTTTCAGAGGCGCAGTTGGTAGCGAGTGCAAGTGAGAGAGCTGGCAGCAGAATAGTGAGCGGTCCAGTCGATAGCAAGTTTGTCATTAGTTTCTCACTTCCCGGTGAATACGAAGTATGTTTAATCTCCCTTTAAAAGATCCCATCTGCTTTCATCAGCCTCATGATGTTTTCTCTTTATGATCTAGTACGTTTGCGTACATTTATTGTTTGAAATACGTCACTGCATCAGAATCAGACAGGGACAATGTTCCAGCAAATATTTCCATTGCACTTACAATCAGAGTACGTTCTGGTCCTTTTTTTACCTGCGAACTACACGCCTGATACACCAACATCCACCACCAACAAGCACCAGTGCTGAACCATCTGCTCATTTTCACATATAGGAGCGATTTTCTTCTTCGTGCTGAATTTTTAGTTTCCGATAGCGAGGCAAATGTCCAGATGATCGGTTCTATACATCAAAACATGACTTGGATTGTCTTCCATTCTGCACCGCATACAAGCATCCCAATTTCCATTGCTGTATTTCCTGATGGAGTTTGGCGATCCTCGGGCGTTGGTGAGTATTCATGGGTGTAACTTCAACCTCAGTTATTTACCTTATCATAAACAACTAACCGCCTTCCACACTTGCATTCTAAGGCCTCGTTATGCATCCGAATGAGACTCTCTTTATTGCCGCTAAAAATAAGGAAACGGTGGCAATCACGTGCAGATACCACATTAAGACTGAGTGGGTGAGTGCCCCATGCTGCCTGCCTCACCTATAATGGGCCTCAAGAAACTTCCGAATTTACCTGAAATTTTTCAATTAATCGCCTCTACACCTTACTTCTAATAGTTGTCTTTGTGTCTGCTTAGGTGGAGATGGTGATGGACGCCAGTTCATCCAGGTTTTACAACGTTTGGGATGGTACTATTTTCGACGATACATATATCTATCCCGAATTAGTCGGAATCAGTAAGCTAAACCAGAGTCATCGTTGGCCCCGGATTATTGGGTGTGTCTACTCTGACAGCGGTCTTCCTATTCATATTGCAGCGAACAGTACGGACGAAAATTTCGTGAATTACACAATAGAAGTGAAGAGGAGAGAAGCTGTTGATTACGTAGGATGCTTGTATGGTGGATATGAAAGAACTGGTGCCGTCTTCATGATAGATTGGGGTAAGTCAAACCAGTGGTGGTTTTGGTGGCTTAGATTACAGAGCTCCATTTCCGACAGTCCTACTGTCTTAGTAACTTGACGCTTAAATGATGCTCACCGCTTTTCGTCAATGGAAACCTCATTTTACCGGTTTTCCTCAACCTCGGTATTTGCCATTCACCCTATTCCCACTATTTACTGCACCCGAATGTTAATAGTCTCAGCCATCGCCAATAGTGATGAAGTGATAGAAGGCAACTGCAACTGAATCCGCATTTCAGCCACCCACTCCAACTGCGTACTTCCTCTTCTTGCTGTCTTAGCCGAAAGTGTTCCCCCAATTATCCTACTCCTCCTCATCTCCCCCCCCTCCCCCTCCAACCTTTTCGGCGTTGCACGCCGTGTGCACATTTGGATGCCATCGCACCATCGACTGGTGTTTCAATATGCCCGTCACTCGCCATTGCTCTCGGTGTCGACTCTTCGGCGAAGTGTCTCATTTAGACATACGCAAATATGCGCGTAGGAGTAGACTCAGTATTACACTGCGCAAGACTTGCCCATAGATCGCTCGAGTCGGGCTCTCCACCCCCTTGTTTTTGGGCTAGAGGCGTTTGGACATTACGACCGGACGGGAAATGGGAACACATAGATTTCGCTCATCAGACGCCAGTAAAACACATCAACCAAGCCGTATGGCGTGAACCACGCATGAGGAGGTCCTGTGAGCTCTTGCTTGCACACAATGAGTGCGGGTGAAGGTCGCAGCAAATGTCGAGTTGCATAACCAATGCAAAGGATTTGATGTTCTCTTCAAGAGAGAATAAATGGAAAGCACATGAGGGAGAAGCCCCAGATGAACTAGTAATGCGGGAGGAGACGACACTTTTCTCCTTCCCGTACACTTGGCTGCAGGCGAGTTCTCGGTGGTCTCCCACTTTTCCACAGTGCTCAGTGTATTCACTCGACACCTCTTCCTCACCACCATTGTCCACTCTCGATACACCTCAAATCACTTGGTCGTTGCTTGCATTGATGGTAATCGGAGACAGAGTGCAAATAAACACAAGCAGACGAATCTATTATGTGTGCCTGTCGTAATAGCATGTAGGGAGAAAGGAACCAACTGGCGCCGGGGCATTTATAGGCAAGAGGATGGATATGGGAGGATTGAGAAGAAGACCATGTAAGATGAGGAAGACTTAGTGAAGGCGGGGCAGGGACTTTGTGCAACACAGAGTGGATGAGATTGATACAAGCGATTTCTATCAATTGGCCTCTTTTAAGACGCCCAAATGGCAGTTGGTGCAAGTGGAAGAAGTGAAAGCAGGATGGTGAGCGGCTCAATCAACAGCAAGTTCTTCGTCAGTTTCCCACTTCCTGGCAAATACCACGTAAGCTGACTTCACTCACAAATTCGTATCTGACCTCCATCGGTGACTTCGACATTTTACTCTTCCAACTAGCGACTTTGTATACACAGCGTGTCCGACATATCTTATTGCCACCAAATAAGCGAGGGCGAATGTTCTACTGAACACTTCTATTGTTACTACACTCAGGGTGCGTTTTATTCTATTCCTGGCCCAAACGCCACCCATATACTTCATCACCACCAAGCCGCCTCTCTATACCGTGAAATACTAACGGTTTTGTTCCTCCTGCCGCTTCCTCAGTCTCTGATTGTCTCGCAGAGGTGCAGATGGCTGGCTTCATCCGTCCAAATATGTCCTGGATTGTCTTCTACTCTAACATTTATTCACGAATTCCCATTTCCATTGCTGTATATCCTAATCGGGTGTGGCCATCCTCAAGTGTTGGTGAGTTTTCACGGATACAACCTCATCACCCAGTTATTTACCGAATCACAAACAACTAACTTCCTTTCACACTCGCCTCCCAAGGCCTCGTGATGCATCCGAATGAGACTCTCTCCATTGACGCGAAAAATAAGGACACGGTGACAGTCACTTGCCGATACCACATTAAAACTGAGGGGGTGAGTCGACGATGCAATCCGCATCACTTATGGGGGTAACATAGACAGGCCTTCAACTTCACTGGTATCTGTCACTTCTCATATCCCTCCGTCTTTATTATTGCCTAGATGGAGATAGTGATGGGCAAACGTCAAACCACGGTTTGCTACATTCGAGATGGCTTAGTTGTCAACAATAAACACGCTTATCCTCAAATAGTGGAGATACGTAAGATAAATGAAATGCATTGTTTGAATCTGATGCCTGTTCGGGCCTATATAATTGGCTGTTCTGATTTAACGCCCTGCCTCCCTCTGCAGGCAACCGTACAGATGACCATTTTGTGAATTTCACAATAGAAATGCGGAGGAAAGGACCCGTCGATTACATCGGTTGCTTGTATGGCTTACATGAAAAGCGTGGTGCCATCTTCGATGTAGATTGGGGTAAGTTAAACTAGTCAAATATTCATGCAAATCTTGCTCACGGTCACTCTGGAAAGTCAGGCATACACGTACACACACGCGAACAAACAACACGACACTCCTGTAACGCATATGCAGCACACGAGTGATCTCTTCTATCAGTGCTTTGGTAGAGGGTGAAGAAACAATGCCACCGCACTTGGCACATTCACCATATCCACGTGATCAATCGTCTCGTTCGTGAGTCATTTGTCCTCCAATGCCTCGGGCTATAACCCTAGGGAATTAGTCTTGGCGATGTAAGACTCTCCTTTGGCTAATTACTATTGTCTACAGACAATGCCGTCTCCAGGTGCACAAAGGAGTTGCCACTTGGTTTAAGTCCCAATTCGCGTTCGTTTGAATACCCACAATCGGGGTGTTCATGGCTAGGGTGTGCATCCGACGGCTGGTGGGCGGTGATTCCTCACGAATCCACTGCTTACTGTTGAGAGTGAAAAGTTGCTTTGACAGGTTACCCACTGAGGCGGAAACCTGGAATCGGTGAATTGCCATTCCGTAGCCCAGAAGAGAGGAATTGTCAAGGAGGCATACAGGGTGAAAGGGGGCGGTAAGGGCGGAGACAGAAAATATGGAAGGAATGAAGATGGGAAGGCGGAGTGGCGGAGAGAATTGTGGCCAAAAGGAGGGTGGGGATGGTGATAGGGAAGAGATAGAGCATAGCTGAGATGATTTTATTTCAGGCGAAAAATGGGCATTTCCTGCAAATGAAAGCAGAATCGTGAGTGGCCCAATCAACAGCACCTTCTTTACTAATTTCACGCTTCCCGGCACATACGACGTAAGTTGACTTCTGCTCCAAGCACGTGTCAGTGACTCTCATTCCTGATATGGTATTTTCTTCTCCTCAACCAGAGAGTTTGCGTGCACATAGTGTCTAAGAAACGTAAGTGCACCGAAATAAGACAGGGACAATGTTCCACCGAATATTTCAATTGCTCCGTCAGGCAAAGTACGTTACAGCTTACGCCTCACCTTAACGTAAAGCGCACGCTGTAATAGCTCCAGATGGCCTCTCTGCCCTCGGAAAGAATAATGTTTTCTCTTTTCTTTCTTCTTCCCCAGTCTCTGATTGTCACGCGGAAGTGGAGATGACAGGTATTATCCCTCGCAATATCTCGTGGATTGCCTTCCATCACCAACGTCGTCCCTTCTCATTTATTCCTATATCCTTGGCTATATTTCCCAATGGAGTATGGAAGTCATCGAGTGTTGGTAAGTCAACAGGGTTGCAACCTCATCAGTCTAATCGTTTGTCCTACAAAACATGATTAAACGCCTTTCACACTCGTCTCCCAAGGCCTCGTCATGAATCCCAATGATTCTCTCTTCATTGACGCGAAGAATAAGGAAACAGTGACAGTCACTTGCAACTACCGTCGTAGGACTCGATGGGTGAGTATATCACGTAGTCTGCCTCATCTATCTAAATGGAACACAAGGGAAGTTTAACTACTAACATTATTGCCACGCCTCTTGTCTCTGCTCCTTTGGTATGATATCTAATTCCTTTGTTTGTCTAGTTGAAGATAGTGGTGGGCACGAATTCGTCCATTGTTTACGACCTTCAGAATGGTGACGGTGATGCCAATACATGTAAATTTCCCGAAATTGTTGACATCAGTAAGCCAAAAGAAATGTGCCGCTGGCATTTGTTGTTAGAGCACTGCTAAGGGAATCAATGCGCCAACTCGGCGCAAATGCTCTCCTTGCAGGAAACAGGACAGATGGCAAGTTTTTAAATTTCACAATAGAAGTAAAGAGGAGCCGGCCTGTTGATTACCTCGGATGTTTGTACGGTGAAACTGAAAGCCGTGGCGCGGTCTTCAAGATAGTTTGGGGTACGTCGAATCGGTCTAGAGGGAATGGCAGCCATTTACTTCAAGTCGAACAACTTGGGTCCTTTTCCCATTTGTTTTTACGGTAGTAGTTGATGTAAACCAATTCCTGTCTTTTGTGTATTTTAGACAAACACTATACGCATTCAGCCTTCTAACAGTGAGGGTGTACACTTTGACGTGAACTGAGACAACGCATCTCCTCTTAGGTCCGACATTATCCAAAAATATATGTGGTATTACTAAACTATGAAGCATTATTCTGCTGGTGCATAGTGGATCGTGATAGTTCTTACCAAAACATATGTTGAACTGTCGCCCGTCAAATTCTCTAGTGTCATGATTGGTTGACTTAGCCAGTTGAAGAACCGCCAAACGTAGGAGAGGCCTTTAACGACCCCAAGAGAATACTCAAACGTAAGACATGATCAGTTATGAGGCAGATTTCTAAGGCGATGGTAAGGGAATTACTTCAGTGGTCATGAAATTTGTGCTTTACCATTTCCTCGATGCGGCACACTGCTTAGCCTTCACATCTTAACTGCGCCATTCCACACATGTCCACAATTTCAGAGCCGTCCATTTGAGTAGGCACTTTCGCTTGATGACGTCTTCAGATTCTTCTTGCCTTAAATGAAGCTCATGGCACTGAGACTTGCTGGCAGTTACTCATATTTTGAAAAGGATAATTTCGCAAAAAGTAGGTCAGTCAACCAGCCCTGCCGTCGAGTCTGGGTCGTTTGTAATGCGTTTATAATTCATAAGTTGAAACGCGTGCTGGTTGTAACGGCGGCCAATTGTGCACTAGCTCTTTTTAATGTAAGGCAAAGAATTATAATATGTGACTAGAATAATAATTGTGTATAGACAAGAGTAAATGGATTATAAGTGGCTAAGATTGACTGTCATTTGATATTGAAGGAAGATTCTCTATTTAAAAAACGGGTGGACGCAGATAGCTGTTCATTAAACTGAGCGCCATGACCTGACCCAAATGAACATGGGTACTTCTAAGCTAACTAGCCCGTCTAACTTTAAAGAATAGTTAGAATATGAAGTGATTTAATGACTGCTGAGTTATTTCAGGAGGTCGAAGTTGAGAGGGTAAGGCTCGACCTTGAAGGTGGACATATTGTAACAAAATTGCTCCTTCGTAATGTTGCCGTTGTTTGCCACTTTAAGTCGCTCCTGTGCCGGCAGGCAGAAATAAAGTCGAGTCAACATGATCAGGAAACCTTGTAACTCAGGCCACACAAGACTTCCCGGATGAAAATTCCTCCGTACAATTTGGTTTCAGTCTCGCCCAATGCTGTAACTCCAAGTGCACAGTAAAGATACAACGCGTGGCTCACGCCATACCGTTTGCTTACTGCATACTAACGGCGTGGATTGAGGCCAAAATGCGAGTTCCTCTTTCCCTTCCAGTCGTATTGTCCAAACCATGTCTGCCGCACAAGTACTGATTCCTATACTCCTCCTCCCTTCATCTGTGAGCACATCCAACGCGGCTCAACACGGGTCTACCTCTACACGCATACCTACGTAAGTGCGAGGATATGTCTCGAAAGACACACTCACTTTTTGCCGATGTCGATGAATTTTCCCTTGTGACACGCTTTGTCAGTGCATTGGTACTCCTTTCATTAAGATGTTCGTGGTGTCTTGCAGCACTCAGGCTACAAAACCTGTAGGAAATATTTCTTGCGTAAGTCATTCCTTCACTCATGCTGCCTAACGAGTGCCGATGTTGCCCACACGGGGAAGAGGAAAGACTAGAAACGACATTAAATGAGAGGAAGATGTGATGCTTTTATTTGGCAAGTTTAGACTTCGCAATTTCATGGGTGCTTGTGGAGTTCAATTAAGTCTAAATATACTGAATTTCACATATTCAAAGTTCTTTTACTAGTCTCGTGTGAGACGGGGCAGTGTGAACTAATTGGGGAAAGGGATTAATGCAATTGGCGATGACTGAAAAAACGCAGATGCATCTGCAAATGCATTTTTCAGTTAGAGATTGTAAGTTCGTATAATTACACCGTCATATCTCCAGCGCAACTACTTTGCCGACAACGTAAACCAATCGAGCTTTCCAACGGTAAAGGTGATTTTGCTTCAGCCACTTTATGAGAAATTTGCATTCCTTTAAGTTATATATTTGTTTGCATGTTTCATCAAGCTGTATTCTCAGCCTTATCCCAGTTTCAAAAATGGATTGAGCGAAATAGCCGCAACGAGGAAAGAGGCCAACTTGCGAACTAGGACAGAAGTGCCCGCGATGGACAACGACATCGAGGCGGCTAAAGCTGGTTATCAAGTGATCACTCACTTGAGGGAATAGATGGTGACTGTGACTGGTTTGGCAGCGTGCGCAACGGCAACTGAAACAAAGCTGTCCTCCTCATCCAAAAACATTTCCGGTTCCCACTCAGCTTCATCTTCATTAGGCTTTCGGAGTCCTTCGTTGCCATAAGAGAAATTTCTTTAGTGTCTCACTTATTGTGCGTTGCGCGACACCGAGAAAAGTTTCCTTTCGATTACTCTCAAATAGGCTACAATTCTTTTCAAGTAAGCGCTGTTGCGACAACAACAAGCATCCACAATGTGCTCTGAAAATGGATTATTGCACTGCTGGAAGACCGATGTGAAGAAGGAAGACGGGACACCCGACACATTCATATACCCAAGTCCGAATAAGGCAAAGAACTTAGGCTACAAGGCATAACGTTGCCAACTTCTCTCAGTGATAGTGGGCATGTAGGAAGCCTGCACGGCTTTCATTTGTTGTGGTGAAATATGGCATATAAGTTTCAGACTTTGGGACCTTTATACCGCACCTCCTAGTGCCTCTCAACCTCTCCCTTTCTTGCTGTATCCATCCCTCCTCATGGCCGCATTTGCCAGAGTTGGTCTATGAACACAATGCTCATGATAGGTTCAGTGTAGCAAACTTAGATGCACACAACCGACTCGCACCTTCGCGCACATGCGACTGTGATGATTATGCGTGCCGAATAAGGTTGAGCAGGGTCGACTTTTGTTACTCAACTGCACCATGAATGCGCTGGCAATTTTGGCGGATAATGAGATGGTCTTGTAGGGGTAAGGTATGCAAACAGATATTAGCAATTTGTCAACAACTTCTGATAATTTTGAATTTCCACCCATTAGGATGGAAATATTTAAAACACAAGGCTAACAAAGCAACAAATGATGTGTAAGTGGGATTTTTGAGGCAATGTTAGTCTTCTATGCTACGTCATTGTCCTTCGCCTTAAGTCGGTTACTCTCCCATCATAATATCCCTCTTTCTTTTAGAATAAGCCAACTGGCCGCAGATCATCTTACATCACACACAAATAAATAAATAAATAAACAAATCACTGAAGCAATGACCAAGATTCACGGTTTGTTGGCATAACATCAAGTTTGCTTTTAAAAAATGAGGATGCCTTTCATACGGTAAATCATCAAAAGCAGTGCTGCCCTTCCTGATCATCTACTAAAACGTGCCCAAACCATTGCAAGAAATGGATGAAATAAGTAGGGACAATAAGGTCAACCTCCAAGTCAGCGGAGCACATCAAGGTAGCTTTGAGAGCGATAGGCGGCTTCATTAGAGGCAATTAAAATATTTATGATCAACTGCTACTGCATCTGCAGTTCATCTATCCCCTCCATAGTGCAAGACCTCCGCACACCCTCTTGGCTTTCATCATCCGCTTCAAATCGCATTTGTGACGGGCACTGACATATTCAGTAGTATTACTTGAAGTGTATGCAACGAGGAAAGAATGCTGCCAAAATGGAATATTTCAAAGGGGCTAAGGACTGTTTCCAAGGTCTTTGACTCAAAATCTGCTAACTTACAACGCTGCCAGGAAGAGGGCATCCCTTGGTGTAATAACTTGTCGGAAAGGGTGAAAGTGATGAACTCATGGTTCCACGCAACACTAGTCCATATTTCGGTCTCCAAGTAGATGAATTAGGATTGGCCGTTTTCTGGCATTCTAAGGAGACCAAGTGTCTGTCCCCTACACACGTATTTGTGTAGGTGCAAAAGCATATCGCGTGGAAGGGGTTTCATTTGGGTTGCAATATGCTTCGATGAGGGCACTATTATGTGTCAGAGTGTGGATGTGGGACTCTCACTTGCCATCCCACGAACTAATTGAAACCCTGATGATGATAGAGTACTCTAATGTATTCCTCTCTAGTGCAATTTCTGCCCGCGTCTATGCAATAGACGATTGCAACGATCAAGGTGCTTGTATTCTGAAAGCCATCAGGACTGTAGAACCAAACCATACACTCCCCTCACCTCACCTCACCTCATCTCATCTCATCTCATCTCAACTCAAATCACTTTACACACACCCAGCTCACATCAACAAGAGGCTGTAACAGTATCATGCCATCGATAGACGGTCTTTATTTCTGCAGACTGCAAACGTTTATACGAATAAACTTTACAGAGTCCACTTCCCATCGTGGGTGCTTATTGATGCCAGTGTTCCTGGTACACATGCGCTCACCGCAAATTTCCCTTTATCATGTCTAAACAACTCAACTGGCACCACTCAAGTGAGAGTGCCACGCTCCTTTGTGAGGCAGCAGGTGCGCATGTTGACACAAGTTGTTATGTGTCTCTCAATTGAGGCACTGTAACAAGAGCCAAATGTCACTCGTCAACCCGCTCACTGATGCGATGAGGCCAGAAATGCACTCTTGCATATGAGCGCTTTAAGGTGGCAGGTAACATCTTGGATCTGGAAACAGCCCATAGCTCATTTGAAACGTTCTTTATTTGTCAGCCCTCATTTCCATGGCATGGGGAGCTCCACACTTTCTGCCGTAGTGTAATCGGAGAGTAGTTGGACTTGGTAATGGCGAAATTTTAGTGATAGAATGAGATGGGCGGTTGTGTGCACCCGAGACACTGGCAAGAATAAACACTCAAGATGGGCAGTGCATTCTAATGAATTAATTAACCCCAAAATTTTTAGCCTAAATGATGCCAACTGTCTATTTATTACATAATGCGGTTAGGACATCTTATATGTCTGTGGTGAATTTTTTGTGTGGATGAGGTGTCCACTAAGTACGGATCAACTTCAGAGGCCTCTTAGGGGAGAGAGAAGCCTACGACGGTTGCCGTCGCCAATTTGAATCGCTCGTGTGCGTTGTAAATGTGTGTGAACTACGAGTCGGAGAAGTGGATTTGGACTGTAGGAGAAGAGAGGTCAAATGCTGCTGTGACTGTTTTTCTTCCAAGTTATGCTTTTGGAAATCACAAACGCGGAACCTGCAGTTTCGTAGGTTGTAAGGAAAGAGATAAAGTGAAATGTCGGAAAACTCCTGCCCCCACCACCAATCTCGATTTTATGACGAGTTGGGGCATCAGGAGGCAAAGCATTGGAACAGGAAGAACTGACACGAGTTATGAGAGCTCTAGAGACCGACGCGCAGCTGGAATGCAGTAAACAAACTGTGCGGGCTCATTCACGCGACAGAACGCCACACAAAACGGTGCTTGCACGCCATGGCGAAGGACGCAAAGCGGAGCAATTTCGAGTTGAAGAACCACTGAGAAGGCGCCTGTTGACCTACTTGAGGCCGGATAAATAGAAAGCACATGCGGTAAAGGCCTCAACTGCACGGCAAATGGTGGGGGAAGCGGCATTCCTTTTCTTCGCGTGCATCTGTGTGCACATACGTAAGTGTCGCCTTCGCTCCTTTACACAACTCTGAGTGTAGTAACAAGTGAAATATTAGGTGGAAAATCTGCCTTCTCTTATTTCCGTGCAGTAAAGTTAATCGAAATGCTGTACACACGAAATCGATAGTTGAAGAAGTGACAAAAAGCAGTCACTAATAAAAGTTAGAAGACCTCAATGAGAGGAGAAGTCAACTTACGCAGTATTTGGCCGGAAAAGGAAAAGTTGAAGTAGAACGTGATTCCACCAAATCATCGTTGCCTCACACAACTCCCAAGGTGAAAATTCTCACAGTGAAAGTAGGCTAAAGTCTTGCATGGAACCCTCTCCATCAAGTACACGACTAATGCATATCTGCTTCGGCTTACTTACACTGCTACCGAGTACCAACCAATGCGAGGCATGATCAAGCGACTTCGAATTGTTCCAAGTGAAGGTGATAGTGCCTAGGAGTGTGAGGTGAATATGTCAACTGTTGCGGAAAGGAATGAGGATGCCACTTACTTTCGGGTATGCACATGAACCCGAAGAAGAGGACCGTTGTTATTCTCAGCATTTGACCTCAGTTACTGCCTCGCATACGCGTTAAAGTCCTTTTTTACACACAGCATCAAATGCGATAGTTGTCAGATGCCCGAAGACTTATTCCACTAGGTGCAAAGTCTACAAACGAAGTGTTCCTACTAATCCGAGCGGTGAGCATTGTGCTAAGATACAATCGCCTTACCACTAAGGCCATGCGGATGAAGAGGCTGCACTCATTCCGCTCGAAAGGCGTGTTTATTATCACAGCCGACGTAAACAAACGAGTGAAAAAATCTTACAGAACCTCCTTTCCTTTTCGAATGGCTATTCTTGATAGTACCTCCGGTGAAAACTCACTCGCCTCAATTCCTCACCTCATATTTGCCTCTGCGAAGATCACATATAGTCTCCACGAAAGACGGGCTCTGTACCACGACAAACATCCATGAGTGAGTAGGGTGTGAAGGATTTAAAATTCAATCTTATGAACTTTCTCAAGGGACTAAGGCAACAGAGTGGAGTGTGAAAATGCGGATTTTGCCAAACGGCGAGCAGCGTGGTGGATTGAGTAGATAGTTTGTGACAGTTTGGCTTTACAACAGACGTCTGATGTTTCATTCACGAAGCGATTATTTACGTGCGCTAATGAATGTATGCCGAGTAAACTCGCTCCATTCGATCATAACCTGGTCACTGCAATGGATGCAAAGAGTGGGGTTCATGCATAAGTCGAACGCTCGCAAGGAAAGCAGATGACAATAAAGGGAACAAAAGAAACGAGAGGGGCGTGACGTTACGTGCTCGTTGTCAGCATGTCAAATATTGTCTGCGTAGTCCTCAGTAGTTAAAGTTTAAAGACGACTGAGCATACGTCTAAGTTTCGGTTTGTGTTCCAATCTGAACATTTTGCCCTTTCAGCAGAGTATTCGCCTCCATACATATCAGAGTAGGTACTAAAAGCTCCTTAATTAGGTGTGCAGAGTTAGGCTTGAACCAGCTGGGAGGTAGAGATTTTCTTCATTTCTCCAGCCGTAGCGAAAAATTGTGATAAGAGAAATAGAGTTCTACACTTGAAAAATACCCCCTCCTCATTAGTTATTCGCCAAACATGACTTTCTAGTTGATGTGCGCGAAGTGGCCTCGACAAATTATGTCCCCTTCAGCATTTTTCCTTCATTCCACCCTGCTGATGTGCCCGATAGAATATCATGACTTTGCAGTCGGGAGAGATCCGAGTGATATGAAGACATACTGTGTTAACAATGTCCCATCTGGCTGCCACCCCATTTATTCTGCAGCCGTCAGGCATCAGAGCTTCTCTGCTACCTGCGCTGAATGATTTCGAAATCCCGTTTTCTGTCAAAGAACTTTCCTCTGTCCCTTAATTTTATTTACTTTAAAGCAATCTTCTCGCTCAACGTCTGGTTTTCTGACGAAAACCCTCTCCAATGACTCCCACTTGTGACGATCCGTGCACGTGGTGTAATGACTCGAACTTGCGGTCTCACACGCCGTTATTCTCAACATAACCGTGAAAATTAGCCATCTACAACAGTGCAAGACAGACTTGTTCCCTTCAGATGCACCGTAAGGTACAGAAGTAGCTGCAGACAATCAATTACAGATAACGTCTAGTGAAATATCCACATTATTATATTCCCAGTCAGCACTAGAGGAGCAACAACACATTCTCCATTTTCTGTGTACTCTGAAGGGAGAGATTCAGGTTTTGCAGGGCAGTAGATGAATAGTTTGCCGATGAGTAGTTCTTTCCCTTCTATTATCATCATTCCGCCGGAAGATGTCAAATTGGTGCATGAAAGAATGTCGTAATGGCTGAAAACCTATTTTTATTAATGGAGATCTTTCTTTCGGGAGTGTACAATGGAAAGCGTTATTTGGGAGAACAACAATTTTGAATCGGCAGAAGTTAGGCACACCAAGCAACACATGTGTGCGAGTACTCCCAAAGGCCATTTGACTATACGATTTTCACAGCAGGAAGTTGCACTTGTGCTACAAAAGAGAGTAAAGACCTTCCTGGCTACTCCACCCGAAGATTATTTAATTATATTTCTCCATCGAACTTCAATAGTATATCGGTAGGAACGTTTTTACTGAGGAGCGGTTATGCCTCCAATGGGATATGCCGATCGCATAGCCGAGAAGTGATTTAAAACGGTACCGATGTAGCCCCCAAAGGCTCGCGAATCCTCACATGCTCATGTCACTATTCTGACAGAAATAATGGCCTAAATACATAAACATTTATATCCAATGGATTTGCAGTTCACGTAACCGTGGAAAACGAAAGACCGCGTCATTAGTACGCCTTCCTCAGGTTCACGGCCCGACGAACTCGGAGATTTGTGTTGAGCACTTATAACCAAGGGGATTCATCTTGCACTCCATTGGATCAGTTTCAACGAAGCGAAATTTTGTTTGAATTCATCACCATGAGTCCAGTGTGTCTGGTTTCATTTGTTCGGCAATTCATTAATGCCTTCAGAGTGAGAGGGAGATGGATTACTTTGACCTCCTACCTGCAGGGTCATGGAGACGGTATAGATGATGATACAGCTGGTTGTGTGGATGATTGCCCAGTGCAGTGGCGATGGCATTTCTTCTGGATATGAGTCTGTCATGGATTCTCTCGTAGGAATGCGAGACAAGGGACAGTGCTGCACGAAATCAAAAGAGGAAAATTCGGGAAAGTGAATGATTTAGGTTGCCAACATGGGGAAGTGAACGGTTTGCTCAGATTGTCACACTGCTTCCTAGTGTTGCAATGATCGACCACAGAAGTACGATGTAGTCTAAGTGAACAATTTGGCTAATTATGTTTGAAAGAACACGTTGATGTCAGTCCTGACACATAATTTTGAACGAAGATGTGCTGAGACATTTAGTCAAGCATCTTTACTTTGCTTTAACATCATCAACAATGCTATGTGGGACGATTTTAAGCGCCACAGGCTTACATGATTGGTACAGTCATTCGACGCCCCCCCATGCCTCGCACATCTTTGAGTGAATTCGATTAGTCCCTGCCCATTTCGAATGTACCATTGTGATGTTAAGAATGTCGAGAGTCTTCTACATCAATACACTACGTTAGCTATCGCCATTTTTAAAAGAATTTCTCAATTGGCCACTCGATGTTCTAGTTAATTTGGTTGTCAGCTATCTAGCTAGTTAGAGAAGGTGAGTGATGGAAGATGTGCAATTGAGGATCCACATGACCAGACGTTATGCCTGTCAATGAGAAGTTGTACAGCCTCGACGGTAGAAGGCCAAATTCGTATAGAGTTTATCTGAAATTGGCAAAAGGTAACAGTCGCGATGAAAGAATGTCCTGGTAGAACTGAGAAGCAAAAATTTGTGTTCACCTGGCAGTATCGCAAAGGCGAACAGGAAGATAGCAGCCTACATATCAACAGGCATCGCAGATTGGGAAGAAACGGAACGGGAAAGGGTCAACAGGTAGACAGGTGATGAAACAAAAAAGGATGGACCACATGACGGTTAAATTCGCGTGAGGGAGAAGGCGTGAAATATCAAACATAGAGGAGACTTGCTGTGTGCACGCATTGCCTCTCCTTTCGGAGTCTGTCAACACGTGGCATTCACTACGAGCAGTGCTAATCTACTGGTGTCGATGTCAGCCACACAAACCGAAGTTCATTGAATCGTGAATAGTCAAGAACCCATTGCATATGCTGGGTGAGATGAGGACGTGTGAAGTACGAGAGAAAGAAGAGAACTCACGCAATTGCATTGACCGCAAAATGAAGATGCGTTATAGCTTGACCGCTTTAGACGGCAGTTGGAATGGATGGCGATCGAAGTGTTGTGGAGAATATGAAGATGGAAGTGACAGATGTTGAAATCGGTCCACCGATCTGACGAGGTGCGAAGGACGAGATGGACTAAGTTGCATTTAGGGCGTTACTTTAGTAAGGAAGTTGGAATCTCCATTACCACCAAACTCCACATCTTTATACCCCCGCAGGAAAGAAGTCAGTTGAAGCCGCGTGAACAAAGTAAACCGGCAGTAGATGCATACGCCTTGGGTGACGAAGTAGGGAAGCAAGGTGGTCAACAGATCCTGTCCTCCTCACCTCTATTGTGTAGTTCACAAAGTTTTCTTCTTCCTTTTTTCCTACGTAGAGAACAGACTAGCAGGTTTATAGGTGACATTTATATAGCAGTGCACAACATTCCAGTCCTCGTAACGTACAACTGCACCACACGCAACTCCGCAAACTTTGAATGAGTCGAGGCTTACTAATATTTGCCTCTGGGCTTACTGCCGAGCCACCACTGTCCTGTGTACTTCGATCTCACTCACTTCTGTTAGCAAACATCTGTTAACCATGCAATTGCCTACGTCCTCCTTCTTCTACCCCTTTTATTGCGTGTGTAGAAAGACTGCACGATTGCCAACATGGTCAAAGGTGAGCTGCTTACGACCTATTAACCTAAATATAGATATACTTTTTGAGCACACCTAAGACCTCATATATTGGTTGAGGATATTTTGTTCTCCGAGAGAATTTCGATATCGTGATACTTTTAGGACCCGATTTTACTTCGGCCTTGTTTATGCATTGACAGCCATGAGTGTTAGTTATTTGACTATTGCTTGGGCCATTGCCATGTCTCTCAGCGTACTTGTTTCCTCAGTCGCTCGAAGTCCCATGTATGAATTGAAATTGAAATTGAAAAGAATAATATTCTAACACCACCAAAACCCATTACCCATATATCAGTCAAATTGCCCCGCACCACTCTTGCCCATCTTAGAACCGTTACATTGGATGCCGCGAGGTTAACCTGTTCGTTAAATGCACGCAATGGGCCAGTGAAGGATGAGCACCAACAAAAGACCATTCACGGCGAGCAGTGGAGGAGGCAGAGCTTACCTGCCCTGAATTGCACCTATTTCAAATGAAATACAGTGTTAAAAGGAAAGGACGTGGGATAAAATGGCAGAAAAATCAAGGCGTCTACTACGGGAATACAGAGGGTTTGCACATACAAGACGGGACAATAATTCTTGTCTCGGACATACATGGAGAGGTGAAAGTTAAGAGGAGAAAAACATCTTTTTAATAATAGATTCTATTAAGCACGGCTCCTGTTTTAGGTTTCATATTCCAGGAAAATCGTAGGATATGCCACTTCACTTTAGAGTAGACAAGTATCATATAAATGACCCAGACGTTAATGCACGAGGTTGCAAAGGGGGATTTGGATTTTCTGCACTATTAAAACGGATTGGTGGGACATCACTTGGTTGGCTAGGCTATTACCGAAGTCCCAGAATCATACACACGGATTTTTAAACATTCAAATCAAATCGTGTCTATGAGAACATTACCCCTCATTTCTGGTTCCGCATTAGTCAAAGTGAAAAAGGAGTGTATAGTGTTGAGAGGTGCACCGCGCTTGAGGAGAATCTGGGAATCCACACGCATTAGCGGGCCATGCGATTTATCACGTCCATGGCACGCCAATCTGTCCGCTAGGAGGCGGCGTAGGCCAAACGTCGTTGGGTATCGTGGTGAAATTAATCAAACCAACTGGAACTGCTACTGATGGTCTGTCAACGTTCGAGTTACTTTTATAAAACTCCATTCTTCAATCAATCAGTGGGTTTCAAGAAAAATGGTTCTGTTAAGCTTCACGCATTTAAGTAAATTGGGTGCGTAACTGTGGAGTCAATCTACACCTTACCTGTCGTCTGAAAGTTTGCTTTCTTTTAAATCTCAGCTGCAACAGTTAAACGACTCACGACCACCGATTCGGTAATCACTTCTCCCCTCTACGTCTTTTTCAGGCCGAAAAGCGTAAATATTATTTGTTATACAAATTTGCACTACTTTTTTTGCGCAATTAACACTGCTGTCGAATAAAACTGACTCTAAAACAAATTGACATCATTTGCATTGAGGGCCAAATTTACCAAAATGATGAGAAATAAGGCTTTAAGTGGAAGCAAGCCTGTCTCACATTTGGAAGAGTAGGAGCAATCCAATAAGGTGGCGTTTCATTCCGCGATCGCGGTCGCATTGAGACTTGCCTATTTGCTTTAGAATAGTGATAATGGCAAGAAGATAAGTCCGCATGAAGAAACCCATAATACTCTTCCAAAAATGAATTCCTCCTGACAACGATACGGCTTTTCATCCAGTTAGAAATCTGGACCTACAGTGCGCTGAAACTGCGAAAATCCTGAAGAAGTGGTATGAAAGAAAGTACAGCCACAATGAATTTCATTCCTCACAATTTCAAGAAATAAGCAGATTGTCGTCTAGATTTTGCAATTTGGCGGCCGTTTTGGCACAACATGCCTGAAGTGTTTTCATGCAAGAGAGATTATAATGTTGGGAGAAGAAATTACCGGCTCAACTTTGTTGAATATAACGACACCACCCACTTTAAGGCATAAAACCCTATAAAATTCGAGGTCATCAATGAATGAACAAACTTAACCATTAATTCACTTCAATGTGGGAAGATTTTATTTGCGAAACAAAATCAGTGACATTAAGTTCCTCTATGAGATGCCCACTTCCAGGTGGTTTATGACGTTGGAAAAACCAAAGTAGAAGAAACAACACTCACCTACTGAAGATAAGTGAAATGTTAACGCTCCATGGAAGAAACACAAAACCTAACACAAATTCGCATCGTAGGAGGCAGCAGACACTCAGATAAGCATTCGCATGGAAGGTGAAGAATCTGGACATAACTCTCAAGAGACAGTCCCATCGTTAATAGATGGTTGTTAAGGCTCTTCGACTAAATGAAAGAATGTGGCAAAAATTGTGAAGAGAGTGGGTAAAAGCATAACAAACGTTCGTTGCGGAATGGGGAAGTCAAGTATGCGGGGGTAACTAGAGCTTGGTGGAAATAGGTTGAAGGAAAGAGGGCATCTATGCACATGAAAAGTGAAACAAATGCGAGAATCTTCTATACAACAAATAAGATCTGACAGTTCTCTGTCCTTTTCATGACGTAGGAAAGTGCCAGGCTGCAGAATTATCGCAAGATAAGATATTCTGCGAGGCATTTGTTGGCTCGAGAGAAACAGGGCTTCACGTCCTCCACAATCCTCTTAACATGGTGCTCATCAATGTCAGTGTACTCTTTTCCCACACGCTGTCGGATTATAAAATTTCCAAAAAAAGCCCTTCAAGTCAGCATCTATGAGGCCTCGTTGTCTATCAGTGACCTGCGAGAATGATATTATGAAACTTTCCCACAGTCATTCCTACAGCATAACTCTTTCGGCATCACAACTGCCTGGAATAGGAGTTGAGTAATAGAGCAAAGTAATATCCTCGGCTGACAAGGTTGTTGCAAATTTTGTCGGGCGGTCATTATCAAAATTGCACCATCTGCTTAAGTGTCCACCGAAAGGAAACGAGTGGTAAATAGTGGAGCCACAAACCCCAATGTGCATTGTCATCGCGGCAAAATCTATCAGTACGAATAGATCTTCATCATATACACTTTGGATCTGTAGAGTAACCACATTACTCCACTGCAAATATTTCAAATTCAAAGAGGAATGGCTACAAGTTGCTCCGATTCTGGACTGACATTCTCTTCATTCACCTGCATCATTAAGCTTGCAATGCAGTGCTGAATATGGGCCTCTGATGAACGTCTTTCTCTGCTTCAAGGCAAGTGTTCACATAATTGGGACCGCCGAGGAAGAGAATGCTGAATTATGAGCATTAAGTGTGAATTTCTACGAAGCGCTTTCTCCACATTGCATTTCCTCATATTTCCACGTGTTAGTCTCTTCACTTATCTAAACAGTGGTATGATAATGAGTATTTTTTGGAGGAGAATGTCACCTAATTTTTACCAATGTAACCACCAGCTTCACAAGCGGCAAAAAGTATTCAAGCGCGCCCGAGGGAGGTTCATAAGTCTGCAATCTTCACAAATGTAGATTTACTCAAAGTTTTTTGCTCCAATTGTAATTCCTTTGGTTTTCCTCGGGCGCGAAGATATCGTTGCGGGAATATGAGTAACCTACCTCTGGGAGTCTTCGTGCATGAATTCTGTGGTGTGTATAAATCTTTAGTTCAAGAACGCCCGACTCATGTTGTCTGCTCTTCTGGCAGCCAGGAAAATAGAGTTTGAGCCAGTTGATTGAACGGATTAGTTAAATGTCGAATGCAAACATAGCGCGAAGTCCCTTTCCTTCGTCGCCCCACTGATATTCCACGGAGATGTGTACCTTGGGTACTGGCGGATTCGATATCATTTCTTAGAATCACGGGAAATTCTTTGAGTCTTTAGTAGCGAAGCGTGTTGATTCTTTCCTTCTCTTGTGCGCCAGGAGGTGAACCGGTATGGATAAAGCTTATTGCGCGGTTTTTTCTCAGAAGACATTTGATGGGTTCGTTGCCAAGCGGAAGTATGGAGAATTTCAGATGCATTTCCGCGAATGCACATAGCACGGCTCACGTTGCATGGATACTTTGGAGTTATTAGAATTGCAACGCTGCTTTACAGCTTCAGGCTGTAAACGCGGAGTCTGTTCCCAGAGTAGTAAACTTCGATACTTCACTAGGTACTTTGTAAGTTAGAAGAAGTGGGAAAAGGAAGAAGACGGGAAAGTACATGAAGAGAGGTGGAGAAGTGAGCGAAATTGAGGAAGACCGAACATCGACAGGAGAGTCGGAGAATAATGAAGAAGAAAGAGAGGGCGATAGGAGCAATAGGAAGAAAACGATGTGATTTCCGTGAGGGAATGGGATGATTCTTCAATCTCGGGAATTGTTGAAGCAAATAGTGAGTGTGTTAGTCTGAAACGGTCAAACCACTTTAGAAATTAGAAACACCATTAGAGGATAAATATTCTGAAGAGAATGAAGGAAGCGAGAAGGGCACAAGAGGCGATGCAAAGTCGTCGAAAGTCAAAACGGTGGCGAGGTCTTGCGAGAGCGAATCAGTTAACTGGGGTGGTGGTGGGGCTGAATCGGAAGGGGGTTCCCTTTGCGAAACAGTTGAATCGAGGACAAAGCGGGAGGAGCACAATTCTACGGAGACACAATCTGCGTCTGAGTCTGAACGCGCCTTTGAAAGATGAGAGGAAAGCGGTAACTGTGTGCACACCAGTGAGTGAGATAAGGAATGGGGATGAAGGCGTACGGGTGCAAGTGACGCAGCTGAGTGACATTGAAAAAGATGGGATTGGCATATATTTAATGAATATTAACACGAGAAATAATTTGACAAACCACTATGCTCTGGCAGAGTTGTCAAAGTAACTAGTGTTAAGTTTTCTTTGCACAATAGATAGAGAGCGGTTGGTAGCCGCTACTTTGGAGGAGCAATTGAAATCTGTGGAAGTGAAGGGTATAGTTGGAAATTCCTGTAGTGGTTCAGAGGTGTTAGGGGATTTGGTGGTTGTTGGGCAATTACGTTACTGACAAATGTGCTGATGGACGTGGAGCTTTTACTACGAGCCAGAATTTATACGTCCTCAGAGCTTCTTATTTTCGAAGTTCTCCAGTTATCCTACGATTAATGTGTTGCATCGGACTGCCGTTTTGTCTGGCGAGAATTTATGTTCATTGTGAGAGCTTTTCATCTGAGACGTATTATTGCTTGTTCTGATCCCCTTCCTGCGCCTCAAGTGACGAGCCAATCACGTCAACATGCTACTCTATATCGCCGATCAGTCGGTCGTGGAAGAGAGGATGAGGCAGCTCAAGCAAATCTGCAGCCAGTTTTCGTGCAGTCTCGGCCTCGTTTGTCACGGTGAAGGCGATGACATGCGGTGCATTGAATGCAAGGCAGCGAAGGAAGCTGAGGAGGAATGCACGGACAAGCGCGCGAGGCATTTGACAGCAGACGGGGTGCAACAGACAGCTGACTTTGTGATCGTGGGCGGAGGAAACTACTCAAAGTGGGATAGATCAGCGAGGCCGCGGTAGAAATCTTTTCTACACGTGTAACCTCATGTGTTTACTCAGTATTCACAGTGTTTAGATGAAGGCGTTAGTGGGTGGAAGGTTTTCACAGGAGAGTTTAGACTCTGAGTCATGTCCTGGATGACGTGGTAGACAGGAAGAGGATGTCGATCACACAATCGCAAACGCTTCCATCCTCGTCCATTCTGGGAGTGAGTTGAGGTCATCTTAGCCTGTGCTGTCTGGTCGGTTGTCAGGCGATCACAGTCCTCAGGTTGACGAGTTACGAAGCTCAACCGCAAGTGATCTACTTCTGCAATTATCAAATGCTTGTTTTTGCAGGTACCCTCCTCAACTCCTCCCGATTGCACTCAACACTACTTCGCCAGGTGGGGGAAATTGGGGAACTTGAAGGCTGTCTGCTATAAAATTGAACGTCTGACAGACGCAGAAACTTCCTTAGTGGACGATGTCCAATGCTCACTCCTGCAATCCTACGCACGGTGTGTGAACGGGTTGCATCACCTGCAGCTAAAACCCTGGATGAACTGCAGCAATGCACACGTCGATGAGCTCTGTGGTAGCGAAAACCACACGTCGCCACCACCACCTTGTCTGCTTAACAGGCGATTCTAGACACTTGACATTTCACCTCATCCGTCTGCCTCGGCTCTCGCCCCACGCCTCCGACTACTTCACTTACTTCTCTACGAAATAGTGCTGACGCCACCGAGCCCCCTCAGAAGTGGGGCGAATGGATGGACGCGATCCAATTTGCCCATGCACCGCACTCTGCAGGCCAGTTGCTCCAAGGAGAAGAACCACCTCCGTGTCAAGGCATTGTTTACTGCCTCCCGAAAAACCGATGCCCGCATTTCACTAAGTGTCTCCAGTAATTGCCAAATTCCGGCTCCTCCTCCTACCCACCTACGATCACGAATTCGTGAAGCCGAGTTTCTCGCTCAGCAGCCCCGACGAGACGGCCTACTGTGAAAGACGCATTGAGTCTAAAATGTGGTCGTCTCATGTGCGTGTTGGCGAAGTTAAGAAAGGGGAAGGGACAAAGTGGAGATGTTCCTCGAATTGAAGAGAGAGTGAACACAATCCTGCTTTCAACCTGAAAATGAGACTATGAAGAAGAGACCGGCTGAATGCTTAACGATGTTAACCTGCTCAAGGACCCATGGCAAACGACTTCGCCTTCTCGAAAAAGGCACCATCACCGGCGCAGATGTGTCGCTAACTTTTTGCACGCCGCAATCTTCCAAGTCTACACGAAGGCAATGTGCTCCGCAGAGTAGTTTGGCAGCCACGACGAGGCAGCCCCCTGCAAAAGGCCTATTGTGCCGAGAATGTGACCGCATCACGCCTTCCACTTATACTTCAATTCAGTGTATTGTGTTCTCCCTGCTAACAGTCTCTCAAATTCGTTAATCTGTCGTATCCACTGCTGCCCATGTAGTGAGTGGTAAGCCGAGTTTCAATTGAAAAGAGGTCAGCCGTGAGTGAATCTCTTCAACTGACATGCGACCACAGTTGACCAGTTATCTCCTGAGGAACCAGACTGCTGGAGGCTGACTACTCGTCTCAACTTTCCGCATAATCAAATGCCTCTCCTTTGTAAAGCGTGAGAAGCAGTCAAAAGAAGCTGATTGACGTTTGGCCCTATTTAAGGCTCCGCCATGAGGCTTCCCTCCACTCCGACCATAAAGGCGCTGCAATTTGCATATTTCATTGCGTCGTATCCTGTTGCGATCTGTGCTCAATGGGGTGTAAGTGCTAGCTAAAGACGAGTCCCTGGCAGCAGAGAGATCACTGCTTTAACAGTTTCCACTCCACTATTACTGTTCCGACGCACCCCTGGCCATTTCTCTCTGCATCAGTGACGCCGGAAAGCAATGCTTCATGGAGGACCACAACCGGAAAGGAAATTCGTGCCCGACTCCCTGCGCCTAAGAGACGTGATATAAGATGCTCAGCGGTGAGTGTCGGGTGGTGAAGCTTTGCTCCTCCGGGAAAGAGAAGCTCCAGTCTTAGTCTGCCATGTGCCTACATCACGGGAGGTGCCACCCTCCTCCTTTCTCCTCAACATTCCACACGTATCAGGTCAGTCCCGTTCCCATGTTGTCACAAATTCGTCTTGCCGCGGGCGAGTGAAGTCGTCTCTCTCACTGTTCGGCAGGCACGTTGTGTCCGATTTTCTCGCTGCCCTTCGTCCACTGCATATAGGAATGTTAAGATGCAGTTTTGCAATTCTCTCACGAATGGCGACGAATGGATCCACCTGGCCAAAAATGAAAGGAGATTTGGACATGTAGAAGATATGTCCTACTTCGCCACTGTCACACCACACTAGTAAAACAATAATGTCGCAGTCCGTTCTCCCTGCACAGCCCCGTTATCGTGCTGGTTTGCCACATCCGAGTCAGAGATCTCACGTGGGGTGGAGAGAGGAAGAGAGAGCAATAAATGATCGCTATTTCCTTCTAGCCGAACGTGAAATGACGGCTGTGGCGAGGTGTAGCGTATATTTCACACCAACTCTTGGCCTCCGACTGCCTCTCTGCATCTCCTCAATCCGATATCGGGGATTGCGACGCGGAAAGGTATCTTCGAAGTTGAAATGTGGGACTCTTTAACCCACTTCCCTTCCAGCAGTCTTGAGGCAGACTTCATTAAAATTCCTATTGTCAACCACATGCTATCCGCTGCAACATCAGTCAAAACTAGTGCGAATCGGGATTCTTCAGCTTTGCATCAAACTAACCGCCTTCTTAACTGTCGCTGCCACAGTTATTGCCTCGAAACCATTTTATTTGGGTAGTGACTGCATGTGAAAGAAGAAGACACCGATCACGACACAAATGCAGTATGCAATTCCAAGGAAAGTACCGTCTGTCGGGGTCGGGCGTGAGTCCCGACTGCATGCAGTTCATCCGAAATGTTCCGTGGAGCTGGAGAAGGACACGATTCAAGTTATCTTCTCTTGCTGCTCCACACTGCCACACGAACACTGGCAAATGGAAGACATGGCTTCTTCCTGCAACTCTGCTTCAGCTAGCACCTCCGCTACACTAAACAGAGAGTACGTCAAAAAGGGTGGAAAAATGAGCGCCACTTGCAGAGCCCACGTGGTCTAATTAAGGGAAGCCCTGTGAAAGAACCTTAAATAGGCCCACAAGTTGGGCAGTTTCTTCCGACTGCAGCTCTAGCTGTCCAGACGAACAAGTGCTTGACGGTGCTGAGAATGGGTGCCAGCTTTCAGTTATTTCGGCGGTTTTCTCTTCCTCATTATCGTCGTCTTAGTCGGCCATGGAGGCGAGGTTTTGGGCTGGACATGACTTCAGGGCTTATTGAGTTGTCCGTAACATCGAAGGACGCTAAAGACGAGTCGTCCACAGCGTTGGGCTGAGAAATGTATGGGCAGAAGAGTTAGTTTGTCAAAGCTGACAGCTGTCGGAGGCGGCCATTGCTCACTGTGGATGCGCGTACGTACCGTCGAGGTCGAACCATGACAGTGAACTGAATGGTCGGCGTTTAGGAGGTCGCTGGTATTCGATGAATGTTGGTGAAAGGTGGGACGCCCAAGATCCAATCCGAAAGCGACCTTCAAAATGAAAACAAATGCGCGTGACTCGAGTCAGAGGGCGGTTGGAGGTTGGAGGTTGGAGGAGGGGCGATGGTCTTTAATTGACGAGTGAAAACTCTTTCGTAGTGTTTTCTGGTTCATATTCTCTTCGAGCATGAAGACGTCGACGAGGGGCCTTTGTTCGAGACGCGAATCTGGCTATATTCCGCTTGGTCTATGTCCTTGCGACAATAATCCCGATACCACGTCACCCTCATCCTATTGTGCATGACCAATCTGGTTGAGGTAATGGCCATTCATTGAACGTTGGGGTATTCCATCTACTTCCTACTTCTCATCCTCGTCGATGCCCCATGGTCCCCTAAACTATGAGAGTCTATACAAGGTGGACCACTGTGAGACACTTGTCGGTGAGTAATAGCACAGAATTGCATGTTCCATCTCTATTGAATTCAGCACCATCAGGTGTGATTTTTGCGTTCCCAGTTAGTGCTTAACCAATTGAAATCGGACCTCGCGCTGATTGGTTGACCCACCATCATGAGATTTTTGCGCTTGAAAACGATCAATCAAGAGTGCGCAGGATCTGCCTTCACACCTCCTGACGGAAGGAACAATCGACAAGCTCTCGTAAGGGCTGGCAGTGTGGTTATTTTTAACATTCACATAAGGATAATAAAATTAATGTGATGGAATTTGGTGATGCAGTTCAGTGATGCTTGTCATAATACAACAATCAGTTAGACTTCCCACGAAACCTGCTGGCCAACTCGTTCGATCTACTGATTATTGACTTGGAACAACCGTCGACATTGACAAACGATCCCTTCTGTCGTATGTTTTTCTGCCCCGCAATGTGGATATAGATGGCCACAACTCGTCTATATCGTCCCTGGATGTTGTGGATGACTTGATGAGCTCTGAAGCCACGTTCAGCCGAAACCTCGCCTCTATGGGCAACGACGAGGACGCCGCGGACGATAAGGAGGAGGAGAAAATTGACGAAATGACTGAGAGAAACATCGGTGATATTACGTACCTTCGGAGTGCAGCGATTCATGCTACCGCTCCTGCATGCAAGAGGAGTTGACTCACAAGCGGAGATGAATCACTACCCGTGCACACGGCGTAAATCTGATCTACTTCACGTTGAGAATTTTGGAAGCATTACCAAATTGTATGGACAAAATGTGAGGAGGCGGTCAGGCGAGACGACGCAATAGGCGAGGAAATATGGTTTCACGTGGATGAGAAGAAGGTAATCGGGGCATCCTTCCCATCGACGTTTTGATTACGGTTTGATTTGTTTTCGGATTTAGTTTCAGATGCCTTTTTACTGTAGGGTGCACTGGTGTGGAGTTGGCGTTGGAGGGAACGCTTTTGCAATTGGACATGGAGGCAGCCGCAAATGGAACACCAAAGGTACAATGAATTTACAAGTCCAACGCCGTGAGGGTAATGAAAAACTGTAACTGGGTGGCTCGTTAGAATTAAAGTAGCGAAGGAAAGAGCCAGGAGTTTTGATAACCTTGTTACTCGGCCTTGCGTAAACCTCACCGACCTCACGCGCCACGTGCCGCCCGCAGCAATGGGCACTGTGGAGCAGGACTTCTTCGACTCTCAGCATGGCGGCACCGTTAACCATCGTGGTTAACGCGACATAATTCTGATGTCTGCGACCTCGATAGCTTCACATTGTCCTTTTGTGCTTTCGAATAAATTCATAGTATTTTTTCACTTTCCGTGCGCTAATTGGTGTGTTTCCCCACCCGGCTTCGGAGAATGAGGGGCCTCTCCCTCTGTCCCGACTTCCCGAAGACTCCACTTCACCTCCTCTTCATTAGCTCCATACCGCCTAAATGAGTGCATGGCGAGATTACATGGCGATATGGCAAAGGCGTTTAGAAGTCCATTGTCGGCTCTCGAACTTAAATGTTCTGGCATGTCCTCATGTATTAGGTGCCGAGTGTCATCGCTGTTGTATTAATCCCCGACACTGATTACAATGGAGTGAAAGTCACAAGGCCTGTTCAGAGTTCATTTAACCTGTCGGAAACATAATGCAAAGAGGTCAGCCAAGTCGATGTTGTCCTGCTTGGGGCCACTCTCGCACTTATCATTTTGCATGCACAATCAGGTCGGCGCTGCCACCCATACAAGGATAGGAAGAGTTTCTCCGCAATGCCGGCTACCATCCTCATTCTCATAAGTCTTAGAGCAGCGGACTCAGTGACACTACGTAGAAGGGACGACTGGGTGACTTGCACACATCGGCATGAGTGAAAGTTTGTTCGTTTAAGGTCAGGCTCACATATGACTGGACACAGGTACATAGCATCGCTTGCAACATTTGCGAGCATTCACATGTTCTTTCACAGGCTCTCCATTTGGCAGCCTCATAGTTATCTCAAGTAATTCGACATGAATGCAAATCTATTGCGCAGCTGGTGCTCGGCACAAACCTTTTCCCAACAGTCCACTTCATTTGGGTCCATGTTTTGCATGAGAATAAGATTGATTGCGTCCCTACATGATGACATGCTTCTGTTGGCGGAACAAGGAGAGTATATAATACAAATCTCATTTCATACACGAGTCACCGTTTCCTGTGATGGTGAGTAGATGACGTGGCCTTCTCTCCAGGCCACTTGTCTCAGTCGACACCGCAATTCTCTGCTCACTTGTTTACCTTCGTTTTCTCAATTTCACCATCTCCCACTCCGCTTTCCTCCATGTCGCTCGAAACTCTACCGCATGTCTTTGCCAGGCAGGCCACAGCAAAATAAGCGTATGAGGCCCGTTTTTCTTCGATTTCTCACTTGGTCTTACGTGTCTGACTCCTCCTCCTTACTCCCTGACGAGAGTCTCGACACGGTTGTCACCCCCTTTCCCACTTTAGTACGTCCACACACTGATTTGAGTGCCAACTTCTCGTAGGTACAACTCACCACCATTTGGGCGGCGTCCTAACCACATTTTACTGCAAGTGATTCAGTACGATTGGCCCATGTGGACCACTAAGCTTTTTACCCCAAGCATCCAGTTGCCAAGTAAAGAGACGATTCAATCAACTTAACATGACATGACGTCTCACAGCTCATCAAGAATCGAGCAAAAAGCAGGAGTCAAAACAATCACAACAGTCACATCAAAAAACAACCGAAGTCTAAACAAATACAACAATCCATGACGGTCTTGCTGGAGGCTCTACAAATTGCCCCAATAGCAAACAGTGGACGAAGCCTACTACGATCTAAATAAACAGCCGCACATCTCGATAGTCCCTTCGCCTAATGTACAACTCACACGTCTGGTGTCAGCAACAGTTGCCTTAATTATCGTTCACTTAGCCGCTTCACACTGATGTGGGGAGTGTTCTGAGACTTTGATACCCAGGATGAGTCTGCAATAGGCAAGCCGCTCCTAGCAAAGGGAGTCACGTTAAAATTGCGCTTCTTCCTCCTCTCCTCTTCTCTCCCCTTCTCTGCCCTTCTCGCGACTAATCGCCTCTTATTGCCTGCATTGTAGAAGCGCATGTCCTCGTGCTTGCGGCGCTTTTTTTCAAGCAAATACATAAGGGAGGAATTGAGGAAACGAAGAAAAACGATTGAGCCAAATTGCATTGCAGTGACATAGCTGTTTAGAGTGTTAGTTCCCCAATTCCTTCCTCCCTCTACCCTAATTTTAAGAATTTGTTCTCTCCTTCGCATCCTGTTTGCCACACCTGCCTTGAAATTCACAAGTCAAAGAAGGAGATGGAGAATGAGCATTGAGTGTCAAACGGTCTCGGGGGCTTGTGCCTGCTTAACCACTAAACTCAAGACCTCGTCTATTCTTAGAATTCGTCGTGATGGTCCCCACTCCTAATAAAACGCTGCACTGCCAAAGCTTGCCTGTACACAATCTTCGTCCCCGACAAAGTGGTGTTCTCAAAAGAAGCGTGGGATGCTTTTACCAGAGTTTACACAGAATGAGATGCACAATTTCACTCTCATTACTTGACGCTCCCGAGTCGGTAACACTAAGACACATCTGCCTCCAGCTCTTGGTGCCCATGTCCGGGACGAGAGGGACCAACTCAGCTCCCATCGCACTTTTACTGCTCATCTACAAGATTCATCTATCGTCCATCCATTCTCTATTTGCCTCTTGCATGCGCTCAAGAAGCACATTTTCTATACCCGTCAAGACGACTAACGTTGTAACGTCTTAGTGGGACGTCTCTCCAATGCGAGTGACAACAGTGAACAGGCGGAGTTACAGATAGTAAGTACGACATATGGCAAAGGATTTTTTGGAAGAAAAGCATACTAATGTTCCTGAAGAGACTGAGGAAAAAAGAAAGAGCGCACCGATTTGGAACCAACATTAAAAGGTGACAATAACCTCTCTCTTGAGAACTCAGCGGCCCAGAACCAAAAGAATCGGAAAACAAGCCTTAGGGCATAAATCAAATGCCAAAATCTTTTTTTACGGCTGTACAATTCCCGCCAGCATGGAATTGTAAACGGTGCGACTGATGGGAAACAAGTCGAGTTGGCTGCCTGAAATGCCCCATGGAAGATGCGCGAAGAGGGACGGAAAGTCACATACCTTACAGCTTCACTGGCACAGAATGCGTCTGTCATCTATCGTCGCTAGTCTTCTGAAGAAGAAGCAGATACGGCTGCTGGACATTATGGAACAAAAGGCGAGGTGGTGCAAAAGGCACCAGTAGATACGAAGACCATTTGAGGCAGAGATTAATGATTTCAGCGTGAATGTGCCGCTTCTGCACAAGGATCAATCGAACTATGCACAGGAGTTCCCGTTCCACTCCTTCATCCTCCTAAACCTGGCCCCCGTCTTGGTATGCCATTGTGCTACGGCGGAATCTACAATTGGCTGTGTTCTCGACTCAACGAATCATTTAATTCAGTCTCATCTAAATTACTCCGTCTTTTTTCGTCTGCTTTACGGCAGCAACATGTGTTTGGAGATGGAATACGAAGAATATATTCAACAGCAACTGTCACTCCTCCAGCATTCTCTTCCTCTACTGCGGTGGCTCAAAGACGACATAAATTATTATAGGGTGGTGCGGGCCTCGGTGAGCGAATCCGAGAACATTTGCGGATGTCGAGATTACAGACAGACTTAATGGTGAATGTGATATTTCAGGGCAGCTTCCTGAAAGCAGTTCTTTTGGCATCCTTAGCTGTCAAATTAGACTGAGGCGAGAAGGTGAAAGGAATATTTGCAGGCACCAAAGAAGAAGATGGGGCCGATTAGAGTGGGCACAGGTAGATTAGAAGTCATTAAAGACCCTGTATCGCTGCAAAGCTGTGCGTCTCCACGTAAATCGCCTTAGCTTCACCTCACCGAGTACGGGTGAAGAAGGCCAGTAAGGCGAAATTGTGACATCAGAGAAAAGGAAGTTGGAAACCAAGGCGACATTATTGTGCAGAAAGCGATTGCGCGTGTGTGGAAGTTGTCGATTGAGATGAGATTTGGATATTTTCGGCAGCCGGAAGAAATCGACTTTTAAGGATAGTAATACAAATTGTGGGTGAGGGAAAGAAAATTTGTAGCGAAAAGCCATTTGTTGCAGATTTGCGTGGAAGAAGGAACCACATCGACACCGAAATTTGCGAATCACTGACACTTACATTTCCCACGGTTTAGGAGGGGGTGTGAGAAAATCGGGCTAATGGGGAGAAGAGAAAAGAATGAGAGAGGGAAAGGAGTAAAGGTGCGGTGGCATGGATGGTATCTTTGTCTGTTGTGCGGGGTGAAACAAAAACTGGCACGGCTTCGTATATTCTCACGTCTTTCGCTACAGTTAAGTGGGGCTCATCAGTACACTTCACAATCGCAGCGTCGCCACTCTCTATCACTTTCATTCCCCCCTCGCAGACGCATCTTTCTTCCCATTCCCAACACGTCCTCTACGCCTTGGCGTTCCTACAGCCGACCCTTCCAATGACAGTCTCTCCATTACGATCTATCCACTTTCGCACTCCTCCATTATTTCCCTTTTTTAGGCAACAAGGGATTGCATTAACACGCGGTCAGAATCGTCTGAGAGGGAGCAATTTAGCGGAAAGAAAGTGTATATGAATTGGTGGGCGAAACTCTGATGATTTGAAGAGCTGGACGAAAAATCCATTAGCCATGGTGAATAGAGGCGACTGTGCGGATGGTTGTCAAGTCTTTTCACTCCTCAATTTGCGGATCAGTGACGACATTGGTTGGGTTGAGCGATAAGTCTGAAAGTTGGCCATTTATGCTGCATAGTAGCATTAAAAGCTTGGGGTGTTGGGGAGAAGGAGCAGGCTGGTCAGATGCGGCAATTGCATAAGGTCTCCATTGGGACTCTTTATGCCTTAAAAGCATGTAAGACCACAGCTAAGAAAACGTGAGGATCCTAATATGCGAAAGAGCGCAATGGGGACTATTAGCTTCCACCGGATACCGTGGCGAGAATGCGAGCCTTGGAAGCGCCTTCTGCGTGAGTCGCGAATGCGATGAGTGACGCAGTTGTCGTGAGGAAAAAGCAGTCTGAGGGCCGCACTTCTTGCCTCCCCCTGAACGCCCAGATTTCCAAGTCGTCCGTTCTCATCCACGGCGCATCTCATTTGAACGAAAGCAGAGTGGAGAAGAGGAGCTGAAAATCTGGGGTGCTATATATGATCTGCTATAACAATCGCATATATTCTTTGCATTTCCTGCTATTCCGACGTCTTCTCCAACGCCATGGCAACAACACAGTTTGTTCCTATTGTTCAACATTATTTACATGGCTGTTTTAAAATTGTATTTATTGTCACTACTTATTGCCTTTACGGCCATTCTGCCTTGCTCAATGTTCCTTATGTGATGTGTAAAGAGCAGAAATTACACATTTTTGAGTGGCAAAAAAAATTATCAGGCGCCAAGTCTACTGCATACAGAGGGAATTTAAATGAATCAGCTCTGCAGACTGAAAGATCATTAGGAGGGGAGTGTGGAATAGGACGTAAAGTGTGACTTGACTGTTAATACCCTTCGCCACAGCTTTCTTGACACTGTCAAAAACGCGTGCTAAAAAGTCATACATGCAAAAACATGCCTAAAACTGCGCCTTTCTCGTGAAAAGACATTTCACCTCGACCTCATATTTGCCAAGTGTTGCGAGGAATGGAAAGAGGTGGAGGTCAAAGGGGACAGAGGCGATGAGGAGAAGAGGCAAAAGGGGAGAAGTACGGAGCTCTTGCTACAGTCTCCACTGGAATACTCTCAAACGGACTCACATCGGCGCGAGCTGCTCTCCTCTCGCATAGACGACTGCGCCCTTAGCAGGGCCAAAAAGCCTCCTCGAGTGCGTCTCCTGTTGCACAAAACTGACCAGGAAGTGACTAGTAGAAATCAATACTCGTCAACACTTGAACCTTTTAACCTGGGACTTATTGATTGGCATTTTCGAAGGTCTTCTTCTAACCATGGACAATGCACGATCTGCCTCGAACAGGGCAGAAGAAGTGGAAAGGTGTCCTGCGAAGGAGGAAGGCTTCTGCAGGCGATTTCAAAAGCCTGTAAATCCTCATAATCACAAGAGTTGCAATTAACCTTGTCACAACCCCGGAATCTACTGTGCAGGCGAAGACTGTCTGACAACCGATTGCTCACATATTCCATCACAGACGTCTTTGGGCATATCCGATCCATTCTTCTAAACCATCCGGCCACGTACTCATTTCACGTCCGAAGTGGCTCCTCCAGCAGGCGAAAGGATTGAGTGTAAAGCATCACAAACCTTAGTGGTGAAGAGGGAATATTCCCTTGCTGAGGAATGGCTCCGGGAAGGAAAACAAGTAATGCGAGGAGAGGAGAACAAGTATGATTGATTAGAATTGGTGAGAAGAGTCAGCCACGACAAGATTTCGACACTTGATGGGAAAGGCAAAGAACTTGATAAGATTGTTTCTTTCCTAGTTTACAGACGAAGAAATAAGATAAGTAATGTCAGTTTTCACTTGAACAATTAAGGGACCAGCTACTTCTCCATGAGTATAATCACAGCCCAGTCCGTAACATTGTTTATGCACATTATGCTTCGTGATCTAATAAAGGCACTCAAACTAGAGACTCGAGTGCATTTTAAAAGGGGGCAAAGGAAAGGGTGAATTCTACCTTTCTAGGCCGCGTGAGGTACATAGGCGCCCAATGGGCCATGCAAGTACCATCCAGAGTGCCGATTCCTACTAAGACAGAAGAGTCTAGCCCCCCTCCCACAATCTATCCAACTAGCATTTTCTTCTTATTAATTATTTCCGTTGCCTCGGTGATATCTGCGTTTAGCAACTTAGTGAACAGGAAGTAATGCTAAAGGGGTCTATTGTGAAAGGTGTGCATGTTTAGTTGGGAAGGCGTGTTAGACGTCATTGTTTGGCGACAACATCTCGAAGGCCGTTGTTGATGCCGTTGTGAACCAGGACTTCGACGCGAGGTAGAAGTGGGTGCTGCTCAATGAGGGAGGTGGTGCAGTTGACATTGAAAGGAGCTGGCTGGGTTAGTCGGCTGCGTCTCCCCTTCTGCGCTTCGGCACGTCTCCACCTCAGAGACTGCATTCCTGGTCAAGGTGAATATTCATTTGAGAGCAAAAGCCGACCATTCCTTTGTTCTCTGCACTATCAGACTGCTAACTCTTCTACATGCAGCTATGACTATCTCGTAGCTGGAGGCTCCATCTTACGGTTCTTCTTCAGCCTACTCATTTGAAATGGCGAGTTCTCACTCGCACGAAGACTCTTTCCTCTACCAGCCGGCATAGTAGATAAGAGTCACTTTCGTCGCAGTCATAAAGTTACCTGATGTATTTCGATCAGGGTAATGATAACCTACAAAACAAGTGTTCTGATGAAACTACTTCCCTACCATCAGCATCCTGCCTCAGCCCCATTTTGTACATTTACCGATGTATGGAGACGAAACCTCATTTTACGTCTCTTTTATCAGGGATAAGAAATGCTTACCTGTCGATGTTAGTTATCATTTGTCTCACTCTTGAGGAGCTCGGCCGTGGTGCTGTTGAAGTTCCTTTCCATGAAAGAGGGAGATAAAAGGCAAGAGAGAACATAAGTACCCCTAATGTTCGCAGGATCAGGCGTCTCCGCTAAGCCAACACTTTCGACACTCCAATTCCAGAGGTTGTGCACGACGCAGTAAAATTTCCCCGTCGCCATGCAGTGGGCGGTGAGGGACAAGAGAAAAAGGCCCACCGCTACACGAAAGACCGAATCGTGAGATCCGAATTCTTTGGTCGCGTAGGAGGAGAGAGTCTATGTACTTATTAAATCTAGATGCCCCTCAAGTGAGCTTTGAAGGTCTACAAAATGGAACGGGCGTATTAAGGTCAGTGAGTGGACCTTGTAGGGAATATAAATAGCTTTAAGGAAAATCGTTACTGTTCGGAAAATACTATTCTTATTTATTAAGTAGTGGATGCAAAAATTGTGTGATAGCTCTGAAATGAAATTTTCGCTTTGAGACAATTTAATATGCCTATTTTTCACCAGTATCCCATAGTCCTTTACTTTATTCGCCTGGATCGCCTCACGTTCAGGTGTCTCCTCTTCAGGGACAGCTAATCTTGGGGTCGGAAGGTCGACGAGGAGACAAAATTGCCATCTCAGCCCATTGGGAAATGTACATACTTAATCAATGTCACTCGCGGTGTCTGCAGTCGCCGATTCCACGAGTGAAAATTTCTTCTTCCCCATTCCCAGGAATTTGCTTACTTATGGCCATTTTGTCCAATCGCATGGTCTCGGGTTTCGCCTCAGCTCTTGGTCATGCCGAGCGTGATTTAGGATTGCCTTTTTGAACAGTGACATGAGTGCAGTCAATTTTCACCTCCACATGTCATCCTATTTGGCATAAGTTCGGCTTCGGCTTTCACTGTCAATCCCCACTTCACTTGAAATGTGAGACCGTTGCGGCATCCTAGGAGCTAACAGCGCCATCCATCGTGCTGCAAACTATGAAAACGACTCTGTGCGGGGATAGTTTAGCAGCCTCATTGTGGCTCCGAGATAACCTTACTCCCGTGAACACAAAGACACCGTTTTAATCTATAACTAATTTACTCGTGGACAGGGATGGCAACTGACAGACGCATTGTGGCACGGAAGGCTGCTGAGCGCGTGATGTCGAAGGCAGATCTACACATAGTGCCAAGGCCTCGGTCAACCCGATTTCATTCCTCCTAACTTCGCCGGGATCGCTGTGCAGGCGTCTATTACACCGAGGTAGTGAATCAGAAGCAAGAAGAGGCGTTTCTGCAGACTCCTACACTTTCGTACATGCGTCGGCGATATAAAGTGGGGAATCTGAGAGTTGGGAGTCCTCGTTGGCTGTTGATCCGCCGGTCCACTCACATCCCCCTCTTCTTCTTTCTCGCACTCCTCGCCAATCTCTTCCTCGTTCTCCTCCTCCTTCTCCATTTCGTCGAATGACTCGGCCCTGGCCGTGAGGACCGCGAGGGTCAGAAGACAGAGAAGAGATAGCCGGGAGATCATTGTCTTCGAGACTGGGGATAGCAATTACAAATTAAGAAATCTGCCCAACTGAAGTCCTAACTACCTCTTAGGATTGCAGTAATAAGGCCTTGTAAATATTCGGACGCCTTAAGGCAAGGCCTTAAGATTCACTCACCTACCGAAGTAGTTTAGATCACACAACTTTGTTCCGGAGACGACTGTTTTGTACATGCAACCTACCAATCATGCGGCAATACTGTCCACGTTGTTACACGATGTTCCCTTCTTGATCAAACCGGGGAGTTAATACATTGCGGTACACTCCGATGACAGGCTATATATCATTCACGTAGGCAATAATTACACGTCACAGGCGAAATTTAGTTTTCATTTAATTAGGACGTACGTAGACATGGCAAACTCGGTACTCAATATAACTTACAGCGGCAGTGTTTTAGCAATAGACGTTCAGTTAAAGCGATGAGGCGGTTGTGCTTGCTGTCTTGGCTACTGCCACTATGGCTCTGAGGTGACAGGTTATATAAAAAGGATTGCGGTTAAAGTCAGGGTCTCAATGATGGTAGGTTCATTCGCTCCGTCAGCCCGTCGCTCCCATGCTTTTCGGAAAGATGAAACTCTTCTGTTCTCGTTCTCATCCTCCATATGGTCGTGGAGAGAGTGGAAGGAATCGCGTACACATTAATTTCTCGGGCCGTCGCAGGATTTTCGTCCGGTGTTGTCAGCTTTGGATAATTGAAAGAGGACCAAGCTCGATGTTATATAAAGTTTTACGCCACATCAACAACAAAATGTCACCCTGCACTGCTGCGTTTACCACGTCAACTTGTTGAAAGATGCGACTGACAGCGATGCAAACTCATGGAGCACGACAATCTGCTGAACAAGCTCTTATTTGGCCCTCGACACAGAGTAAGGCCATAGGGCGTAAAATTTGAGCCTGCAGGGAATTGCCTTCTTTCGCGTTGACTAACCAGACGGAATTGTCCGGACTTTTATTTGCCGCTATATATTACTCAATCCCTATTCAGTAGCACTAGATCGATATCAAGGTAGTTGACTTAGAGCTGCAGGAGAGAATCTGTTTTCTCTAACAGACAGTTCTGAAAACCCTATCAGAACTTTGAAGTAACAACAATTAAGTGTCTCATGGGAAAAGAATGACCCCCGAGCAATAAGCACGAGACATTTGGTTCTTTCATGACAAATAATTAGAAAATAACCCCTCACAGCTCTAATCCAGTGGATAGAGACTAACCGCGAGAGTTTAACGCCTAGTCCAATCTGCTTGGTTGTTAAATCGCCCAAGGTGGAGTAATAAAGATGGAGAAGAGACGTGAGTCTCTCATACCACTTGCGCGAGAATGCAGCCTCCGGTCATTGTGATTCTGGAGGCCTGGACGCTGGTGGCCCAATAATGTCACCCTGGTTTCCAACTTGATGGCTCAACTCCATCCTCACGGCCTTCTTAACTCGTACGTGGTGAGGTGAAGCTCTAACCAGCCCACTACCGTCTTGGCTAAAAAGACGATTCATGTGAAGAAGTACATCTTTGCCTCAAGAAAATTTATTGACAGAAAGGGGAGGGTGAATGTGATGCCAGAACTGCACAGTCTTCTAATCAATCTCTGCGTCATCTGTGTCAATTTTCCTTTCACCTCCTCTCCTTAGTCTAACTTACCGGTTCAGAGAACTACTTTTAGAAAGCTGTTGTCGGTAATTTCACAACCCGCCAATGTTCCCGGAACCGCTCACCGAGGCATGTCTTTGAATCACCGAAGTAGAAGAAGAAAGAGAAAGCTTTTGGCAGAGGGGGAGAGACCTTTCTTGATAATAGAGGCTCGTCAAATAGACAGAAATGGTTGATTTGTGGGGATGAGAAGACAGTCCGCAATCACTGAACGCGTCCTTATTTTGCATATCTTCTGCGCGTCGATAGCCTGTCGCTCTACACTAGGGCGTCTATCACGCAAACTGGCTGGAAGATGCGCCTGACAGCGCTTAATCGGTCCCTCCTCACAGAGTGAGGCGATACTCATTTGCCATTCAGTAGCACAAATTAGATTTGTCAGTTTTAGGAGGGCAAAAGCGTAGAGAAGAGAAAATGTACTCGAGAGTGCGGACAGTGCAGTCGTAAATTGTACTGACACGTACCATTTAACTGTCTTGCCTAGGTGAACGGATGTAGTAAATGGCACGAGAATTTACGGAGTCACTTGCAGTTTCGTTTCGTCTCGCACAACTGACCTAGATACCGTCAATGCCACCTCCCCTCATCTCTAATCATTTCTCCATCTCTTTACTCTGCCTCCCCCATTCTCTCATTCTATTATAGCCCACCTCCTAACGCACATCCGTGAATGAATGTAACGTGAGAAGCGAAAGTGTCGGAAGTTTGCTTATTTCGGTTTCGACGAGACACTTTCTCTCACATGGATCGACAACACACTTCCTCGCCCACCATCCTTACAAGGCCACTTCTCTCGACCACCGTAGGTGGCTAATGTTCATCCCAATTGACGGCTTTCACACATGTGCAACCTCTTTCTACACAATAATGTCACCCTGGACTCCAACTTCCCTCCCCTGATGTCTCACCTCCTCGCAATGTAGCCCACTCGAGGCAGGACCGCTTGTCGTCCGAAATTTGTAATAAGAGCATATCTAAATCGAGGCCGGGTCCCTGTTCACCATTTCCTCGGACTCTTTCGGTCACGTGGAAGATCTAACAACAGGCGTAGTGGAGCGTTCGAAGCGAAAACGAGGACGTGCATGCTGTGCGAGTGTTTTCATCTCGGAACATAGGCACCGCAATACTAACAATTCTTAGGTTCTTCTAACAATGCGGAAATTTAAAGCCCCGCCGAAGAAATTAACACGTGTGGGTTTTAATCTGAACGCAGAATAGAGGAAGTTGCTAAGCTCTACAAAAAAACAATACCCACGCCGCCTTGATGGACAGAAAGGGCTCCAATAGAAATCGACTCATTCACTTCGGAATGCGTTGAAGACGAGGCGGATGTGACAGAGTCATTCTATGGCATAGACTCGAGGATACCAAACCCAACCCTCTCCTTGCCACTTCTACACACACCTGGTGTGTGGAATTTGATAGCTGAACTTATTTTCCACCATTTTTTATCCTACCCTTTATACCGTTAGCGGCAATTTGGTGCTTGTCCACGCGGTGGCTAGCGATTAAACTTGGAACGCGTATGCTTTCGTGTTGTAGGCGCCGACGCCGATGAGGCGAGCACTTTGTGAGTAAAACTAGATGATGCAGCGCCATGTTACTCGTTCACAAAGCCCCATTGCTCTTCCCTTTCTTCTCTTTGTCTGGCTTTACACTCTCTTCTTTTGGTGGATGGCCACAATGCGTGGTTTGGACGTGCCGGAAAAGGTCTTTGTCCAGATATGCAAGCCATCCATCGTTCCACAATCTTCTCGCCCATGTGCAGTAGATTCCGCTATGGTGGTGACAATGCCAAGTGAAACTTCTGTGATTTTCACTTCTGATGTGTCAAACATTTTGCTCTTCACCTGGTTATGAGGATTAAGGAGGTTATCAAAATCGCCGGCAGAAGGCCTCCTTCTTCGCAGGAGACAATTCCGCTTCTTTCAGGGCGACGTGACAGCTTATGACCTAGCAATTGACAAAAACATTCATTTCCACCGCCCTACGTCTCGCTGAAACATGCGAGGCGTGGTCACAGAGTGGATAGGTTTCTAACCGCCACTTTTCATAGCTATCAAGTGGGTGTGTTTTAGTGGGCTCTCCTCCAACTTGCACCGTTTGTGCCAGGATGACTTCGAACAAAAAACACCAGTTGGGTTGAGGTGACAGCTACAAAGGATTGAGAAGTCGGTTATACGAAAATAGGTAACCTAAGGGGTGTTGGTAGATTGGAATGGGCACAATCAGCCTCGAATTAAGGCATCACAAGTTTCTGAACAGTCTGCGAATGATGTTGCTGATTTCTAGAATGCATCGAAAAAATCCTGCTGGCTCAATTGCATCCTCCTTCTTTCTCAATTACTTCGTCTGAGGTGGCGCTTTCGCTGTCCTGCTCTTCATGATGTGTGTAGATGCTGTCCCAAAATCAACCTAATTAGCCAAATGCCTCGTCATCTAATTGGTAGCACGCATGACTTTCTGCCTCCTCATGACGATCGCTGGAGACGGCGGGTTTGACCCTCCCAGCTTAGACCTGGGTCAACTCTCGGGGGGAATCAGGGTGGCTCCTTCCCGGGGATAAATACGGCCTTATGTGCATTCGCCCTGGAGTCTGACAGATCTTGCATTCTATACTTGCTGGGTTGTGTTTTTTTGTATGAGCAGTTACTGCCAAAAGTAACAGTTTAGGTAGCCCAATGGCTCGTCATCCAATTAGTGACGCGCATGAATATTTTAACGAGGTTTCTACTGTTCCCATCCACTATATAGCGAAATCACAGCCAAGGGAAGGGACTTGACAGAATCAGCTGCAAAAAGAAGCCTGACCCTTGTACGACTTTGTAAAGAGACACAGCAGCTGTAGCAGTGAGTGGGAGACGCGGCACACGCTTCTTTGTGTGGCGGCGTCGGGGACGAAGGTGAAAGACCACTGCCATTATTGTTTCTTTACTTATTCAGTGAAGCGGGTTTTGATCCTTGGTTGAGTGAATCAATCAATGAATGAATGAGTAGATTGGCATTGAAGCACATGTCGGTGCGTGGGAGGCCGCGTGCCCCCTGTGTCGACATCATCGGTTGCAGGTGATTGGCCGCAGTGCGCTGGCCCCACGGCTCGCCTGCCATTGGTGCGTCTATTGATTGTCGGTGGATGCATTGATTGGTTAGTGCGAGCTGTGGTGGGTATACGCGCGGACTGCGGTGTTATCAGTCAGTGGCGTGTGACGTGCGACCCGATCTGAAGACATTGTCAGGCGGGGAGTTTGACTGGGGCGGTACATCTATCAAATTGTAACGCAGGTGTCCCAAGGTGAGCTCAGCCGGGACAAAAACCTGGCGTAGAGTAGTAGGGCAAAAGCTCACTTTATTTTGATTTTCAGCACGAATACAGACCGTGAAAGCGCGGCCGCACCGATCCTTTTGATGATGCGATATTCCGAGTTTGAAGCAAGAGGTGTCAGAAAAGTTACTACAGGGATAACTGGCTTGGGGTGGCCGAGCGTTCTTGGCAACGTCGCTTTTTGATCCTTCGATGTCGGCTCTTCCTATTGTTTTGAAGCAGAATCTACCAATCGTTGGATTCTTCACCTACTAATAGGGAACGTAAGCTGAGTATAGGCCATCGTGACACAGGTTATGTTTACCCTACTGATGGGCACATTGTGAGACGAGAGAAGTGCCGACTGGTCGTCGCTTTGGTAATCCTGTTTAGTACGCCCATCACTTTCACATAAACACCTCCACTTGCAAGGCATGCTTTTCGCTCACCACGAAAGAGACGATCAAATAAAGGGGAGATGGTGTAAGATAAAGTTCGATCGCGCCGAAATTCTAGAAGATTCATTCGCTTTAGGAGGATACGATAGAGGTGGCGCCGTCAGCAGAAATGAAGGAAGCTGACTTGCTCGAAGTTAGATGTGGTCTTCATCTCGTGTAAACACGGATCAAACGCCGCGCCAAGTTTGATCCATCGAATATCATCCACCTACTGGATGATCTCGTAAAGTTGTTGGTGAAAGTGGCTGAAAGTGTAGGTTTAGTTGGCCTTCTTCGAACTGACCATCTTAGCGCAGTCTGAAGACGGCGATTTGCGTAGCTGCTCCATGGACGCATTTCAGACTAGGTTAGGTCGAGAGGTTCTGCTGCGCAATGCGATTATCGTCTTGACTTTTAATTGCAAGAGCTAAGGTGAGTTACACTAATACTTATGCTGTTTTATTTTATGCCCGCGCTTATGGATGATAAGGGAAATTAGTCAGATTCGCGTCCACATTTTCTTGAAATATCAAATCCCATTAGGACTAATGAGAATTCTATTTACGCCTTCTTGGAGATATAAACTCATTTGCACTGGAGGCGAGGACTGATTTGCATTAAATCAATCGAGTGGATTAAAATGATATTCATTGTTTTGGACAAACATAAAATGGAGTGGAAGGGGAAGCTGAAGACGACGACTATGGGCGAACAAGGCAAGTCCGCGTAGGCCGCGCTGAACAGCTTGTCATCTCATCTTCAGCCCACCAACGCGGCTCGCCTTCTTTCCACACTGCGTTTTAACAGCCCATTCATTTTTCACAGGCACAAGAATGCGGCAAAGTTTCGTTAAATTGAAAGTGAAACGACAACTTGGAAGTAACTAGATAAAACGAACCAGAAAGCCTTTCTCACGCAACTACAGAGTGGCAAAATAGTAGGGGGAAAATGTGGCGAGATGAAAGTTGATGAAGGGATGGAAGGAAAAATTATCCGCGTCATCTGACAATCCTGTGCACAGTGTAACGCCTACTTTCGGGATTCGCTGTCGATTTCTGAACTACTTCTTCTCCTCTTCCATGGACTCCAACAACCGAAAAACTTTTCTCTCCACTTCCTTAGAGCCAGCAAGAGACAAGCCACGTTCGGTGATCAGAGACGCGTTGTGCCATCGAAGCTGTGATGTTGCGTGGCTTGTTCGACTTGCTTTACGCACTCTCCAATGGGCATTTCAGGCAGCCAACTCGTAAGGCGAAATGACGAGTGTGAAGCAACCCACATACTAGAAGTGAAGAGCTGTGGAAGCAGCACCAAGTTCATTGGCACACAGTGTATAGACTATGAAAATGACCATGAAGTACCAGAAGATGATGTAATGAAAAGTGTGCCCACTGAAGTGAAATGCTTCAAGGCGGAAGGGGACAACCTCACGAAGATAAGAACTAGTGTTTCAACAGCGAAGCACACATGCGCTTGCGGAAGCGATGAAGGTGTGGGAAAAGGGGCGGAGGGTTGATTTGCTAGGAGGACAGTTGGCTTGGAGAAAGAAATTAACCGGATCACGTCACCCGAAAAGGTCTGTCACAAATGGTGATGGAGTCCACCCAAGCGTAGACACGTGGAGACACGTGTTAAATCAGTTCGAGGAGAGAAATACTCGCTCACCGATGAAACGTCCCAGGAAAGAACGAAAGTACTGTTAAAATAGGAGGATGAGTATGTTCGGTCGGAATAGCTGGGAAGAGTCATCCACGAAAAAAAAGTTGACTCCAGAAGAGACGCACAAAGAACTCGATAACGTTGTTGCTTACCTAGTTGAAAGGCGAAAAGATAAGATTAGTAATGATGAAATCAGAGTTGAGTAATTAATTGAGGGATTCTTTCCCATTAGATTAGTCAGCTCCCAATTCATGACATTGTTTGTGTCCATTTTCATCCCCATTTTATAAATAAAGACACACGAAAAAGAGTCTCGAGTGCATTTTATAAAGGGGAAAAGAAAGGGTAAATTCTACCATTCTTAACAGTACGAGGTGTAACGGCGTCCAATGAGCCAGGCGAGTATCATTGAGAGTCCTGATTTCCTCCTCTCCTCCCAACCACCCAGCGCATCGGCATTTCTTGATTTAATTATTTCAATTCCCTCGGTAGCAGCATCTCGAAAGCAGTTGTCGTTGATGTTATCGTGAAGCACGATTTCGGCGAGAGGTGGAAGAGGAAGTTGCTCAATTGGTGAGGTGGTGCATTCACCGATGGAAGGAGTTTGCTGGCTCGGTAGGCTGCGTCTCCTCTCTTCCGCGCTACCCAAGTCTCCACTCGGATACTGCCCTACTTGCCAAGGCGAATATTCACGTGAAAAGAAAAGTTGGACACTTTCCCGTCGGACTGTAAACGCTGCTACAGGCATTCATGAGGGTCTCCTAGCTGGAGGCTTCATTTGACGACCTTTCTTCAACCTACTCATTTTAAATGGCAAGTTTTCACTCTTAGTTCTACCGACTGGCATAAGAGCCACTTCCGTCGCAGCAATCAGGGCAACTGGTGTATTTTGAGCAAGGTAATGTTAACCCACAAATAAGTGTTTTGATGGAATTACTTTCTTTAGGTCTAAGTGCTGTCGCAGTCCCACCTTGTGCTATTTCCGGGCTCTTAAGACAACGTCCTTCTGCGTCTTTTTTGCATGGCATAAGCTTTGACCGGCTGCAGGTCGAGAAATTAACAATTTTCTGGAAACTGCATTAATTATCGCCAATGTAGTAAGTTATAAGCAAAGTTTCAATCTAGGAAACATGTCAGCCGTGAATAAGACTCCTCGTCTGATATCCAGTCACAGTTGGCTAAGGAGCCTTGGAGGCGACTGTCCTCCGCTCTCTGAACTCTCCTGTGCTTGCTCGTGTGGATAGCCTGAGCTGCGGTCGAAAGAAGCTGGTTGGTGTTTGCGCCTATTTAAGGCGTCGTCACTGACTTCACTTAAATTCGTCCAAGTAGGCGCTGCAAACGGCACACTCAACTTCCTCCCTTCTTGATGCAGTCTGAGCTCAGTGATGCAAAAGGCTGTTCGTCGAGCAATGTCTGGAAGAAGCCAGAAGAGACGAACGCTTTGTTTCCACTTTATGCCCCGAGTGTTACTGTCTCGAGCAAGAGTGACGATTTCCCTCTGCATTACCGTCCTAACGACAAAAAAACTTCATCGAGGGCAACAACCGCTTTCATTGCCTTCCAGCGCCACTATTGCCTCACTCTCCCCAACCTTGAGCGTTGACAAGCATCCAAGCCGTTTTCCGCAGTGGGCCCATTGTCTCGATTTTTCTACTCCGTGCTTAGAGTGGCGACTTCACACTTTAAACAAAAAAGCCGACTGACATGGTATAGATTGGTGTTATTTACTGTAACGGGATTTCATCGTGTTCTCAGTTGTTTTCTCTCGTTTCTCAATTACGCCGTCTCCTCCTTTGCTTACCTCTACGTGGATCAAAACTCTCTCGCATTTCTTCGCTAAGCAAGTCACCGCAAAATAAGTGCAGGAGGCACGTTTTCTTCGAATTCTCACTTGATCTTAACTGTATAACTCCTACTCCTTACTCCGTGGCGAGCCCCTCGATTCTGACATAGAGCCTGATCCACCTGAAACATCAAGTCACTTGACCTGATAATGATGTGAAGAGTGACTTTTGTCACCACCACAAGGATATTTCTTACCTCGCAGGAGGTGTTCTGTGACACAAAGCGTCCCGAATTGAGTTTGACGGGCAGGGTGTGTGGCAGCAAGAATATGTTGAAGGCGAAGAGACAGAGGAAGGCGATTGCCGTCTTTTCACCGCTACGTAACCTCATCTCGGCAGCACTCATGTGCCAATGCCTCATTTACTAGCCATATTTATTGACTCTGGGTATTTTCCATTGTCTACCACGTAGGTTGGAGATTTCGTGGACATGTGGTGCACTCTAACAGCAGCAGCCTCGCACTTCAGGTCGCGTCGGCCCGTCGTCTGGCCCCTGTCAGTTCAGTATTTTTGACTTGGCATGCTCACACTGAAATGAGGGAAATCAGACCATTTTTATTCCATCGACTCGAGGCAGCTTTCTTTTCAATTGGAAGTTCCCCGAGTTCTGCCTCCTATCTCTATGCAAAATGAAAAGCATTTCGGGCCGATTTTGAGGGTGTTGCCATACACTCCTCTCATTGTATCTACTATTTTCCGTCTGTCTCTGCCTCCCTTCAACCATCAGCCCTTCAATGTGCTACGCCTTCCCACCTGATGTTGAACAAGGACCTGAATCACTGTCATCGCCAACATCCAAGTCGACGCGTTGTAGCGATTGTCACCTCCTGTCTGCCCCAAATTACCTACCGTAACTCTTCCACACAGTGGATTCAGTGCCTACTTCTCGGAGGTGCAGCTCACGAACCTGCGTGCAGCACCCGAACCATTTCACTGCAAGTGAATCAGTACGATCGGCCCATATGTGCTACTAAGCTTTCTACCCCAAGCGGCCATTTGCCATAAAATGACATCAGGTTTCACATTTGGACTCTTCCCCTCTCCCGCCTGTCGATACAGGAGTGTGTGTTGTTACTCATTAGCTCATTCACGAGCAAGAAGGAGGAGCCATAACAACCACAACGGTCATAACAAAAATAACCACAGTCTAAACAAAAGCAACAACCCATGACGGTCTTGCTGGAGGCCCCACAAATTGTCCGAAGAGCAAGCAGGAGGCGACGACTACTACGACCCAAGTGAGCAGCCGTACATTTCGGTAGTGCTTCCGCCCAACGCACAATTCACACCTCAGTTTTGGCCTACACTCCAATGCACAGCAACAGCTTACTTAGCCGCTTAAAGCTGATATGATGAGTGTTGTGATACCGTGATACCGAGTTTGTGTCGGCAAGGAAAAAAACCATTTTTCGCAAAGTGCGTCACGTTCAAATTGGTCTTCTTTCTCCTCTACTCTTGTCTCTCCTTCTCTGCTCTCCTCGTGACTCCTCGCCTAGTTTTGTCTGCATTGCAGAAACGCATATACTCGTTTCTTCTGCACAGCTTTTGCTGTGGCTTGCCAAACAAAAACATGCAAGAGAGTGTTGGGTGAAGCAGACGGAATCGGAGAAAGAGAAGGAGGAAATGAGAAGACGAGGAAAAACAATTTCTTAAAGTGTTACTTCCCCTTTTTTCCTTCGTCCCTCCGCCCTAATTAGAAACATTTGTTCTCCTCTTCATCTTCTAGTAGACACACATATGCCGTTTTGGTGCCTACCCTGAGATTCACAAGTCAGAGTAAGGTTGAGGAAATCTTCGACGCACGGGTGGAGGAATGGCTGACGCTAACAAACCACATATATGTCGAGCGTGAAAAGAATTAGCTTATCTCTCAATGCCCAGACACGACCACTGCCTCAACGTTTTGAGATGAGGGTGCCGAGTGTTCCACCGCGTTTCACAAGGTCCAGGCCCATGGCAAACGACTTCTCCTTCTCAATAGAATATCATTTACCGCGCATGTGGAACACGAGCTTTGTGCACGCCTGAGTCTCACAAGTCTCAATGAAAGTAATGTGCTCAGTGGAAAAGCTTGGCAGCCACTACCAGTCATCCTTCGCCGTCGTGAACGTACATTTGATAGCTTATTGGGCAAGCGAGTAGGTATGTGGGTAGGCCGATGGGCCTGAAATAATTTACCAAGTTCTCCACAATATCAGCAGTAATCAGTCTCAGCGTCTGTGACCTTTCCGTGCGTGGAAAGCCTCACTTGTGAAGCCACTGTGAAAGGCGGATTGTGCAGAGAACGTGTTCGCCTCACAATGTGGACAACATGATATTGCGAAGGAGAAAGCCTCCCCAGATGTTTCCATGTGGCTCGCTTTCTTTCCAACACTCATCTCAGTAGCCTAATCTGTTCGCACATGCCATCCGAGCGCAGACGCAACGAAATCCAAAAATCATTTGATCATCGTGCAATAGCCGCTCAGATGAAATTGTACGAGTCGAATCACTTGTCAACGAATGACTACAGTTGGTTGAACAAGTCTCACACTTCTTCGCCTTCATTTGCACGCAATGCGTTTGTCCCTGAATGTGGCTTGTCTTGCTCTCTTAATCGTGAGTTGAGAACCGACAAGGAAAGCATTCAAAAATCACGTAAGGCAAGATTTTATTATGGCGAAATGACAAGGGCTTCAAAGCTCCTTTTGGAGTAAGAAAAGGAGTGTCACTGTGCACCAGGATACATTTGTTGTGTGAGGTAAGGCCGAGAAAGGACAGGGTCGTGAAGGTGTCGGGAGAAATGACTTACTTCTCCAAAGCCACGCAACGGGGATTGAATGTTCTAGCAATAAAATAATTGCGTCGCCATCATACATATTTGAAAGCCAGAGGGTGAAGCAAATTTTCGCCTCACATGATGCGTGGCATCCGCTTGAAACCAAACTTGGGCCTCTCATTGCCTGTCTGCAACTCCTCCACGAGTTTTAACTGACCGAAAATCACATTGGCAAACTAAACTAACTAAACAGTCTAACTGAATACGAGCTGACAACTCCATGGCGGTCACACGAATTGCAAATCTGAGCGAGAAGTGTAGGACGTCGAATTCCACCATTTTGATGGATGCCTTTCGAATCGCATCGCATGACTACCTCAATTTTCCGCCTTTATACGAGAATGCGTGAAATTGCGCGCACGTGGCAACGTTAACAACTTAAGAAGAAGGATCAGGGCCTCAACGTGGCAAGAGGGGAGAACGTCTTCGTTGCTGGCGTGCAGACTCAGTACTCTTCTGGGCTCCCTCTGAACACCCAGACCTGCAAACCGGCGCAATCTCGCTTGAGAAGAAGAGAAGATGAGTGCATGGAAGCTGATAATGGGAGTTGCGAGGTATGAAGAAGGTAGTTTCCGGCGATCCGATACTTAAGTGAAAGACTTCAAAAGAAATCTCAAGAAATTTCGGCATCCAGCCCTGGGGTTCAAATGTCGCGCAGAAGGGAACTGCGACTAACGGCGTACAATTCCGTTTGATAGAGGATCCACGAAGAATTCACCTCCTCAGCGAAGTTGGTGTCTTTCGGTTGCTCACCAACCCCTCTATTTTATCTCCATCCTACCAATGTGCTTTGACTTCTTTCCACATTCCCCCACGCTACTCGCCGTTCTCGCCGATCTCTCAGGTCGCTCTTCCCCTCCTTCAGTGCGTAAATGCGCGGGATCCGAGGCTATGTAGCTTTAGAATGCCCTCCGCACGAGACGAGCGTAGGTTATGGAGTTCCCGTATTTTTCGTATTCACCTGCAAGCACACGTTGCTGCGGTGAAGCAGAAGCAGAAGGAGAAGTGCGAAGTGTTCGGTGACGTCGCAAAATTACAAACGGAGAAGGGTCGAGGTGAAATGACTCTGAAATGCAGTGCACAGCGTAAATAATTCTTCTGCAATCGCTATTTCGTCCAGCTGAAATCACCAAGCGATTTCTGCTCCACTTCGCTTCCAGCAGCAGTATTTGCTTCCTGAAGAGACCCACCACGATAAAGGCATTCTGTGTCGGTGGAGCTGCAGAGGTGTGCGACCTTTACGTCCTGCTCCCAGCACCTTCAATGGGACCTTTCAGGGAGTCAACTTGCTGGCGGGAATTGCTTATCCCTTGGGTAATTGTTAAACTTTGAGACAGAATACAAACCATCTGTGAACCTTGGCATTGAACCGCGGAATTTTCTCGAAGGGTGCGTTCTTCCCCTGTAACCAAATCTCGTCGGGAACATTAATACGCTTTTCTTCCAATTCTGATTTGTAACGCCGATTCAGTCATCTCTACGTATTTTCAGAGCTGTCACTCATATCGAGGAGAGGTCAAATCAAAACTATCGACGTTAGTCATATGCACCAGCACCGAGAACTTGAGCTCGGCAGGCAGACATGCTGTGGGACTTGAGGGCGTCAGGCACTGCCGAATGGAATTGCGCACCTCATTGGGCGTGAATCTTGATAAGAGCATTCACTTTGCAGGCGACGAAGGTTTGTGCACAAGCAATTTTAGCCATTGAGTAACACCACGACGGCTATTGAGAATACGAGATGTCTCGAGTTGGATGATTAAACAAGCACAGGCCTCTTCCAGCTTCGTTCAGCTAGCCGAGTCTAGGCCTATATTCCTCCGATGCTAAACGCATTCCACTTTGTCCAGCGTGCCCTCTTCACTAGGGCATTCTGCGCTAATGCCATCGTGGAAGTCACACACGCATACACTCGGGAGACTGCAACCCACTGGCCCCTCTTACCATTCGCTCTCATTTCTGCCACCGAATGATGAGCGCTCTGTGTGGTTAATTCGGGAAACAAATAACGAAAACCTGGAAAGCGTGACGACGGCGCGACGTGCCGCAGTATTCTCTCGCCATTAGTTGATGTTGCAATTGGGCGTAGGAGTGAAGGAGAAATTTGAATGCACAGAGGATGATAATCTCCAGCTCTAGAGGGAAGTAAGTGAGCACGATGTGCAGCAGACGAAGGTGAGTGGATTTCAGTCCATTGGAATGTTATGAATAGCGACCAGGTGGCAAGCACCAGCGGATGCTGCAGATGGCATGTGGAGGGAAGAATTACAGGAATGGGGATGAATGGGTAAGGAAATGTGATGCACAGTTAAGACGGGATCCACAAAATGGAAGCACCATAGTTCCTCCCACCGACCGTTCACAAGACGGTTAGTCTGACGTGAATCTGAGGAGTCTGTTGATTCGCATTTGTTTCTTGATGTTGGAGTAGATAACATGCAGAGGGTAAGTGGGTTGACGGCCATCGCAGTGACCGCAGGAATTACCGTGCGCAATTTCCCCCATACATTCGCCCAGTAGCCCCCGTCAGCGATGCCTCGTGCCTTGAAGATCTTCCTCCCCGACGCAATTGAATGCTCTTGGCAGCTATTATGTTCGGTCATTTACGGCGCATGGAGGAGTAGCAGCTGGAGAATGAGAGGTCAAATTTTAGTTTCAAGTAGACGTCACATCTCGCTTGAGGCGTAATTTCACTTTGACCAACATGGGCTCTATGGCTCTGGCGAGGTAAACGAGGTTGTACAAAAGGAGCAGACTTGGACACAATTAGTTTGCTACTCGAGCTCCCTGATCTCGTCGTTGGTTAGGAGGCCATTTCTGTCCTCATCATGACTCCGTCCGCTCGCGACCTTCCTCCACAGTGGATTTCCTGGTACACTCAACGGTCCTGCAGAACAGATAATGGAGGGCATCGCTATGGCATGGCAAAACGAAGTTGTAGTCACATGAGAATGTGAGTGATGGGGTATTGTGTAGAATGTCCAAGCGCACCGTTGGAGTGAAGGGAGGTGGATTCCGCCTCCGGTGAAGCCGAGACATCAACACTGTCCATGTGTGACAACTCCAAAGTACAGATTGCGCGAAAGAAGGCACTAATATAATCTGTGGGAATCGGGACAGCTTTGTGGTGTTACGCAGAACCAACGAGTTCATTTGCCACTATCTCGCGAGTAGCCAGCGCTCTGGCTGCTGCATAGTTCACTTCACGCCATCCGTTCGGAGGAATTCTGTGGCGACATTCCTTCCCAGTAGCTGCCCTCGTTGAAGCCTTGCTGTCACGATGTCTCTGATGCGGAAGGAAACCGTCACACTTGCTCGAGGCAGTAACATTGTGCAAACTACACTGCCACACACGATGGCAAATTGACGAAACAGCTTCTTCAACCGATTCCTGGTTAGACAACATTGGCGTGCCACTGAGCATCGGGAGCAGCAAGACGGGACGCAATGGAAGGTGCCATCAGCACCGTCGGCTTAGCCGCATTTGAGAGAAGCCCTGTGACGGAGCCTTAAATAGGCCAAGCTTAGGTCAGCATCCGCCGACTGCAGCTCCAGATGTTCCGACGAGCAGTCACTTGAGAATGGAGAGAGTGCAGACCGGTGGTCATCTCCGACTAGTCCAGTAACCCTTCGAGCTCACTAGTCAATCGTGATTGGATGTCGGTTGTTGATTTGTAGATTAAAAATCCGCTTAGTACTCACTGCTCGAGTGGCAATCGGCGTAGTTCTCAGACCTTGTACACCCCAAAACAGTTCAATTCGACGCGTCTTAATCACGGCCGAATTGTGTGCACCCCTCTGATTGGACTCCTAAACGCACCCACCTCACCATGAGGTGAGAAGGGAAATCTTCGGTAGAGAAAATAGCTAATGATTGAGGATGGGAAAGAGGTGGAAGTGAGTTTTATAGGAGGAAGCCCTATTTCAATAGACAGGCTAGATGAAAAGAGGATCCCGAGTCTGGAAGGCAGAATGTGCGGGAGAGTGGTGAGAAGTAAGTAAAAGTTGAATAGTTAGTTGCATTGATCGCCGCATGTGTCAGAGTATTTTGAGAATGCCACAGCGCACCCACCGGCCCCAAACCAACAACCTACACCTTCCAACGAACTGCATTTACTGCTGCCTCAACCCTCCATCACCGCGACAACGGCCTAACTTTCTGCTCTACACAACTTCGTGGAGGTGGCCAATGTTCAACCCACTTGACGAATTTTGTACAAGCCCAACGGATTTCGACACTCAAATGTCTCCTTTCACTCCATCTCGTCTCCCTTTCATTCCTCACGCCATCCTCATCAGCCGTTTTGCTAGTGGGTGGTGGACCAAGCGGTGACCTGTCCACTGCCACTTTAACATTTTAACTTGACTCCCCTTGGACAGAGAGGGGTGGACACAATCGGATGTATCTTTCGGTAGGAGGCGTGCGCTCAATAGTGAAACCGCTGAGATGAAGTGTAGGAAAGAAGGCGAGCAAATCATTGCGAAAAACGGACGGGGTGCCAAATGAACGAATTGCTTGCTAAGGACAAAATCGAGCCTTCCTTCAACCGGATGATAACATGGAGTGAAAGTTGACTGCCTACTGAAAAATTCTATGTCAAAGAGCACTACGTGGGCCAGGAGGACGTAGCCCCTTTACCTCTCAAACAAATTTAACTCCGATTAAGGGTGTATTGTGGTGTGTATGGTGGGGCACCCAAGAGCTATATATTGTCAGAATGTGGATGATTTTGCCCAGCAGTTCAAAAAAGAGGTCGAGAATGTTGAAGATGAAGGGCAAAGTGCTGCGTGAGGATAATGGGTAACCAAATGCTGCCTTGGGGACTCTTCAAAAAAGTAGAGAAAGAAGTTAGGAGATTCTGCCGCATCCAACATGTGCCCGGATTTGACACCCTTCGAATATCGCTTGTTTTTATCTTCGCAAAATTTTATAGGGAAGAAGAATACACAAATGAAGAAGTTATTTACCAAGAACGCGTTCGACTGCTCACATTAACAGATACAAAATATACAAAATTGGGGATACAGCTTGCGCTTTGGTTGACAAGAGCTCAATGTCAATCAATACAATTGATGGTGAGGAAAAATATAATTTAAATTTTTTAAACACAGAGGCAACTTTCCAATAGACCTCAGCCTCCTTTCTCTCCTCCCCTTGCCACCCTTTCGTCCCAGGACTTACGTCTTCATATCGCGCACCTCGGATTATCAGCTCCTCTCCACTCACCCCTCTTCTCCACCCTGTTCGCACTCAAACGAGATGGCGTAGTCTGTGCGCTCAGTGGGAAGCGAGACATAGACCATTAAGATTGCTTTTTCCTCACCACAACTCCTTTCCTCGTGCAGTAGGCGCTTTCGAGGTTCGCATTTGCTCCCCGCATCCGGTGGAAGCAAATCGTCCCAATTGCGCTCTTCAGTAAAACACCATCAGAGGACGCGGAGGATTTTCCATTTTACCCTTTTATCCTCTTCCATCTCGCCCCCTTTTCCATACGTCATTCTACAATGCCACAGGCCTACTACAGCACTGCCAACGCTTTTCTTTGCATTCTTTCCATTTATCATCACATTTCATTTCAACGAGTTGCAGACGCATTGGCTGACTGGCGGAAGAGCCGCTTGCACGGCATTCTTTTTCAGAGTAACTACGTCAGGGTCTTCCGACTCAGCACTCTACACATTGGTGCACTGAATAGGTGGAAGGTTGACCCGACTGAACAAATCCTCTTCTTTTTTAATCACACTCAGAAGAAAATGGTGAAGAGGAAGAGGGTCAGACGGCTTGCATGTCTGCACATCCACCAGAAGGCTAGAAAGGCAGCACGTCAGAATGCGCCCCAAAAAACACTTTCTTATTCACATACACATCGTGGTATTTCACTACCCCTCGCCGTCTCTGCATTTAGCGGTGTGCTGCAGAAGTGGGTGGATGCTCCTCGCATGAAGGCAAAAAGGCGTGACTAACTTGATTTTCCTTTATTAGACGAGGCGTCACGGTTGAATTTGGGTGTTGAGACCACCTGCGAAATTGCACCTCAGTCTCAATAGCCAATGACAGATCTTGGCGCAGTTTAAGAGGCTTCTTAGTTTACGTGGTGGCGTTAATGACGAGCGAAGGGGGTTCAGTGCCACAAAATTGTGAGTGAAAAATAGGTTTGGGAGTTGCGGACATCAAGTGTGAGTGTGCAGCAGGTAGAAGGACTGGGAGACGGCTGCAGACCTCCTCTGTTTCCATTAGTCAGCGCCTTTGTCTCTAACTTCCTTTACTCTGCTGTTTAAATCACAACTTCACGGCCTCTTTCCCTCGTACCTGGTGAGTTGAAACAGTAATCAGCTCGTTGGCAGCCTGTCGTTTCTGACTGCCCTTAGTTAAGAGACCATTTAATCCTTTAATGAAGACGAACTCCGAGGTGCAGCTTGGATGAGGATATTTGAGAAGAAAGAGAGTGTATGTGATACAAGAGCTTCAAAGGCTCCTAATTAACCCCTGCGTCATCTGTTCCACCACACCGTGCCCACTCCATTTTTCCCCATCTTCCTCTTCCTCACGAACCATAATCACCGACGATGGACGCATTCCAAACAGATGTAGCCACGGAGGCGTATGATTTCTTCGTTTTTCCTCGCGCACTCTTCGTGAGCTGTTTGTAGGCAGCCAGTAGCGCCACTCCCGGTACCATGTGGACGAGTATCGCACTGTCCGAATGTAAACTGCGTGTGGGTCATGATGCGTCCAAAGTCCTACGACACCGGACAGGAGAATTGTCGCGAGTAAAGTTATGTTTTCATCGACGTGTTTGCATATGAGGCAAGTCAGTTTTCGTCCCAATGCAATGCAATGCAATCCAATTCACTCGGCTCTGTCCCTGCTCTTTCGGCTTGCCGAGCACTCCTCCCTCCTTCATCCAACTATCTGCTTCTTCAAGTCTCGTTCCGCCGCCTCTCTCTTCTTATCTACTTATCTCCACTCCCTCTCTCTGCTGTCGCTCAGACCTCAGGCCAAAAAGTAAGTTGGCAAACAGGGTCAAGCAGGGGAACGAAAAGAGCATTTGCTCTTACGGATGTGTGACGAGTGAGGAGAGCAAGACGTAGGCAGAACTGAATTGGGCCGCCGCTTAATGCGCATTCGTGAATTTTCCCTTTGGTGAATTGGGACACTTTGTTTGAAAATGTATAATAGCCGGCATTTGGCAGCAGCCTGGGTTACACTCGACGCCACTGACGCCTAAGTGCTACTTGATGAGAAGGCGGAGTTGGTGGTGGAGAAGGAGTTGAACAACTAATTCACCAAGACTTCTCCATCAACCTGGTGACAAGTCACTCTCGAGTAGACACATGCAAAGTCGCGGTTGGTGCACATATTACCATTTGCTGAGTTACTAAGTGCGTCCGACTCCCGCCCACATTAATCAAATGCCATTAATACCACATGCTTAGTCGACCAGATAAGCGTCCAAAATGCCCACTTTAGCCTTAAACATCGTTACATAACCGCGTTTCTTCTCCTGAAGAGTAGAGGAGTCGTTTGCAAAATATTTGAGTGTCGTAAGTGATATCACTGAATGAGGAGCAGTTAGGCAGTTTCGACGCGTCGGAAAGGAAATGAATGGGCAGGTAGGTGCACGGAAAAGTAGAGATCGGCAGGACGAGAAGGCCCTAATGACTCGAGGTTCTTTCCCCCACCCCAAAACAGTGTTCTCTTAGTCCAACTCGACCCAGCGTGGAGAGTTTGACAGGATGAAGTTAAGATGTGTGGTTGCAGAAATCATGCTGGCAGAGACCATAATCATGGCTGGAAAACTTAATTTCACTGGCGAATGTTCACCATCACTATGAATAACGACGAGGAGACATACGCGAACTCCGACTATTACCAGCGGAATGCCTCTCGTGATGGTATACTTGTGAGTGAAGTCTGATGAACTGCGAGATCCGATAGAATTGCACTAGAACATTTTTCCTTAGGCCTAGCGGTCTACAGGGACCATTTTAAGAGGCTTGAACTGCGGCTTATGTGGTGGATTGCAACATGCCTTGAAGCATCTCTGTTTCCAGTACCTATCTGTAACCGCGAAGATCTGTCACATGGCCCAGCATACAATCCGGCATAACGGCATCCTCCGAGACCACACGAGAAGACCTCGAATAGCACAAGGTTTTCTTTTGCCTCCGCAATGAGGGCACACTCTAGCTTGCCAGTTGAGTCTATTCGAAAACAAGTGGAGTCCGTGGCTGGTAGGAGCAAGGGATGAAGAGTGAATAGCAATTTATAGGTGACGGTCTTTTGAACGACCATATCGTCCGTGCCTACTCGAGTGCGCATCGTCGTCCAAGCAATTTTGCGCCGCCGGGTGAGGATGTCGCCATTCAATCACGTCCCCATTAGATCGACGCGAACTCTGTTGCTTTTCAATTGCACGTGGATGGCAGTCCTTAGTTGCCAGTAGGCATTGCCCAAATGATGTGAAGCTACGCACAATCGGCAACTCCCGATTATACTTTACGCCGAGGTGAGGCGAAGCGAAGGGAGAAAGTGAAACCGGACGTCCCGAAACGGCTTAGGTGATTTAAAGGGAAGGAGTGACATTAGCGAAGAATCAAGTCATCAGCGGCGCAAGAACCGTGAAAGCATATTTCCAACGCAGGTGTTTGGGAAGGGTCCGCGAGCGAGATCGCTCATGAGAGAAAATACGTGTGCATCTGCAAGCTCAGCCCTCAAGTTGGGCAAATGTTGCAGGCTGTGCATGCGACATCGCCGTACAACACTAAATTACTCTTTGTGAGATAGTAGTCTCGTGTTGTCAAACGCGTCACAGAGAATAAGACTATTAGGGCATTTGAGACAACCGAAGAGTTTCCTATTCCATCGCCTAAATTTGGGCAGAATGAGGAGTAATGTATCGTACGTGGGAATCATCTCTCGACGTCGCCTCGAGTGCCACTTTTCGACTGCTGTCCTCTGTTTGGCAGTTCTTTATCGGTCCCCCCATTTCCATTTAGAGATATCTTCGTCGTCAGTACTTCCACACTGCCTTTGCGTGGACCAGTTGATGTTAAATGAATAAATGGTATTTCATTACCTTGAAGAAGTACAAAGATAAACAGCAACAACGACATCAACGTTTCAGTGGCCTCTTATTTTATCACAGCAGGGAGCCATTCACGTCAAAGCCACACCGTCAGGCATGACATGCCCAAGTGTCTCATGTGAAATAGCAGCATTAGCGGGTTGGTGATTTGGCCCTAAGCCTAATGGGTTTATGTGAATGATATAAGGACTTAGAAGTGTCAAAATGTTGAAAACAGCCTAAGCAGGAGCCCTAGATGATCAAATATCCAAAGCAAAACAATGGAACACCAGTAATGAAGGACTAATGAAAGTATGAACAAGCTGAACTATGTTACATAAGCAATAGGTGGCAGGCGAAATGTCAATCTGTAGGAATATGCACCAACTGGAGTTTTGCAGATGGCAGGGTAGGAGACGGAATTACTCTTCCTTATCAAATGCTGATTGACTGCATTGTTGGCCGCACCTTTCATAAATGACTATAAAAGTAATCGAGAGGGTATTGCACGCGTCAGTAAAGCATCCTACTTCCAACAAATTCACTGCAGCTGAGAAGATGTGACTTCAACACCGAAAAGAAGAAATTTTCGCTGTAACCCAATCCCTGGCAGAAAAGCCGACGAAGTATACAACAATATGTCCTAATATCAAAAGCACTAGGCAGTGCAAACATCTAACTCCACAAATAGAAACAAATAATACAATATTATTTCATTTCTAACTGGCTAAATGACAACAAGAACTACACCCCTAACAAACCTTCCCTCACGAGAAAACCGCAAATAAATTTAGGAACAGTAATTGCAACTTCATGCACGAAACACAGGTCATCATCACGTATGCAAACGAAATAAAGCAACTTCAGCATAGAACAAGTGACAACACATGTTGCTTGCTCCAAGTTAAGACTACCCCATTTTTCACCCGTACTTTGATATGAGACACCACAGGAGGCACCTCTCTCAATATCTCATTCTTACGATTAACTTTTGAACACAGGGCTTTCCCACTCACGTGGCTCCTGTCATCAGTTATGGCAGTTATTCTGCCAATCTGTGTGCCCTATGGGAAGCAAGCTCCTCTCCCTTCTTCCTTTATTACAACTTTCCTGCATCGTTTCTTTGTTAGTATGCGTCAAATTTGAGCAACATGGTCTGCGTGGTTAGTGTTTTGCTTATACAGCAATGAGGACTTTTCGGAGGGTTCGTTATGTGTGAATATCGCTAGGTTACCATATTCAAGTCTCGGCACCACTTGACTTCAATAACAGTGTGTGCGCACATTGATACCTCAACGTCATTGACGCGGTGCGAAGTAGAGAGGGAGGAAGTGAGGGAGGGAGGGAGGGATATTCACTTGTCACTTCTTCACCGCGAGAATTGAAGTGCCTTTAATACACGTTGTCCACACCACTTTTTTCCTGTTATTCATTGACGATGAAGTCGAAGTGGCGTTGACTGCGTATTAGTCCTTGACCAAGAAGGTGGACAGTCGGCTATAGATTTGTGTGAGGAAAGGGGACTGTGGATCGAGGCGAGTAAAAGATGGCCGCTTTTCAGGTGAAAGGTGGGTGCAGGAGCTGGGCGCAGTCTTATTTATGCGGCCACTGAAAGAGGGATTTAAATAAACCGGCGCCATTTCCCATTAGGGCGGGGGGCGAGATTCAGCTACAAGCTAGAGGAGAAGGAGAACTCCCTTCCTCATAGCCGCCCTACTTTCTAATACTCGACTGGAGGCTTACAATGAAATGGTACTGACTCCCGCCTTTTCCTCTGCAGCCTGACAGGCAGGCCAATGGAAAGAAGCATCTCCTCAACTATAGGTGATTTTTCCAATTGTGCGACCTTACCACGAGCTTGTAGTGCATCGAAGAGGACTTTATGGCTGGTCTGTGTGATTAACGACTTCAAGCCCTCTTCCATCCTCCACTCTCACAACTACAAAATTATCACACAAGTCGTTTCTCGCTTTCTCTTCTTTTTTTTCCTCTTCTTCCGCGGGAGTTAATTTCGCCTAATGTAGATCTAGTGAAATAGATGTTAATAAATGTACCACAACATTGGGGGATCCTCCCAATGACAGAATTGGGGTAGTTGTGCCTCCACCTGACTGACCTCCGCCACCAACAGTTACGACTGAGGCTCACCTTAACGGTTGAAGGTGTTTGGGCTTTCGGTGGGCATTTTATCTCTTCGTACATCGCGATACACCATTATGGCACGGATTTAACCTCATTCCGAAAATATGACTTTCCAGTGAATCATATGAAGCAACAAGGCTGCACACTCTTCTCTCTCTTCGTCGATAGCATCTTCTGGCTCGATTCGTCACTCCCCAACTCCTTTTATAATTACCAAACCATTGTTCGCGATTGTGAGTTATTTTTCTTCAACCCTCCCACTGCTATTTCACCCCGATATTTGAGTTAAGAGCCAACATTTCTCGCCTCCTACCGATGGTTTTCATTTCTAACCCCTTGTTTTACCGAGTGAATATTTTGTTAGAAATAAACAGCGAAACACAATGCTGTGGTTATTTGAGACCGACCGTTGTCGCGGTGATGGAGGATTGAGGGAGCAGTGAGTTCAACGAGTTCGGAGGGTGTAGGCCGTTGGTTTGAGGTCGGTGGGCGAGTCGTAGCATTCTTGAACTACAGGACAAATGCAATGACGAGTTCTGTTAGCTGTTCTACGTCTACTCACTGCCCGCCACTCTCCCACACATTGTTTTCCTCGGTGATTAAGATTTTCCTTCCCTCTGACCTCTCTCTCACAAGAAGACTTCGTTCCATTGCATTCATTTCTAACTCTTCTCCGCCTTCAATCTAAAGACGAAAAACCTATCATGTCACTTCGTGGTGAGTTGCCTGCGTGAGGCAGTTTATGTCATATGAGTCCGGGGAGTTAGATAAAAAGTTTAATAGGCTCCGAGTGGGAAATCCTGTAAGGACTGCACTAAATGCCTCTCATGTACTGAGTGGATTATTAATCGAGAAGACGTCCTCCGTGAATAAACTCATCAAACTGCGTTCAGTCACAGTAGGCCGGGGAGCTCACAGGCCACTGGACTACGCAAAAACGGCAACTACTTTCCAATCTGTACATTCGCAAGTGCCTGCTCCTCTGAACCGCTTGAGCTACAGCCGAAAGAAGCTGACGACGTGTTGGCCTATTTAAGACTCCTCCCCAAGGCTTTTCTCAAATCCCCCATCGGGGGACTGCACGCGACAGTCTCCATTCCGTTCCTTCTTAGTTCAATCTATGCTCTACGGCGCGCAAATGCGAGCTGAAGGGATCGGTGAAAGAAGCTAGTGTGGGGCAGCCAGGGGAGATCAAGTGCACATTCGCCATTCCGTAGTTCACCTCTCACTGCTTCGAACAGAGGCGGCGATTTCTTTCTTTTAAACGACCTTCTGTGGGTACAAGAGAAGTGTACGTGGCACAGGATACATTTGTGCAATTCTCTCACGGAAGGCGGACAAATTGCCCCTCCTGGTCGAGAATGGATTTGGGCATGAAGATGTGGACAGAGATGTCTTGATACTCCGCTCTACGCCTAAGTAGCAAACACGTTCTTTCTACACAGCCTTGTCAGCATCCTCGATTGCCTTGCCAGATCCAGAGAGTCCACATATCTGTGAGCATCTGCTGGGAACCGACACGGAATCTGTTCCTAGTCGCATACCTACGTATATACGAGAACATATTTCATAAGATATGCTCGCTTTTACCCAGAGTCTGCGTTTTGGCAAGAACGACACAATTTCATGGCTTCGAGACTGCGAAGTGATAGACAGAGTGATTAAATCGATGTGAGGTTAACACTCGTTTTTACCCACCAAAAACGCACGCATATGATGGCCGCTTGATCAGCCCACATGTCGGTTGAGGAATCTTGACGCACGCGTGAGATTCGGTGCACCTACTGTAAATGGGATGGGGCTAAAAAGCCGCCAGGTATCGACAGTGGGCATGTTTGTTGCTGCCTGCGACGATGCTGCAGATGTTATGGTCGCTGCCTCGCTAATTTTCCCTGATGGCAAAATTACTACCTCACCGTCTAACGAAACTCTTCTCGAGCCACATCACATTCCTAGACAGCTTTGCGCCATATCGCCTATACTCGTTTTCTTCCTAGATTGAATCTTATTCTCCTGTTATCCTACTCAGCGGCTGTAGAATCTGATGAATGCTATTAACTGGGAGGAATGTAAGCTCGTTTATCAACTAGTTACTCCACCAAATTTTGTCGTCATTTCCAACACTTCGCCTAGGCGTGTTTACTTGACAATACATCAGAAGGTGGAAAAAGAGCCCTTGCCTATCTTTGCGTCTAACATAACGCTATCACGTTTCAGACAATAAGGAATGAGATTGCTGCGGTAAAATGGATTTCCTCCCAAATAAAAAACGTTTATTTTTGTGCATTTTCCTTCACCGATGTTCATGTACATTTTACGACACCCCACGTATGTGTGAGAAGCTCTCTTCTAATCTCACGGCTCTGGGACAGAGTGTTTGGATGCTTGACGACTAGGAGAAAAGCACTCAAATCGGAACAAAGGGTTATACTTGCTAAACAGATAGATCAATGCAGGTATCCAACTGATCCTTTTCCCAGTCCACGCACCAGGCGACTACTTGTGCGCGAGAATGCATGTGTGCGTGTGTGTGCAGGGCGATCGCTCCCCACTCGCGCACCATCGTGGTCACTGCAGTGAGTGTAATGAGTGCCGTTCCTGCTCTATTGAGGCACTAGCAAGAGAACCAAATGGAATTTCAGCCTGGCGCACTGCTGCTATGGGGCCGTAGACGCAGTATTACGTGACGGCTTGTGAAAAAGCATTCGACAACCTTTTGTCCTCGGAAAAATACTCTTTCTGCACTTGTCATTTCAATATAGTGGCATGTGTGGCATTTTACGCCGTATTTTATACTCTCATGGTGGGTAGGAGTTACATCCATGAATTTGTTATGAAAGAGTTTGGCTAGTATGTGTACTACCTGGGACGAGGAGAAGCAAACCCGAAGATAGGAGGCGGCTTACGTGAAATGTGATATCGTGAACAGTTCCAAGCGGACGCAATAGAATCCTTCTAGCTTAGCATATAGAGTAGAAGAAATATGACTTCTTACCCAAATTAATCACTATACGTCGTAAGCCTTTCTTCTAACCCAACGCGACTAACGGGCGATTGACAATGTCCCGATGGGTGAGGGACAACAGCTCTGCCAAGGAAAGTCAGGAATACCTATCCAGTGTCGAATCTGGCCTGGCCTATTGTCCTAAGCAAAAACAGCGCTTCCGTGAAACAGAGCTCCATTTGATGAGAAAAGCAGCATTCGAGTGCGCAAAGTAGTCAAAGGGGCCCGAGCAGACATTGGAGTTTTAGTAAAGGGATAGCGTAACCAACTTTGATACGGTTAATTTGAAATGTTTTGACAGTTTTCTGCATACTCTTCACGTAATATTAGGTCTGAGAAGTTCCCCTACGGTTAGTTTGTACATAATTGAAGTTCCGCGGACAAATTCTTGCAGAAAATCTAATATCAGGTGTAATCTGTGATTTTTGGACCACCATATCAAACTACTTCTTTCTACCACAATTCCGCTTATTCAGACAACTTTACTTGTATTCACTTATTTCCTCTCCTCTTATTGAGCTACGAGTATGTAAGCAGGGCCATAATTCCTCCCTTTGCACTCATTTCGCTCGCTCAGTTGAGCACTTCCGTGAAACAGACATTAAATCAGTCAAAACATTTTTGTTTACTAGGGCGGCTGAGGGTAGGTGTATGAGTTGGTATTTAGATATTTTGCGTTCGTCGGTGACATAAGGTATGTTGGTCTGACATTCTGTCCCGGAATCATAAAATAGCGCAGAAAGGATACCATATTTTCCTACCGTGCTCAACCCATATCTCGTCAGGCCTTAGCAACTATCCAAAATTCATGGTTTTGGAGGTGATTTATTTTATTGGCCTTATAAGTTTTTGGTTTAACCGCTAAAAGTGACGTCGCAGAGAAGTTTGAAGAGAACAAAATTTGTATCCCGATAAGAATGCAAAACATGAACCGCATTTCATGGCTATTCTAATGTCACATTATCCTTTGATATGCAGGTCTATCACGGGTTTTGTTGAAATCGGAAGAATGGAAGTATGCACCCTGAATAACCAGGAGGAGAACGTTCCAAATTTACTGACATTTAATGTAAACAGTCTGGACTATATGCTGGGCGACATTCTCATCATCAACTCCAAATCTCGAGATCTCGATAAAGGGTTTTCTAGACTGGCATTATGAGCACAGACTAAGATGTTGAGCAATTCCTAGGTGAAGATAAAGCTCGTGTCCTTTACTGTACATACTTTGGGAGTAAAATGCATATCGTTTAATGATAGCTCACTCTCCGAGATTCGAAAATGCAACACGACATTGGTTTTGAAGTGATTCACTCACGGATAGGAATATGACGCTGTGGTTGAATTAGGACATCTGTGTCTCCGTCCAGTGTCAGTGTCCACATCCGTCGTATGTTACAGGGTGTTTCTGTCTCATCAACCCATTAGTATATTTCGGGGAGGGGACGAACATAAGGGAGTCGAAGGCGTTATAGCCTGTGCTAATCATAGATAGACTGGTGAATTTTCCCCACACAAGGCACAAGGTTGCGTGTTGACAATGCTTGCTCCTTCCGCCTGACTGGTAGTGTACCAGCCTAAGCTTTTCTTGCTCTTGAGAGTAGCTTATTGCGGGCCCTTTCAACCAATGGAGGAGAGAGGGAAATTCGGTCAATTTATACTACCACAAAATGTGGCCAATCATTATGCATTTTCAATCAACTATTTTAACTAATGAACTGGGTGATTAATTCACTGTCCGCCAATTTCTCCTACTGAAAATATGGGTAATTGGAAACAAGCCCCGGGTTCACCAAATTAATTTAATTCTGGGAATCATGCCTAGGCGCCTTATCAAATTAAGGGCGCCTAAATATAAGAAAAAAAACTGGTAAATACGGCGAAAGTGCGGACTTGCCCTTCAGAGCCAATGTTATGAAACGCAGACGTGAAGAAGACTGAATAGTTTGCAAAATGGGTCAAAGTGTATTTACGCCTCCTCATCATCCGCCGTCATGCCACGCAGGCACATTTAACTACCATCACGCGCAAGTGTCACACAAAAGCTCGTCACATCGGAATGAGCGCAACAAGTTCGCATTAACAAAGAAAGTCATTCTCGCTGAATCTTAGACTCTTGGTAAAGGAACGTGTCTTACGAGGCATGCTCTCGAGAGATCGGTGAGGAGAACGCCGCCAAATCTTCCTTACCGCGGTTGAAGTGCGTTGGATCTAATGGATTGGGAGAATGCTGAATGGATGTGAAAGGGCCAACATGTAAGCAGACAAAGTGGGCTGAAGCAAGATGGGGACGTCATGCGATCCGGTGTATGCACCCACTGACTACAGGTCCAGGTCGTGCAGCAAACGTTGCAATGAAAACCCAATCAGCGTTTGCCTGTTGACCTACATTAGACAAGATAAATAGGAGGCACACTGGTTGAAACACTAACGACACAAGTGATGGTGGAGAAGCAACACTTTTCTTTTTCGCGTATATCTGCGTGCTCACAGTGAGTGACACTTTCGTTCTTTCCAAAATGTTTGATGAATTCAAATGAACACTCTTCCTCTGCGCTATTATCCACAAAGGGCACCACCTTTCCGGTGGTTTCGTGGCTTGTACTGATGTACTCGGGGGCAGATTGTGCGTAAAACACTGGTATACATCCATGCACTGTGTGCATGTCAAAACAGCTTTCCACCGAGACTGAAACTTACTTGCACCGGGAAATTCCGTTGTGTAGCGAATTAGGCAAACAGGATTTCTTAGGGTTACTCAACAGTTCTTGAAACGAAAAAAAAGGGAGGGGTAATTATGGGATCCTCCGTAGCTTAGAGCAAATCGGATGGCTTACTTAAAATGCATCTTTTCAGAGGCGCAGTTGGTAGCCGAGTGAAGTGAAGAGAGCTGGCAGCAGAATAGTAAGCGGTCCAGTCAATAGCAAGTGGTCATTAGTTTCTCACTTCCCGGTGAATACGCCGTGAGTTGTTTAATCTCCCTTTAAAAGATCCCATCTGCTTTCATCAGCCTCATGATGTTTTCTATTTATGATCTAGTACGTTTGTGCGTACATTTTATTGTTTGAATACGTCACTGCATCAGAATAAGACAGGGCAATGTTCCAGAGTATATCCAATTGCACTTACAAACAGAGTACGTTCTGGTCCTTTTTTTTACCTGCGAACTTACACCCTGATACACTAACCTTCACACCACCAACAAGCACCAGTGGCTGAACCATCTGCTCACTTTCACATATAGCGAGCGATTTTTCTTCTTCGTGCTGAATTTTTAGTCTCCGATAGTGAGGCAAATGTTCAGATGATCGGTTCTATACATCAAAACATGGCTTGGATTGTCTTCCGTTCTGCACCCATAGAACAAGCATCCCAATTCCATTGCTGTATTTCCTGATGGAGTGTTGGGCGATCCTCGGGCGTTGGTATGTATTCATGGGTGTAACTCATTACTTCAATTATTTATCTTGTCGCAAACAACAAACTGCCCTCCACACTTGCCTTCTAAGGCCTCGTTATGCATCCGAATGAGGACTCTCTTTATTGCCGCTAAGAATAAGGAAACGGTGGCCAAATCAGTTGCGTGCAGATACCACATTAAGACTGAGTGGGTGAGTGTACCACATTGTCTGCCCCCACCCATAATGAACCTCGACCATATTCCAAATTCACCTGTAATTCGCTAATTTCTCGCCTCTACACCTTACTTCTAATAATTGTCTTTGTGTTTCTACTTTAGATGAGATATGGTGATGGGCACCAGTCCATCCACGTTTCTATCACTTCGGAATGTATTATTTCAAACTATGCGTATATCTATTCCCGTAAGTTAGTGAAGAATCAGTAAGCTAAACAAGAGTTCATTGTTGGCCCCCGATGATTGGGCATGTCTCCTCTGACAGTGACCTTTCTGTTTCACATTGCAGCAAACACTACGGACGAAAATTTCGTGAATTACACAATAGAAGTGAAGAAGAGAGAAGCTGTTGAATTACTGTCGGATGTTTGTATGGTGCATATGAAAGACTGGTGCCGCGTCTTCAGGATAGATTGGGGTAATCAAACCACGCGATTTTGGTCGCTTAGATTACACAGTTCCACTCCCGACATTTCGGGCTGTCTTTAGTAACTTGACGACTTAAGGCTGCTTTCCCACCGCCTTTCGACATTGGAAACCTGGTCTCGCCGGGTTCCCCCAAACCTCAGTATTTGCCTCTCACCCTCTTCCGACCAATGTACGGGCACCCGAATGCCTCTAGTCTCAGCCATCGCCAATAGTGATTTGAAATGATGAAAGCAACTGCAACTGAATCCGCATTTCAGCCACCCACATCCAATTGCGTACTTCCTCTTCTCGCTGTCTTAGGCAAAAGTGTTGCTTCAATTGTACCACTCCTTCATGCGCCGTCTCGTGGTGCACATTTGGATCTCAACCATCCCTAATGCCGCACACGCAAATCTGAGCGAGTATTTCTAGACAAATGCAAATATATGTGTCGGATTAGAATTCCCCCCTCCTACCTCTTCGCCGGGTGGGCACGCCGAAATAACTCATGGGCACATTTACATTTGGATTGCCTAGTAATGCGGGCCGGAGAGGCCACCATCGCCTGTGCCTCACTAGTGAACGGCTCGCCTTTTTTACAATTTTGACGCTTCGCACAAATGCCGCGGGTTTCGACTCCTTGGCGGAGTATTTCATTCAGGCATCATAACGAACGCACAGCATATGGCCCTCTCTGCAAATATACGCGTAGGAGTAGATTCAGTATTCCCCATAAACCGTAATTTACTCTGGAAAGATTTTTGCACAATGAGTCCCTCTTCAGATCGCTTGAGTGGGGCTCTCACGCCCTCCACGGCCTTGTCTCTACTCTGGCCTGTTGATTGCGAATTCTCTTGATATTTGTACGGTGCATTTAATATTAAACTGAAAGCCGTCGGCCGCAATGCTTCCTCCTCGCGGTCTTCAAGATAGTTCGGAATGGGGTACGTCAAACCGGTCTAGTTATATGAATCGAACCGGTCTGGCATGCCATTTGCTTCAAGGCGAACAACTTGGGTCCTTTTTCCATTAGTTTTTACGTAGTATTGATGTAAACCAATCCTGTCTTTTGTGTATTTCAGGACCACAATCCCAAATGCGGATTTGAACCTTTCTAGGCTGTGAGCCTGTGCAGCCTCTGACATGAACTGAGACAACGCCTCTCCTTTTAGGTCCGTCATTACCAAAAATACATGCGGCATTAATGCACAATGAAGCATTATTCTGTTGACGAGCAACGAAAACGGGATGAGGCATGGGTTGTTTGAAGCAGAGCCCCTTAACTCTCTCACCCCTCAGTGTGACTAAATCACTGAGGAAAGAGGGGTAGATGGCGGAGAGAGAGAGATGTGTGTTAGAGAGATTCAGAAGGCGCCCAATAAGGGTAATAGTAAAACAGCATACATGTCCTAAAAAGTCATTCCAATTGAGAAATAATGATTTAACTTATGCGATATGGCACTACTTCGCTACTCGAACTGTTGTCGTCTACCTCAGGCACACTGAAACTCTATCAGCAATGGACTGTTATGTGTGCACTGTGCTGATTTTTGTTGTTGTCATCACAATAGTGTCCACTGCAGAGAAAATCAGTCTATATCAGTGTAGTTAACAAAATCGAGTGGGTTTCGGGAGCGTGGGTGAATAGAGAATATTAAGTGAAGTTGGTCGGGAGTCGCAGTTATCATCTTTCCTTTCTGCTGAGTAAGTGATCACTCGACGATTAACTTTAGCCTCTTTGTCGTCTTAACTCATTTTATCTACTTTGGATCTAGGTCACGGTGAATATGCCAATGGCTTCTTTCCCTCAACGTGAATATTTCATTCCAAACAGTCGTTAAACTGAAGATAAAATGAAACTAAACAGCTCAATGAAAAGTCCAGATGGGGAATGGAAAGAGAACAAATGAGAAGGAAGACCGATAGCCTCGATGTCTTTCCGACTTGGCCGAATGTTATGCGTCCGACTGATTTCCAGACACCGAGGTCACACTTTTGAGCAGACACCCGATGTAGTTGGTGATGGACGAGCCTGCCACACCGCCTTTGGCAACAATAATGTGTTGATCGTGTCTGTCGAGATCACCTACCAATCTAGGGGGCTCGATCGGATTACTAACGCGGACCGAAAATGCCAACCGGCACGGCGACGACAAGATCAGTATGCGTTGACGCCTAAGGAAACATTGCGTGTAGAACTGCACGGAATAGCTACAGCTAGCCTACGCAAATAAAGGCGAGGAATATTAGTCTTAGAATGGCTTCCTACGATAAAAAACCGTATTTTTGGACTCTGAGTGACAATATTCGGTAAGTACGTGCGTCAAACGCTGCGTAGGTAAACGCTCCCACCGTTGCCACCTTTTGGCACGGATCAGGGGATTGCCTGCACGGCCTGAACCGGACTTCATGTAAATGCGGAGACGATCGACAAACTGCCGAGCCTTTCTGCTCATCGCGTGCGCAAAAGAGCGACGTCCAATCAGAAAGTGTCAGTCTGACACCGTCAGGAGACATTTGCGAATAAAGTGGAATACAGGTTGGAGAACGACGGAGCGTTGTCACTGTGGTAAATATGGCCTAAAGTGCTCTGGACGACACGTGGTTGTATTGTCAGGTTTCTGTGTTGTGACTTAAGCCCATGACCAATGCACAAATTAGCGAGTGCAAAGATGCAGCGTGTAATGCTCCTGGCATTTGACGCGAACGGATAATTCAAATATTTGGTGAAAGAGAACTTGATGTGCTCTGCGATAGTCTTTCATAGGAGATTGACGTTTGAAGCTCCTGTACTGGCTCTTGCTGGGCACTTGGAAGCTTAAGGTTACCGAAAAAAACTGTCGGATAGGGCAAATGTTAAACTGCCACAAACGGCTGTCATCTCAACAACTTCGTGAGCCCACATCCTTCTCCACTGGAGTCTTGGGCGAGGAGGCTTTTACCGCTCACATTCTTACCTTACACTGGCAAACCAGATTGGTGCACACCCTCACGGGTGACCCGAACACTGGTACCATCGCATCATGCGACAGCAGCTAAGTTGCTCCCGCAAACTCATGCGATACGTGCTGTGAAGAGTTAACTCCTCTTCTGAGCTTTCACTTGCCCAACTTCATTTTCTGGGGAAAGAGTTTGTCACTTAATAGTCACTGCAATGATGCTATGTCCTTCTTTCGAGTGGACCAGTGGGGAAGGGAGTACCCAGACAGTGTTGACTTTTGCCGTGCCAGCATGCATTTCGCGAAATGTTCGCTTGCATATGGAAAGATCTCAGGTCTTCCACTTCCACGCACATAACACTCAATGTAGCTAGCCGGCTTCCAGAGCCAAGTTGGTGCCGCTATCCAAGACGACATATTTTGTGCTGTGAGCTAGAAGCGAGGAATCCAAGACGGGAACGTTTCGAGAACTTAGACGAAAGGCCCTAACGAAAAATGAGGATGGGTTTTATTTGGCCATGAATAACTCCGCCCATGCTGTGGGTAACCCTTTTTCGCGCTAATTCCGACTGCTAAGGTGGAAAGAGTCATATTCTCCTGCATAATGTCAAGAAGTGCAATGACTGCCAGTTTAGTTGACATGCTTTCTCGTGATCTTGTATGTCTACGTCACGAAACTGGCAACGCAGCTGTCAAAATTCGAGCGCTTGAGTCGCACCTTCAACCTCCTGCCCGCAGACCCTTCAGTGACATCCAAGCGCCTCAAACCTAAACGAACGGTTTTTTGTGGCGACAATCGAGGAGGCGCGTACTGTGAAGTCATCGTTTATTCTTCGATGGTGCCAACTCAAATTTCTGCCAGCTGATCAGCCTCTGTGGCAGATGAAGTCATGCGCCTGCAGGCAGCCGGTTATGCGGAGCTTCCGGATCGTTTAACTAGGGCAGAACAACTGAAACTTGCCATCGGAAGCGTGAAGCAAAGGACGATCTGGATATAGGCGTTGTTTTGTTCATTGATGCCTCCTTTCTTCGCTCGGTCTTGTTACTGAGGAATCTATTTCCGTAGCAAGGAGCAAGGATTTTATGTGTTTGAGAGAAGGCGACATAAATAAACCTGAGTCCTCAATTCTCGTATTGCTACTCTGTTCATGGCGAAATGTCGGTCTTCGTATTTGCCTACTATTCAGTCGGGTATGAAGATTTCAAACGACACATTTCGCTGCGTTATTTAGTTTGAGTAGTGCTTCTGGTGCGGTTTTTGTTCTTTCTTTCCCTTGCAATCTTTCCTCGTTTTAAAGTAGTCCTTTGTGTTTCGCGAATCCATCAAGCTAACTGATGTAATGATTGTGCTTGTTTCAGATTATTAGATTCGTATCCTTTTGTTGAAATGGCAGGGAAAATAACCAAAAAAGAAGGAATTAGTGGGGGAGAAATAGAGTTTATGTGAACAGAAAGTGCACGGAGTGGTGTGGAGTCGACGACACTTAGAGAGGTGCCGTCTCGAAGAGGTGATCTGTTGGGGAGGGCCTCAACGGTTCGTGTTGTTCTGCGTTCCTTTCTCTAATTGTACTACCCTTCTTCTTCCGACAACACTGTCCGCATTTTCCTTTCCTAGCCACCACAATGGTGTATGCAATGATCAGCGGTAGGGGTGTAAAGATGGACACCGCGAGAGGCATCACGGCTCCAATATCGCCTTCGGGTTGGGGCATTGAGTAGATGAGAACGAGCGTCGCAATTCCCGTGTTCTGAATGCCTGTCTCTATCGATATTGTGATTATCTCAGTCCGAGAACGCCGACACAGCCAGGCGATTACGGAGGCGAGGAGAAATCCCACCCATGGGAGCGTCGCTGCCGTGGGGAAGAGGAGGGGAAAGGCTCCCAACTGAGCGTAGATGGGTAAATTGGCGTAGATCCCGAATCCGATGACGAAGAGGAGGAAGACAAAGATCAATGGCTTAAGGAGGAGGCTGACGCAACGCTTGGCCACCTTCGGCCAACGCCACTTCACCAGCATGCCAAGGAAGGCAGGGACCAGAAGGTAGCACAGTTGTCCGGCGATTTGGGAGTAGGGGATGTGGATGGCTTTGGTGTCGAGAAAGAAGCGTCCGTAGATGAAGAGTGTTAAGGGCATCATGCTGGAAATAGAAGAGGTTAATCCTGCGTTTAACGTTCGCGCGTGAGGACCATTGTTTGGGCCCGCCGCCCCGTCCATAATAGGTGGGTAATTTGTCAAAAGCCGAATTACCTCAGAGAGGTGACTACTAAGCTAGTGTGAGAATTTCCTGTTTACCTAGTAGAGAATAGCACTTTTGACGAAAATGACTGTTCCCTATACGCTGCTGGCATTTGGAAGGCCAGGGAGTTGGACGCTTCCAAAGTCGCCGCTTGAATTTCGTAGTCCGTGTGGTGACGGAAGATGCCATGGCCGCTGACAGGTAGGAGACGGAAAAAGTCTGCCCCAGAGCCGGCTACGACAGAGGCCCGAGTTGTGACTCAGTTTTGCGGATCACCTTCGGGCGACGCAAGAGCCACCTGAATTGGCAGTGTCGTTGGGGTGGCAGGAGTCAACGCGTACACTTTCTCGCTTCTCTGGCGGTCAATATCTCCCAACTCCCCTTGCTTATACCTTCTTTCCTTCACGCCCATGCGGGTTGTTCTTCTAGCAAGAATATCCCAACCGCCTGATTAGAGTACCGCCATGAAAAAGAAAGATAGAAAGGAAGGGGCTGTTGACTCCAAATCCAATCATTCGATGACGCTCTACTCATCTCTGTTTGAGTAGCGCGCAGCGACTCGCTGATTAACAATTGCGTATGAAAAGCGGTATGTTGAACTTCTCGTGAAGGAGTTGAGCGATCAAACAATCTGCGGAGGACGTGGCGCGAGGAGGAATAAGTAGGTGAGGCAATTTTTTTTCGGGGAGGAGGAGGAGGAGGAGGAGGAGGAGGAATCAAACAGAAGTCTTCCCTCCGTGCTCTAAGCACACCTCGTCTCCTTTACCCTCCCCGCCCCAACGCCTGCCCCAACACTCCTCATTTCTGACAGGGCCATCACCGAACGAGTTTTCCCCAAGAGAGCACGCAATCAGAGCTCCTTCCACCCTCTAAAGTCTTTGCTCAAAACCCACCACATACCACTCAGGCAATCGTTTAGTCCGACTCGACTAGTGGTGCACAGCAGTGACCCGAGCGAAGACGAGGTCTTGCCGGTCTCCTTTGGATCGGCCTCATGGAGGGGGCTGTGTGGTAATGGAGTTGACGCGGGGGCTCTGTGATCATTGGCCTCGGCCAAACACGGCGGAGGCAGGATGGCGCTCCAGGACACGTCCGTCGGTGTGCGAACCCCTAGACTTCCCTCCTGATGCTTCCACGTTCGAGGTCTTGCTTGCCGTAACGCCGTCTGAACTTCTCCCTGCTACCAAATCCCTTTCGAATTCGACGACCGTTAGGCAAAGCAGCAGAGAGTTGGAGCGATGATGGCCGACATTTTGTAAACCAGTTGATAGTGCATGCCTTTCCCGGTGAGGAGGTTGCAACACCCACCAGGGGACGTTGATCACCCCTACGGAGTCACTTTGATGAAGTGGAGAGTTTATCTGCCGTCACGAAACGCATTAGCCGAACACACCAATATGCGCGTGTGCTTGCCATCTATATCAGCGCACAGCCTGTCAACCTTCATGATCTTACTGCTGAAAAGTCTATGATTATTCGACTCACCACCACTACCACAGGCGTTGTCGTCCTCATCATCAGTCCTTAGTTTGTGGCAGAGCCTTAAAGGCTTTTCAACACTCTAAATTGCCATTTTTGTTTGATAGAGCGTACACTGAGTGTGTATTAGGCATGTGATATTTTTCCTCCTGATGCCTCCATGTTGGAGGTCTTGGTCCTTCCCTCTTCCTCTTTCCCCTCCCCCCCTCATCCCTCTAGACTGTCTGCCTCCAACCAAATGCGGTCCTGATGGGGTCTACATTGAGACCTTTGCGACCCTTTATGGAACGGATTGAGTTTGGCCCCATGAAGGAGAAACCTCCCTCCACTCTCCCCACGACTTCCCCTTTGCCTTTTCGTTTCAGGTAATGCGAGTTCAAATATAACTTCAAGTGATGCCATGTTGCGTGGCATTTGAATTCGTATTTACCACAGCAAAGTAATTGACTTCGGTTAGAATGGGTAAAAATTGGAGGGTTTAACACAGCCTTAAGACTGTCTCGCGTGTTTTCTTCCTACTGAGTTAGACGACTGGCGACGTCACTCATTTGAAAATGAGCTCCAAAGCATGCCGCAACGACAGACCTGTGCTTGCGTCGGTCTATTATAACACTCAAACTTGGGCTGTCAAATCTGCACACTCGCATACAAGTAAATACTTTCTCATTGGAAGTGAAGACGTGCCTGCTGGAATATATTCTTAACGGAACCACTGAAAAAATACCCTTGAAGCCATATGACCCACGAAATTAATGTGCCGCCAGGGCGCTAAAAATGATAGTTCATTAATAATAATAAGAAAAACAATAGTGGTAAACAAGACTGTCCATATTTGCTACGATCGCGCGATGATGCTGCTGCTGAAATTCATTACCAAAGTGTAAGAAAGCAATTGAGTTCCTAGTCTCGTAGTGTGGGTTAGTAGGGTGAAACGTGGGGAGAGGACAGAGACGGGGATGTGCGTCAGGAGGCTAAACCTGGACCAGATTCAAAGGAGATGTCAGCAAAAAGACTCTTCCCACTCAAAATTTCACAGACAACACGCCAAATATGCAAGGTGAGCGAAGTGGAAGGTCGCATGGTGTGGGATGAAAGCAACTCACCCAAGGCAGCGACAGAGCTGACGAAGGTCATGGTCATGCTGAGGTTGAGATCTCCGTTTAACAACAGAGTCCAGATGTTTTGATCCACCGCCACCAGGACAGCAACCGGTGGTGAGGAGGCCGAATCCGAACTCCGGTTTGATCGGCACCAGCATCGCCACGCCAAATGCTATCTGTTCCCGTCAGCGTCAGTGTCGTCGTGTTGGTGCACGCAATGGAGATGCACAAATGCTGGCGGTCAGTCAGTTAGTCGGTCTGTCGGCTAGAAGAGTCGAGCATTCACGAGCACAGACGCGCACACACATCTACTGCTGACCCTTCCTCATCTTCCACGTCTTCGGTGCGTGATTCCTTCTACACTCACTTACCTAACCTTGCCTACAACTTTACTCAAACAATCAACCAAGCGTCCAACGATTTCAAGAAAGAACTAACGAACGAATGGACAGTTGAGAAACCTCGGCCCCACTCATTAGGGAGGCCGATGTACGTGAGGCCTCACTTTGCCGCTTAGGAGAACGCCAACACCCTTCCCGCAGCGCCACCATCTCAACTCCAACGCAACTGGAAGGCTGATTAACCTGTGGTGGTGGCAGCACTACGTCCTCGACCTAATCATCAGGATTTTCCTTCCGTTGCGTCTAGTCTACATCATTTCCCAAACGCAGCAGTTTTCACCGACCAAGTGGAAAGTCGGCGGCTGTCAGCGCCTATCGGTTCTGACGAAGTTAGACGAAAAATGCAGTCAATAACAGTGCAATCCGACTCACCAGTGGCATTAAGCCAAAACTGGCACAGGAAGCCGATCGAGAGGGCCACCGGTTTTTTTGAAGAACTCAAACATCGCCATAGCGTCTAGCTCACAACCCATGACCAAGGTGAGACAGCAGATCATGCCTGCTACGATGACGCGAAATATGATCTCTGCAACACTTCGGGGCCGTAGAACCTTCAGGTGAATGCCCATTGCCGCTGGTGCTGCTGCCTCGTTTTCCTCGTGCGTCCACTCCTGTTCACCAGCCATCGGGTGTACTGATGCACCGAACTGACGTTCAGTCGATCAAAGGTGGAACGTGCCTCCTCCGCCGCCTTGCTTCGCCTCTCTGATCCACACGTTCAAGTAGACACTGCCCATGCGATGTCGGCCTATGCTGAAGTTGAGCGTCATGTCAACCTCACCGGACTGAGGTAGATCCAGAAGGCGGGGACGAGGGTGGCCACAGCGTGAAGATCGGTGTCAAAGACGCGACCACAGGAGTACTCGTGTGTCCAGTGAAGTTGCAGACCAGTGTGTAGGGCACACCATTACTCGGGAAGGTGAGATTGTCAGTGGGACAGGACAGATTGAAGGCATGCATGGAAGTGAAGTGTCTTCGTGGTCGTGGTCGAGCTCGCGATTCCACCGGAGGCCGACAGATTGGCGGCCTCGGCGTCGATCCGCCGACGGTCGTGAGGACGCGAGGCTCGCAGATTAGTCCACCGATCGACTCTTGCGTCTCGGTGGGAGAGAAAGCGGCGACAGAGTGGTGGCGGGTGCTGAAGAGGAGGATGAGGAGGCAGACGTGCATAGTCCTTCTCATGGCAGTTGACACAATCAACTTTCATCAACTTGTGTGTGTCTGTCTTGAAGTTGCCAAGCATTTCTGTTTTTCGCCAATCAAACAACAATCGCACATCCGCACACACACACGTAGAGGCAGAGATGCTGGCACAGGCATAAGCACAAGCTCGCACACCCGCGCACAAAGGACTGGAACCTCGGGTAGGATGGAGGTCTTCGCCTCTCAGCGGTACACACAGCTCAAGCCGCCAATTTTGGGCTGACGGAGGGGGCGAGGCAGTTGGGGGGTGGGAGAGACGCTTCGCAGGTTGAATCACCGACTGCCCACCATTGCCGTCCACACCTCCCTCCCTCCATCCATTCGAGTTGGGCTGTACCGACCCTACCGCAAGGATTTCTCCCCCAACCAATTGCCTCGATACTGCACCAGCCTGGAGGAGAGTTTCTATGCACTGAGGCTTCGACGACGCTGTGCTCCCTCACTATCCTCCAAGGTCTCTCCAACACTCCTGCTCCTGGGTTGCGAGGATCGGAGCCACCCTGTACACGGCCACGGAAACAAACACGCCTTATGTAAACGTACTTGGCAGGGCGCCGGGCTCTAATGGCCCGCACCCTGTTTTTCTACTCCTCTCTCTGTCCCTCATCTCTCAGCGGTGGCTTTTGCCGCATTTATTTACAAAAACCGACGTTTCTTTACCTCAGCGATTTCAGGTAATGTGTAATGTTGAGGCGTTCATCTCGATGGTCTCATTGGCGTTACAGAAGGCAATCAACACCTCCGAAAGTGAAAGCGTCAGTTTCGCTGGCAGTGGAAGCTTTTCAGAAAGGAGAGGAGGGGTCGAGGTGGGGAATGGAGTAGACGACTCAGATTTCCTATTTTGCATGCGCCGCGTGGGTAGAGAACGACGAAGTGCGAGTCCTTTGGGAAGAAGCGCATATTTCGCGGCTGATGGAGTCTGGAATGTCACAATACCTCGAAGATTAAGTGCCCGTCGAGGAGGAGGAAAAAGCGAGGAGGTGAGCGTGTGGGGGTTAGTGCTGGGTTACGCATAGATTGTCATCGAAATTAAAGTGACACCTACTAGCTTATTTTAGACTTCTGCTAAGCTGGAAACCGTCTTCCGCACTGCCATTATCATGTGAGACTGTGGACTACTCTTCCCCATGGGAACAATGAGTTGGACAGACGGTTAGTTCGTCGGCCAATTTGGGCCTATGCCCCTAATAAATCCCCCTCACCCACAACATTCGACAGATTCTGGGACACAATTACGCGTGAGATTTGGTATAGTGGGAAAAATGCGAATCGCCTGTACCCACCACCAAACCCCAGTTCCAGAAGAATGAGTATGTTAATCTCATCGTAACGGCATCATTTGATTGGAGGCAGACATGTCGCAACTTGCAAACATAGTCCCCTCAGGACTGCATTAATTGATTGTTATTTGGTTGGCAGTAAGACATGACCTTGAGGAACAATCACATGAGAGTATGAGAAATTTGTAATCAAAAGGTGCTTATCTTTGCTACTGACACTCAGGAGGCGGAATTAGATGCACCATAGGAAGAAGTTAAGGAGTTCCGGAGACCAAAGGACGTATCCTGGAGCGCCATCCTGCCTCCGCCGTGTTAGGCCGAGGCCAATGATCACAGAGCCTCTGTATTAACTCCAATTGGAAGAGTGAAATGCCCTGTTAAGCTGAAAAAATATCAACATGCCTAATACACACTCAGTGTACGCTCTATCAAACAAAAATGGCAATTTAGAGTGTTGAAAAGCCTTTTAAGGCTCTGCACAAACTAAGGACTGATGATGAGGACGACAACGCCTGTGGTAGTGGTGGTGAGTCGAATAATCATAGACTTTTCAGTAGTAAGATCATGAAGGTTGACAGGCTGTGCGCTGATATAGATGGCAAGCACACGCGCATATTGGTGTGTTCGGCTAATGCGTTTCGTGACGGCAGATAAACTCTCCACTTCATCAAAGTGACTCCTTAGGGGTGATCAACGTCCCCTGGTGGGTGTTGCAACATCATTACGGGGAGAGGCATGCACTATCAAACTGGTTTTACAAAATGCCGGCCATCATCGCTCCAACTCTCTGCTGCTTTGCCTAACGGTCGTCGAATTCGAAAAGGGATTTGGTAAGGCAGGGCGAAGTTCAGACAGCGTTACGGCAAGCAAGACCTCGAACATGGAAGCATCAGGAGGGAAGTCTAGGGGTTTCGCACACCGACGGACGTGTCCTGGAGCGCCATCCTGCTCCGCCGTGTTTTGGCCGAGGCCAATGATCACAGAGCCCCGCAATATCATCTTGTTACCGTCTGTATAACATGAGGTTAGAAGTCGTCATGCGTTCAGCAGGATTCTTCTACATAGATGAAACTATCTCATTCACACGAGACATTTGCTCGCATTCTCATCAGACACGAGGACATCTCCAGATTGGTGTCTTCTGCGTGCTCCATTCCACCATTACGCGTGTGAGGCGATCACATTCTCGCGAGAATGGCGCGTGCATATTTCGCTCTCCACTGGCGTCCCCCTGCCAGAAACTCTACCCAAGGCAAAAAGGGTCCTCGAGATTGCATGGGGCGATGAGGACCAACCTTGAGACTTTACATGAGTCGGCATACAAACTGACGAACCTTAATTAAAAACATTTTCCTTGAACCACCACCGGCGTTGGTGAATGGATCCACAACGTAACACAGCCACTGTCACTTCATGTGCATTTCATACCCACATCACTCCCTCTCCACACCTCTCACACTTAACACAAAGCGCCGCGCACACTCGACGCAAGCGCACACCGCACAAGAGAAAGCAATTTAAAAAAAGGAGCAAAAGTAAAGCATATGTGGATCATTGTGCAAATACTCATTGCATGACAGAAGCCACTTAAAGTCCTTTAGAAAAATAGAGCTTATGACAGTCCAGCAACCCATCTTAATCCGATGAGCCTCAGGGGCTTTAGTTGACGGCTGCTTCGGTTCAGTATGACGTGAGGCGCCTAGTCGAGGGTGTGAAATTCCTCTTTCCGAGAAAAAAACTTTCCAAACTAAACAGAGACCTATTCTTACAAAGGGATATATTCCGGCATTAAAACCCGATTATTACCTACTCTCACACCCTTTTGCGGATTCGTCATACAACATCATCACTGCTTCCTTTCTCTTTGTGGAACAAAATTACTTGTGTTGGAAGAATGGTCGAAGGCCTGCAGAATTCCTTACCAACACAAACTGACTTTCTTGTCTCTTACTTGCCCCTACGAAGGAAGACGAGATAAAAACGGCTGGTTTCCTAGTTGTGGCATTCAAATGATTCTTAACATCTCCTACAATGTTGCCTTTATCCGGCTTCGATCTGCCCTCCCATTCAAGAGACGTTTCCACTCATGAAAGCGTTACTTCCGGTGGGTTCTGCGTGCTACGTACATTGCCAATGAGGTGCTCGGATATTGACATTAGCTAGTCACTCACTAGAACAGAAACAAGCTTACAGTCTGCCTCCATACTCCGCTAAGATTTTATCGCTGTTGCGATATGGTTGTCGAATGGCAAAATAAATGCTACTTTTTACTATTAGAATCGGGGTGGACGTTTGACTAAGCGAAGTTTGAGCCTCCTTCACATTGTAGGTATGTAGATAACGGCTTTCTAGTCAAGAATTGTCGCCGTCGCTTTCCCAACACCAGATAGTGGACTGTGACACCTTTCCCACATATCCATTCGTCTACATGCCACGTATAGACTTGGCAGTTACCGCATCACGTCGATAGTAGGTGGATTGCTTACTTACTGACGTGCCTTTGAGTTGAGAGTCTGAAGGGCAATTCACGAAGTAGCATCCTTTTTTCATCAAAGTACTCATACCTCCTTTTGCTTCATCTTCCATCTTTACACGAAGCTTCGTTCCTCATTAAAGCTAGTACCTCTGACTCAGGGCGACTTGGGGATGCAAATGACATTTAGTAATCAAATTCGAGAAAGATTATTACTAACTCGTCCGAGCATTCATGCCCCCTCTTGGTTTTGGCACAAATTGGTCTGCGTCTTACTTCCTACACTTAAGTGGTCACGCCTCAAAGTTCAAGTGTAATCGGAAGCTGGTAATAGAGTCTTGCAATGAAGCAAGAATTTCCACTTCTCTGTTGCCACTTTCCGGGGGTGTTAAGTGTAAAATACAGGGCATAAATAGTACTTTGAAATTTTTGCTTTGATCCCACAGCAGAGAATACATTACTCTGAACACGATATTCAGAACTCACAAAAGAAGAAATGAGAGCTTGTTTTCCTGTAGTACATTTCTTAATCGTAAGTAGATATAATGTGACACATTGGCCTACTGTTTCTAGCTACATTAATCAGCTCTCAGCACTTTCCCATGACTTATGAGATTAGGAGATGGTTTGTCATATTCTTCCATGAGTCGTCGAGTTTAACGTACCGAATTGACGTTGCGGTGGCGTGGTGCGCGTGGTTCACTGGTTCCACTTGCACTTTTAGGGTTTTTATCCACCTGAGCAGTGGAATACGCGGCAATGTGAGCGGGGGCCATAACTTCGCCACCTCCACCACTTGAACACTGGTGGTCTCCGCTCCCTCCGCTCCGGGAGGTAGAACTGGAGACCAGTGGAGTGCAAGTGGTGTTCTGCGACTAAACAGTGGACGGGGTTCTTATTGGTGGCGTCGAATATGCCGCGTGCAAATACACAATCATCTCAGTAATGTCGTTGAGTTGACATTGAGCAAGTTACGATGGGCATAAATTTAATGAATATTAACACGAGAAATAATTAGACAGGCCAATATGCTGCCGACAGAGTTAGCAAAGTAACTGGTGTTAAGTTTCAATCGGATAAAAAGATGGACACAGGTTTGCTGCCCTGTCACTTAGAAGAGCAATCCAAATCTCTGGGAGAGAATAGTATAGTATGGAATTGTTGTAGTGATTCAGAGGTGCTAGTGGATTTGGTGGTTGTCTGGTAATTACGTTACTGACAAATGTGCTGAAGTCGTGGGAACTTATACAATGAGGCAGAAATAAGACCATCCTCAGATCTTGGCGTTTTCGAAGTACCGTCAATTATTCTACGATTCTGTGAAAGCGGACCACCCTATTGTCTGGCGAGAATTATGTTTATTTTGAAAGGTTTTCATCTAAGACGTATTATTGCTTCATCTGATCCTCGTCCTCTACCTCAGGTGGCGATTCAATCACGTTGTCTTGCTGATCTGCATCAGCAGTTGGTTAGTCGTGGTGGAGAAGTAACTACGGAGCTCAAACAAGTCCGCCACAAGTCTCAGCGTCATATGCCGCCATAAAGGCTGTGACATGCGGTGCATTCAATGAGAGGAAGCGAAAGAAGCTGAGGTCGAATGTACGAAGAAGTTCAGCGTGAAGCCGAGTTTCTGGCTCGGCAGCCCCGACCGAAGACTGCCTACTGTGAAAAGAGCATTGATTTCGAGAATGTGGTCGCCTAATGTGCGTGATGGCGGAGTGGAAGGAGGCGGAAGGGGCAGAGTGGAGATATTCCTTGAATTTGAAGAGGGGGTGAACACAATCCTGCTGTCAATCTGAAAAATGAGGCTATGAAGAAGTGGCGCGCTGAATGCTTAACGATGTTAATCTGCTCAAGACCCCTTAAACAAGTCTACACGAAAGACAATGTGCTCTGCAGAGCAGTTTGGGCATCCACGATGAGACAGCATACTGAAAAACCGCATTGTGACGAAACAATGTGGACGAAATCACGTCTCGCCCCACTTATACTTCAATTCAGCGCATTGCGTTCTCTCTGCAACACTATCAAATGTGCAAAGTCCGTTATTGCAACTCTGCCCATGTATGAGTGACAAGCGGAGTTCAATCGAGAAGACGTCGGCCCCGTGGGAATGAAGCTATCAATCAAACTGACATTTAGCTCCAGTCGCAAGTTCACCTGTGATCTCGTCAGGCGACCAGATTGATGGTAGAATGACAATCTGGTCTCCACTCGCCGCACTCTCAAATGCGGCTTCCCCTGCGCAGTCTGAGCAGCAAGTCGAAAAGAAGCTGATCCCGCAACATTTGCACCCATTAAAGGCTTCGGGCTCGAGGCTCCCTCCACTCAGACCATGAAGTCGGTGCTACGTTACACGTCTGCATTGAGTCGTGTCATGTTGCAATCTGCGCTCAATGGGGTGTAGTGCTACCTACGGAGGAGTACCTGGAAACAGAGAGAAAAGATCACTTGCCTGTACAGTCTCCACTCCGCCTAAAATTACTGCCGTTCGACGCACTAGTGCCCATTTTTCTGCATCAGAGACGTCGGAAAGCAAGGTCTCATTGAGGACTACAACCAAAAGGAAATTCGTGACCGACTTTCTGTGCCAAAGGGACGTAACATGAGGCGCTCAGCGTTGAGTGTACTGGGTTGTAAAGCCTTCCCCCTCTAGGCAAGGAGAAGCTCCAGTCTTGTGTCTGCTAAGTGCACGAAGTACCTACATCAACAGAGGAGGTGCGACCCTCGTCCCTTTCACTTCAAAACCTTCCTACGCGGGTATGGCAATCAGCCACGTCCCACCGTCGCCCAGGAATTTCGCTTGCCGCAAGCGGTGAGGTCGTCTCTCCACTGTTCGGCAGGAGCGTATTTGTCCGATTTTTACGCTGCCCTTTGTCCACTGCATAGCAGGAATTTTAAGATGAATTATACAAGTCTCTCACGATGCCGACCATGGAACCAACCTGGCCGAAATGGAATGAGATTGAAGATTGTGAAGATTATGCCCTGCTTCTCCACTAATCACACTACACTAGTAAAAACAATAGTGTCGAGTCCGTTTCTCTCACAGCTCGTTATCGTACTGCTTTGGCTCACCAATCACAGGAACCACGTGGGTTGGAGAGAGAGCGAGATTAGTAATCCAATGGTCGCTTCCATTTCCTTCCAGGCGGCGTGAAATGACGCCTGTGGTGAGTGTGGCGTTGTTTGGCCACCAATGCTGGCCTCCAACTGTCTCTCTGCAACCTCATCAATCCGATATGTCGGTTGCGCGTGATAAGGGTATTTTGAGTGACGCGGGCTTACTTCAAACCCACCTCTTTTCAGCAGTCTTTGGGAGATCCATAATTCCCTTGACAAACCACTGCTACCCACCCAACTCAGGCAATCACTGCGACTGTGGAAATCTTTTGGATTCGCTTAGACTAACCATCTTCCTAACTGTCCGCTGTGACAGTTGTTGTCTCGAAATCTTTTATTTTGGGTAGTGACTGTACAGGAAACAAGAAGACACACAGAGCGCAATACAGGTACAGTACGCAAGCCAAGAAAAGGTTGTCTGTCAGGTTGGGCGTGAGTCCCGACTTCATTCGGTTCATCCCAATTTGCCTTGGATCGGAGGGAAGGGACGCGGTTCAATTCATCTTTCTCGCTGCTCCAATTGTCACAAATACTGGCAAATGGCGTACGCGGCTTCTTCCTGCCAAATCTGCTTCAGCTAGCATTTTGGGTTTACACTCAGCAGAGACTTACGGGCAAAAAGACAGAAGGAAGAGGCACTTGCAGAGTCCACTTGTCTATTGGGGAAAACCCTGTGACAGAGCCTTAAATAAGCCTACACGTCGGTGGTTTCTTTCGACTGCATCTTGAACTGTCTAGACGAGCAGGCGCTTGACAGTGCGAAAATGGATTACCAGCAGTCATTCTCCGGGCGGTTAGTCGCCCCAGTTCGCAGACCATTTACAACAATGCGAATAAACTCAAAGCAGTTGATTTCGACCTAATATCATGGGCTTTCTCTCAGGAAAAACCGGCGAATTCACCTACTTGGTCGAGAATGGACCGATTCATTAACGTTCGAGAGTGGAGGGCTGTAGAGGGAAGTTTTCTTGTAAAAGAGATGTCGGGAGGAAAGGCGAATTCTCAAGTCGGCGAAGACAAAACAGTGCGCCGAAAAAGGGGAGAGGACTGAGTAGACGTAAGACAGGTAAATGACTCCCGTTGCGGTGTGGCAGGTGTATTTCAAGTATGCCTACTAGGCACCCACCGACCACTAGCCAACAGCCTACAGCCTCCAAATTATGGGCCATATGCTCGCGACAGCCCTCATCACGTCGGCAACGGCCCATTCTTTCTCCCCAGGACTGATGCTTACAGCTGCTGCACGACTTCGTCGAGCTGGCGAGAACTATCTACTTGGACGGCTTTTTGCACACACAAACGCTTTTACACGCCTAAGTTCTCCTTTAACTCCATCGCCTGCTTCATTTCTGCGTTGACGAACTTCTCCAGTTGCTTCGAGCTTATCTGGGTTCTTCTGTATCATATGTGGGGCGTAAGATGCGGCCAGAATGATCGTTTGTCAAGCTGACGGGTTGGACCATTTCAGTAATTTAGGGAGACGTGAGTAATAGAACAGAACTGCATGTTCCCTTTCGATTGTTTACTATGTTTATTGAAACTCAGACCATCGAGTGTGGAGTTTTCTGTGCTCCCAGTTAGTGTTTCAACAATTGCCAATCGAGCCTCGGGCTGATTCGCTTGAACTCCATCGGTGTGTTTGAAACGCTCAATAAATATGCGCAGGAACTCCTCCCACTACCCTGATGGGATTGGAACATACGAAAGCTCCGTAAGGGCTCGCAATGTGGTTCATTTTAAACTTTAGTAATGATAATAAGCCAATATAAAGAAATTTCGTGTTTGAAGTTTATTGACGCCTTTATAATGCAACCAAAGTAGAGGGCAATTCAGTTAACCCTCGCCATAAAACGAGCTAGGCAAATTCGACAATCTACGACTGCTGACTTGGACCAACTGTCGCACGCAACTTCGATGGAACTGAGCAACTGCCTCCCTTGACGGACGACCACTTTCTGTTTCAGACATTTCTCGTTGCCCATGATTGATTGCGGATGACTCGATCAGCTCTGAAGGCAAGTCCAACTCAAACCTCGCCTCTACCGACCAACTACGCGACGACGACGCCGAAGACGAGGAACGAGGAGGAGGGGAAAATTAGCGAGATAACCAAGAGAGACATATGCGATGCAATACTTCTTTACAGAATCTTCGGAATACAGCACTCGGCTTCTACTCCTGCATGCAAGAACGTTTGCCTCGCAAGCAGATTTGAGTCGCCTCTATGCAAACGACGCAAAACTTATCTACTTCACAAGGAGAATCTTGACGCTCTGAAGAAGAGCATCATTAAACAATATCGTTTCAGGGCAACGAGACGAGCAGGTGAGACGACGCATTAGGCGAGATGACATGGTTTCATGGCCCAACATTCCTCACTTTCGGCACACACTCGTCATGCCGCAGCCAGCTTGGCCACATGCTCCAGATTTTCCCATTCCTTCAACTCTCGCCTCACATTTTCTCCCTTTCTCTCTCCAAAAGTGCCATTTGTAGCACCAAGCAATACACATTATCTACAGAAATGTTTTTACATGGACTTTATGGCTGAGTAAAGCGTTGAAACGAGGTGGTTGCGTAGTGGACGTGATGAAAGAGGTAAATAATTCCGTAAAAATGGTGGGGAAGGTAAGACAGGTAAGAAAGCAACTCAGGAGGCTGTGCTGGCAATTTTCTCGGCCTTCAGAATGTCAACTCCCATGGTGTGGAAGCGCAGTATCTGTCAACACTTTGCCCTACTTCTTCACGCAGAATGGGGCCTGTGTTCATCCGAGGGTAGGGGTAGGAGTTCCGTCTCAGTGGCCTAAGACTGACCTCGCCGCGTTCGACGCCTCCCATCACTGCTGTCGTGGCATGAGAGCCTCACTGATCGGCACAGGCGGAGAGGACACGCTGTCAAAGGGTTCTACTACAGTCATAGGAGCACACCCAGTCACCCGATTCCCTCCTCGAGAGTTCGTGCGTGCGTTTGTGTGCTGTGCAAGCACTCACGCAGGGTTGCCGCATCATTGTTTCATCCTGGTGTTCCTTTTTTCCTCCAGCTTGCAATCTTTCTATGCGATGCACCACAGCGAACGTACTTATCCGTCTGCAAAATTTCTCTGGGTAGTATCGGTCTATCTCGTGCTGAAACAATAGCTGTACGTCCTGAAGACCATTGCTGCATCACTCTGCCGCAAACGAGATTTTGCATCCTGCTGATAATCTGAGGCTCTTGATATGATGAAGGTAGCTTTTGGATGCAAAAGTGAGCCACGGTGCCAGGCAAGCTGCCGATTTAAAGCCGCAGGAGTCGGAGAATAAGCAAAGCAAAGCGAAGCACAGACGTCATACACATGAAACTTTAAGAACTGCGAATATTAGTCAGCCAAGTCCACCGAGGACTCGCGAAACCTCTTTCTTAGCAAAGAATGTGTCCATCGCAACGTGAATGTGGTTGTTCCCCTGAACGCCTTCCCCTGTCTCATCCCACCTCTACCATTGGCTAATTTTTTTCATTTTCCACATGCGATCTACTTCACAATTAAAGTTCCTGACAGAAGAAACTACCCCACTCATAATTCTTCTTCTCACCGAAGAGTTCATTTGTGACTGTGCTTCACGTCCCTGGAAATCCTCTGCCCAGTGCAGTTCAGTCCCTTTGGGGAATCCACGCGTTTCAGCAGATGACGCCTACTTCCTATATCCACTTCTTATCCATTGGCTCCTACTTGTTTCGCCTTCTGGTGCAATTAAGTCGCAAGTGTAAGAGTTCAAGCTTTCAGGCGTAAAGCATGCAAGTAGTAAAAACTTCTTCCTACGCGCAGGGCACTGTGCACAGCCCCCGATCAAGTGGGCAGTTATGAGGCGTTCGTTGAAAGGACTTGCACGCATCTCATTTCAGATCGTCCATTTTTTCTTCGCAGGGTCCACCAAGTGCTCTCTGCATAGCGATTAGTCTCATCTAACTGTTCACTCCAGCAGTGCTCTTGCTGGAAGACTTCACGGCACAGAAGCTTGTCGTTGGTTTAGTCTCACTTCGCTTTCTCAAAAATCCGAACTGCCTCTCGTTGCTGAGCCACATTACGGTGGAAAAGAGATGAAACCGTGAGCGCGCCAGTGGCGAGCTCGTCTCGCTCACCGGATAGTCGCAGGGCTTTAACTCCCCGACGTCAGCGTGGTGGCTTTGAGACGAGCCTTTATGAAGGGGAAAAGAAGAGAGATAGTAGAGGTGTGAGAAATAATGATGAGTGGCGGAAGAGGAGGCCGATTTTAGAAAATGCTTGGGGAAGGGTGTTGAAGATACAGAATGAGATAGCACTAGTCTGTCCATCTCAACAGAGGCTTGAATCATTGCGATCTCATAGTTCGTGCCACGGACGTAGGACGTGAACGCAGTGGCGTGCAGGCATCACTGCGCTGATGAGGCGTGAGAGGCGGGCGGGAGTATGCAAGGAGGAACTGCACAAGAAGTGAGCAGTGGCTTTGTTGTGTAATGTTGGCAAATATTTTAACTGAGTATTCTCAGTTGCATGCCCATTCACGAAGACCCCGGCTATAGGACACAGTGTTTGAATCATGTGTTGGAGTGGAGCATGGCGGTGAGAAAATGAAAACGATTCTCGGATTGAAGAAATGCGGGGCGAAGAGCGGTGTGAATGCTTATCGGCTTTCAACCCACGCATTGACGACCACGTTCGCTGAGAGATGAGGATGAGATTGCATACAGGCAACGTATGCGACCTGACTTGCTTTCCCCGCTCTTTCGGCATTTCATCATGTTGCCCACCATGCCACGAGGTCGTGAAGCCGAGGTGCCTGCTTGACAACCATGACGAGACTGCTCTCTGTGTAAAGCCCATTGCGAGGTCACCAGAGCGAATGTGTCGGAGAGGAACACCGCATCGAATGTTTCCATGTGGCTGGCCTTCTTTCCCATACTTCATCCTAGTGGCCTCATTATTGAGCGCACGCCTCCAACCGAAAGGTACATCCAACCGTGTCCATCCCTCTCTTGCCAAGGGGAGTTGAGTTAAAATGTTAAGGGTGTAGTGGACAGGTCAGAGTTTGGTTTACCACCCTCTGGTAAGACAGTCGATGGGGATTGCGGAAGGGGCGGTGAAGGAAATAAAAGGAAGGCGATTTTGAGTAAAAGAAAACATTTGAGTGCAGAAGGCGGTGGGGTGTGTAAAACATTCGTCAAGTGGGTTGAGCATTGGCCACTTCCACGAAGTGGTACAGAGCAGAAAGTTTGGCCGTTGTCGCGGCGATGGAGGATTGAGGGAGCAGTGAATGCAGTTTGTCGGAAGGTGTAAGTTGTTGCTTTAGGGTCGGTGGGTGCGTCGCGGCATTCTCCAAGTACATCGACACATACGGCGATGAATGCATCTATCTGTTCAACTTCTACTGACTTCTAGCCACTCTGCCACACATTCTTCTTCCCAGACTCAGGATTTTCCTTTCATCTCTCCTGTCGCCTACAATGGGGCCTCCTTCTATGAAATCTACACTCATCTCTTTTCCATCCTCAGTCAGCAGGTATTTTTTCCACCGAGGGCTTCTCTTGCCACCTTATAGTGACGTGGGAACGTTAGGCGTCCAAATCAGAGTTGCGCACATTTCGGTTGTGACTAACAGGCGTCGAATTGAATTGCTGCTGAGTGTAAATGGTCTGAGAACCACGTTAATTGCCGCTCAAGTAGTGAGTAGTAAGCGGATTTCCGATCTGGAAATCGTCAGTGAGTAGAACTCGTCGGAGATGACGCCTGATCTCCACTCACTACATCATCAAGTGATTGCTCGCAGGAACATCTTGAGTTGCAATCGGCAGATGCTGACCTACGCTTGGGCATATTTAAAGCTCGGTCACGGGGCTTCTTTAAAATGCAGCCAAGCCGGCGCCGCAGATGGCACTTCCCATTAAGTCCCTCTGGCCGACTCGGGGCTCAGTGGTGCGGCAATGCTGTCTATAGAAGAATCGGTGGAAAAAACCATTTCGTCAATTTGCCATTGTGCATGGCAGTTTTAAAAAGCCGGAGGAGGTAAAGCAACCGATGTCCACTGCACGCCCCAACTGTTACTGCCTCGAGCGAGTAGCAATTTCCTTCTGCATCAAGAAAGTCGCGACAGAAAGGCTTCATAGAGGACCACAATCGCGAATGAATGTCATCACAGACTTTCTCTGCACAGCATGCGTGAGGAGAAATACTTGGCAGTGAGACCGCCGGCTAATCGTAAGATAGTGGAAAGTGGATTTGGTTAAGACTCAAATGGATGACGTGATAATACTGCAGTTGCGCGCATCACTATCAAGCTTTCCACCTTTCTGCAGATTACATGGTTTCCTTCATTCCTCCAATGTGTACTTGGAGTTGTCGCACATGGACAGTGTCCTATCCCATTGTCAGCCATTTGAGACACTCAACGGAGAGTAGGCTCAAGTGCCGGCTGCGCCCAAGGCGGAATCCACCTCCCTTCCCTCTAACAATCCCCTCGAAGCAACGATTTTCTACGCGGTATTTCATCAGCCACACCTTCATGTGGACAGAAATGACCTCCTATCCCACTGTCAGACGACGAGGTCAGGGAGGACGAGTAGCAAAAATAAATGTATCGAAACCTATTCTTTTGCACAACCTCGTTTACCTAGCCAGAGCCATAGAGCGCGTGTTGGTCGAAGTGAAATTACGCTTGTCACGTCTTTCACTTTTACTTCAATTCAGGGTACTGGGTCATCTCCGTGAACACTGTCTAATGTGTTAGTCCATCGACTCCACTCCTGCCCATGGAGTGAGTGACAAGCGGACTTACAATCGAGATAACGTCAGCCGTGAATGAAACTCATCAACTGACATCCAGTCACAGTGGACAAGTGATCTCGTCAAGGACCAGATTGCTGGAAGCTGACGACTGGTCATAACTTTCTGCATAATCAAGCGCCGCTCCCCTGTACAGCCTGAGCTGCAGTCAAAAGAAGCTGCTCGACATCTGAACCTATTTAAGGCTCCGTCATGAGGCTTCCCTCCACTCGGACCATAAAGTCGCTGCAGGTTGCACATTTCATTGCTACGTATCATGTTGCAATCTATGCTCAATTTAGTGTAAGTGCTAGCTAAGGACGAGTCCCTGGAGGCAGTGAGATCACTGCCTGTACAGTCTCCACTCCCCTACTACTGCCTCGACGCACCACTGGCCATTTCTCTCTGCATTAGAGATGTCGGAAAGCAAGGCTTCATTGAGGGCCACAACCGGGAAGGAAATTCGCGGCCGACTTTCTCTGCCAAGGAAACGTGATGCAAAATGTTCAACGGTGAGTGTTGGGTGGTGAAGGTTTCCTCCCCTGGCGAAGAGAAGGTCCAGTCTTAGTCCGCCAAGTGCGTACATCACGGAAGGTGCCACCCTCCTCCCTTCACGTCAAATTTCTACATGGTATCGCGTCAGCCCCGCCCCCATGTCGTCAGAAATTCGTTTTGCTCTTCTGTAGGAGCGTCGTGTCCGGTTCTATCGATGCCCTTCGTCCACTGAACATAGGAAGTTTAAAATGCAGTTTTGCAATTCTCTCGCGAATGCCTGGCCTAGGATTACCTCTCTGCAACTCCCCAATCCGATACTGGTGATTGCGACGGAGAAGGGTATCTTCGAAGCTGACGGTGGGTTCACTTCAACCCACCTCCCTTCCAGCAGTCTTTGGGCAGACTTCCGTTTAAATTCCTATTGACAACCACATGCTATCCGCCCCAACATCAGGCAACCAATGCGAATCGTGGGATTCTTCGGCTTTGCATCAAACCAACCGCCTTCCTAACTGTCGCTATGACAGTTATTTTCTCCAAATCACTTTATTTGGGTAGTGACTGCATGTGAAACAAGAAGACATCGAGCACAACACAAATGCAGCATGCAATGCCAAGAAAAGCACCCTCTGTCGGAGTCGGTCTTGAGTCCCCACTGCGTGCAGTTCATCCGACTTTCTCCTTGGATCTGGAGAAGGACACGGTTCAATCCATCTTCTCTGGCTGCTCCACACTGCCACACACTGGCAAATAAACGACATAACTTCTCCCCGCAACGCTGCTACAGCTAGCATCTCCCCTACACTAAACAGAGACTACGCAAAAAAGGACGAAAACAGGAGCGCCACTTGCGGAGCCCACTTGGTCCAATTGAGGGAAGCCCTGTGACAAGGCCTTAAATAGGCCCACATGTCGGGCAGTTTCTTTTGGCTGCACCTATAACTGTGCAGACGAGCAGGCGCTTGACGGTACAGAGAATAGATGTCAGCTTTCAGTTATTTCGACGGTATTCTCTTCCTCGTCATCGTCGTCTCAATCAGCCGCAGAGGCGAGGTTTCGGGCTGGACATAACTTCAGGGCTTATTGAGTGGTCCGTAACATCGAAGGACGCTAAAGACCAGTTGTCCACGTCGCAGGAATGTCTGGACGGAAACGATGGTTTGTCAAAGTTGACAGTTGTCGGAGGCGGCCATTGCTCACTGTGGATGTGCGCACGTACCCTTGGTGTCGAATCACGACAGACTCCCAAGAGCCAATCAGAAAGCTGTCTTCAGAATGACAATACATAAGCGCGTGACTCGAGTGAGAGGGCAGTTGGAGGTTGAAGGCGGGGCGAGTGAAAACTCCTTCGTAGTGCCTTCTGGTTCATATTCTCCTCGAGTCTGAAGACGCTGACGGAGAGCCTTTGTACGAGACGCGAATCTGGCCGTGTTCCGTTTGGTCTACGTCATTACGACAATAATCCCTATACCACGTCACCCTCACGCTATCCTGCATGATGAATCTGGTTGAGGTGACGGCCATTCATTGAACGTTGGGGTATTCCATCTACTTCCTACTTCTCGTTCGCCCCTACACTATCGGAGTCCTACACAAGGTAGACCGCTCTAAGACACTTGTCGGTGAGTAACACCACAGAATTGCATGTTTCCTCTCGACTTCTTTACCACGTTTATTGAATTCAGCACCATCAAGTGTGATTTTTGCGGTCCCAATTAGTGTTTAACTAATTGCAATTGGACCTCGCGCTGATTGGTTCACACTCCATCGTGCGAATTTTTACGTTTGAAATCGCTCAATTAAGAGTGTTCAGGAACTTCCTTCTCATCTCCCCACGAAATGGGACATTCAACAAGCTCCCGTAAGTCCTCGCAGTGCGGCTATTTTAAACCGTTGCTTGCTGTTCAATGACGCTTGTCATGATACACCAAAGTGGAGAGCAATCAGTTAGACTTCCCTTGAACCCCGCTGGCAAACTCGGCCGACCTACTGATTGTTGGCTTGCAACAACCGTCAACATTAACGAACCATCCCTTCTGTCGCACGTTTCCTCTGCACAACAATGTGGACATTGATGATCATAACTAGTCTCTATCGTCCCTGGCTGTTGTGGACAACTCGATAAACTCTGAGGCCATGCCCAGAAGAAGCCTCGCCTCCACGGTCAACGACGAGGACGCCGCAGACGATAAGGAGGAGGAGGAGGAAATAGACGAAATAACTGCGAGAAAATTCCGTGATGTTGCATACCTTCGGAGCGCAGCGATTCATGCTAACCGCTCCTGCATGCAAGGAGAGTTGACTCACAAGCGGAGGTGAAATCGCCACCATGCACACGGCGTAAATCTCATCGACTTCTTCGACTCCCAGGATGGTGGCACCGTCACGAAGACCGTCGTGGTTATCGCGACATAATTCTGATGTTTGGTAATGTCCTTTTTCGCTTTCGAATAAATTCGTAGCAGAAAGAAATGCGTCTGTAGCATTTTTAACTTTCCGTGTGCTAATTGGCATGTTTCCCCACCCCGCCTCGGAGAGTGAGAGCTCTCGGCCAAATTTGCGTTTCCTTCGAGACTTTAAAAACTCTGTTGACAGTTCACCGGACGCACACTGTATGTGCTTGCGACTGGCCCACGTTTCTTTAATCCACTCAAACTGACTGAGTGTGATTCCACCACGCGTTTCCTCATCTTCCATCCTGCGCTTCACCTGTTCAGCTAACTCCCAGAGAAGCTAGAAATTAGGGTGAATTTAAGTGCTTAACAGCTTTATAGGCCTAAACCCTACCCACAGGTGCGCAATGAAATCTTTTCTGTAAACTGTCATGACTTAATGTCATACAAGGCACCCTGAGAGGAAAACGTGGCGCAAACTGTCCGTGGTCCGAGGGAGGCTTCAAGCAAGTGACTTGAGAATGGTCCCATTCTCGCTAGAAAGCGCGTGCTCACATTCTCATCAGACACGAGGAACATTTCCAGATAGTGTCTTCTGCGTGCTCCACCCCACCATTATGCGCGTGAGGTGATCCCATTCTCGCTAGAAAGCGCGTTGCACATTTCGCTCGCTATCGCGTCCAGTGTCAAATCCTCCACCCGGACAAAAGGGTCCTCGAGAGTGCGTAGAATGATGCGGTCCTGCCTAGAGAGTGGGCATACAGCTGACGAAACTTAATCAAACACACTTTTTCTGGAACACAAGCGCACACAGCACAAGGAAAGGATTTGAAAAGAAAGCAAAAGTAAAGCATTCGGGGAATCATTGTGCAATACTCATTGCATCAAATGACAGTCCAGAAACCGATCTTAATCCGATTTGGCCTCAGGGGCTTAGTTGACGGCTGCCTCGGTTCATTATGACATGAAGCCCCTCGTCGAGGATGTGAAAGTCCTCTTCTGGATGAGGATTGTCTACACTAAACACAGATCTCTTCTTCCAGTATTAAATCCGACTGTTATCTCTTCGCACACCTTATACTATTCGTTATACACATCATCACTGCCCAACAAAGATGTCGCGTAAAACTTAGGAAGCAATTTTGCTTCCTCCTTTGTGGAGCAAAATTACTGTTCCGGAAGAATGTCAATAAGACAAACACAACACAAACTGACTTAATGTCTCTCACTTGCCCGCTATGATTTGACAACTCTCGAAGTAATGAGTTTCGATGACAAGAATTACACGTCCACTCAGTAAACTATTTATTCTCCCTTCCAACGAACTCTGCGCCACACTCCCACGCCTTATTAACTGTCACTCACAGAGGTGATGAAGATTTATGGTGAAAAACATTTTTGACTAATAGGAAGTATCGAGAATAGGCAATTAAACACTCACAAAGTAAAACACTGTTGCCGAAGAGTACGAATATAACTTGTGAATCCTGGCTATGCCTGCCTGTTTGGCTGGGGCAGGAAAGGTGGGAGTCAGCAATGTTTCACCGAAAGCCTGAAGTTGAACATTATGGCGTAGAGCGGCCTCCATCGGAAGGACTATATTCACGGCCGCAAATGAGTCTATCAACTTATTTCTCGTGTCAGTATTTTGTAGCATTCATGTCCATCCCACCGTGCTAAATGTTCTTCAGGTGATGTCCAGAGAGCAGAAAATGCACACTTTTGAGTGGGAGGGAATATTTCCTCGCAGCCAATCTGTTGCATGCAAAGATAATTTAAATGAATCAGTTTTGCTGGTTGGAAGATCGTGAGAAGAGTAGTGGAGAAAAGGAGAAAATTGTGACTTGACTGCAAATACCCTCACTAAAGGCTCGCTTGACTCTGGCAATAACGTATGCGAAACGGTCATCCATGCAGGACATGGATCAAGCTAACCTTTCCTATGAAATAACATTTTACCCCAACACTTTATTTGTGCAGTGTTTAGAGCACTTTTTCAGACAGTTGGCGAAGAAGTGACAAGTGAAAAATCAACATTCTTCAACAATTGATGCGTTTGACCGAGGAATTATTGATTGGCGTCTTTATAAGTATTCTTCCGACGACCTTCAACATTGTCACCGCTCTAAGAGGAGTCCATGGCAGGAAGGAGGAAGGGGAAAGTGTGAGTAGCAGTTGACAGATGACGATGTGTTGAACGACGATATTGTCAGTGCCCACTCGAGTGTATCGTCGTTCGAGCAATTTTGCGTCGCCCGATAAGGATGTCGCCATTCTATGACATCCTCTGGATAGCGACACGAAAGTAGATGGTTAGCAGTCACATGTGAACGGAAGCGTCAACGAGAGTTCGTTGCTGCAAGCACACATTACCGCACGCATTTGCATACGTCTGATTTTAATTTACGTCAAGGTGAAGTGAAGTGGAAGGTGAAATTCAGAGGAGGCCTTTAAAAACTGCAGGGGAGATTTAAAGGGAAGAAGTAGCAGAAGTGGAGAAGCGAGGCAATAACTAGGGATGTGAGAGAAGTCGTTGAATTTCGCATTACATAGAGAGGAATCAGAGCCAAAGACGCAATGGTTCCACTCTAGCGACATATGTTGTGTGCGATCAAAGCATAGTCCGCCCAACCACAGTTGAATGCCATCAACCTCCTTCCCCGAAGAGGTTAGAGGACGCCACCCACACATGACATCAATCCCACTCGACGACCTAACAGACTAGTGTGGACGAGTATGAGTGCGTATTTGCCAATTTTCCTTATTCGGTAGTGAAATTCTGATTTGGTGGGTGAGGAAGAGATCTCGCAGGAAAAGTGGAGGCAGTTAAGTCGACATAATTTTCACCATAATGGCTCTCTGTTGTCCTAATGAAAAGCTCACGTTTCTTCAGACATTTCTTTTCTGTTTAACTCCTGTCATGTGCTCAGAAGTTCTGTTTATACACGTTCTGAGCGGTCAGTTGAAACCGTTTGAATGTGATGAAGACCGCCCCTCGGTCATTTGATTACTCCTTGGAATTGAGGTTGTTTCCGTTGGGAGACGGGCCTACAGCAGAATACATCGTCAGTGGCGAGGGAATTGGTCAGCAATTAGCCAGAAACATCCTCTCCAATCGCAAAACCAGTCCCCTCGTCGCCTCCCTCCAACCGATTTTTATAGCCCCAATGTGAGTGCAGTTCACTGCAACTCGTCTTCCGACCAACTGCAAGTCATCCACTCGCTGAATACGCCTCGAACGTCCCACCGAAGTTCACGCGCTGACCTGTCAGCCGATAAGAGGATGGAAGTGTCTTTTCCTGCGTCCTCCACATACTCTGCATTCAAAATACCTCTTTGAATGCCCTTCATTCTGACACATTTGCCGAGTTGACGTATCTGAATTCTCCAACGTTATCCTTCCAGAATGCCTTGGAGCACACGTCGTCGTCTTCGGAAATTAAGGTTTCCCCTTAGGAATCGTCAAAAGACCATTTCTCTCGTTGATGCGCGCACCCAAGAGAACTGGGGATGGACGAGTATTTGTCTGCGGTGAGGGAAATAAGGCAGCGTTAGCAAGTTCGAAATCATCACTAAGGCGATGTCACGCTCAGTAGCCTTACCGCATTGAGTGACATCCTGAAAGTGATGGTTGAAGATGGGTGGAAAGTTTGGACAGAATAGTTGGTCGCTGACTGACCACAACTCATTGCCTTCATCGTGAGAGGCGGTGCCAGTAGTTGGCCCTCGCGTTTGGGAAACGATGGAAGGTGAAAATGAAGAGCTGAATGAGCTTATTCCTTCTTCTCCATGTTATTTAATCGTGTGTTGATAAATGGAGGACAACGAAATATTTCGAGTCGTGTACTCAAGAAATGATGAAACTAACACTGTTTGAAACTGACCGGTTCGTTAGTTAGACAGAGTCGATGGTGTGATTGAACCCTCATGTTCGACAAATGCATCTCCTCCCACCCTTTCATTCCAAACCCTACATGGTCAACATCAGTGGAATTTCTAAGGGTGATCGTTAGCGTCCTCCAACCTATGACTTTGTGCGTTTAGAGTGAGGTGGAGACAAGCTCGCGTACACACTCGTTGCCGTTTCCGATCCTGTCTCAAGTTGATTGGCACGGGAGTCACTTGTCCCTGGCATTGGTGGAACCCATGGTGCTGATAGGCTGGGTGAGAAGGCGGATCCTTATACCTAAGCGTCATCCTCATAATGGTGTCTTAGCAAACGAGTAGTCTTGACATTCGGCGTTGAACATGGCGTCCTCAGAGAAAACCTGCTCATCATTACGCGACATTTGGTACACATAGACCAGAGGGAAGAACGGCTGACTCTCACTTGTCACACGACTAACCGTAGGGTCTGTGCTTGTAACCGTCATCCCCAGTTCTGTTCTGTTTCCACTGGTCCACTCACTTCTACTCCACCACCTACAAGATGTCGCTCGTCATGGCTTCGTGGGCAGACGAGAGACAACCCATCGGTGTGTGGAATCTTATAGGTGATGGCCTCGGGCTTATCAAGTCTGATTTATTCCTCTCAGTGCACAGAAACACTAGTGCTATCTCAATTCCCAAGATGATATAACTCGAGTAGACTTAGTGCATTGGAGGGATACAAAGTGTTTTGGCAGGCGGTCAAAGGGGTGCAGTGAAACGCTTGCCAACCCCAAGCAGATGGGAGTCACCGCGGGGAAGTCGGTCTGACGTGGGAGCAGGGATCAGTGGGTGAATGAATTGCAGTTAGGTGAGCTCAACTTAAACAAAAGTCATTCCATGGACGAGTTGCAGTTAAGTGGACTCAACACGAAACTATAAAAATCGGTTGAGAAGAACGGTTCTGGGTGAGTGTCCTCGCAATGTGGAGAGTGCGTGCCTCGCTACTTCCTCGTTGACCAGCATTTTCCTTCGCAGCTAGTCATTGACGGAACCTTCAACCACCTGAATCTCTCCTTGATAACGACAACCACCGCATCGAAGAGTTATCAAACGAAATAGTGTCAGTCTTCATCATATTCCAACGGTTTCACCTCACCGGCCGGATTGTGGGTACGAAGAAAATCTGCACATAAAATAGGGCCACAGAGGAAAGACAAGCCTACGAAAAGTCATCTTTTTGGAGGTAAAAGAAAGCGATTACAATGTGAATTACGCCGGCTAAGCTCCCTTCGCTTCCTCCATAGATCTCGTCCCAACTCATAATAGCCGTTTTTAGAATGAGACTTTTTGAGAAGTCAGGCGGATGGAGAGAATTGGCAAATTAGTAATCACATTCCGTTTCCACCCTAGCCTGTTAAATCGTCGATTATGCGGGGTGTCCTGTATGAGTGGCGAATGCTCACAGCCTCATTATTATTTGTGTAATGCGTACTGGCAGCTACGGGCCCTCATTTACGCTCCCATTCACGTGCGACTGAAAACCATCAGAATTAGCGTCGATTCCTCGGGGTGTCATGGAATAACGACATCCTTAACAAGCGACGCAAAATTGCTCGGACGACGATACACTCGGGCAGGCACTGACAATATCTTCGTTCAACACATCGTCATCTATCAACTGCTACCTACACTTCTTGACCTACCGCTGCCTGCCACGGACTCCCCGTCCTGTCGAATGGACTCAACTGGTAAACCTCAGTTCCGAGTGCATGAGTGTCTGCATTACATGCAGAAAGGAAATGCCTGTGCAGCTCGAGGCCTTCCCGCGTAGGTTCGGAAGACGCCGTTAGATCGCATTGTGTTATGGACCATGCGACAGACCTTCGTGAGTGCTGAGAGGTACTGGAAATAGAGCTGCTGGGATCGTAGGGCTTCAAGGTTCTTTCTCATTGACCGATCACAGTACGTGTCGCCAATTTACAACATGAACCTCTGTCCAAGCCTCTGAAGACGCTCCCCTGTAAAAGGTGCGGCTTGGTGGAAAAATAGTCCAGTGATATTGTTTCCGCTCCCGCAATTCGGCAAATTTCGCTCACAAAGCACGAGACGCAGTTTAACGAAAAGAGTTGGCGTTTGAGCAACCTCTTCTGCCATGTCGCATAGCGTGCGTCTTCTAGTCGTTTTTTGCATGTCATCGCGTGGGAACATTTGCCCTACCAACGTATTTCACAGTGGCTTTGTACAGTCGCACGTGGCACAAGTTTTCCGAGCCTGAAATTGATGCCGCGGTAAGTAGCTTAATGAATTTTTGGTTCCTAAGCATGATTTCTGCAATCTTATATCATCTCTTAATCCTGTCTGTCTCGTCATCCTTAGTCGCGTAGTGAGGGAACGCTAGATTGCGATAGGACGAGTGCTGTCATGTCGGGCCAAGAGACCACAGTTCTTCTGGAGGGGATGGAACCTGAAGACTGAGATTATGACAGATCTCAAAATATTTCCGCGTCAAATGAGGGGCTCAAGAGGCGGCTTTTGTAGCTGGGGGAAGTGGAAGTGTCGGCGAAACTGGCGAATGAAAGTGGAATGGCCGAGGAGATTGGGGCGAAAGGTGAGATCGAGTCAGAGTCAGTATGCTTGGCAGAAACCGAGAGGGAAAGTGACGCGTGGAGGGTCAAAGAGCAAAAGGCGGTGAAAATAGTGGTGGAAATAGAAACGCAAACGGAATTGAAAATGGAAGCAGACATGAAAGCGGAGGCGACGATGGGGGCGGAGAGGAAGCAGGAAGACGAGCGGGAGAGAGGAAGAGGGGAAAACGGAATAAACTCGAAAGAATCATTATCAGAGGTAGAGAAACAGAAGCAAAAGAAGCTGACGAATTGCAACTTGTCTGGATATTCACCGGGCAAAACGGCACGAAGGCTGTTTGCAGACAACATGCTCAAAAGACAATACCCACTTCAATCAGTTGTCCGCTTCTCAGCGACTCACTTCAGAGTCGCTCGCTCCACGTTAACACCATTCCATTTCGCGTGCGTACTTTGACTAATGAAACCATTCATCAACCTCAATTGAAACAAAGCCCCCAATTCCCTATTCCTACGATTGACTTGCCAACACAGCTTTCCACACTCACGTGGCACGGGAAATCGTTCATTTCCCTGACTTCTGTAAACGGAATGTGTGCGTGTTACAATCCGTTGACAGTTATGCCAGTTATTCTGTAAATCTGCGCGACATCACATGCAAACTAGTTCGCCTTCTTCTAATATTACAAATTTCCCGCATCATTTCTTTATTAATTTGTGTCAAATCTGGTCAACATGCGATGAAAACCTCCTGCGAGGCCCATTATACCCGCATTCTTTGTCTGTAAATATCGTTTGCTCACTCTATTCACCTCTCAGCACTGCCTCAATGTGATGGACTCGGCGCGAAGTGTAGAGGGAGGGAGAGGGGGAGGTAGCGAGGGAGGGGGACGTAAATCGGACTACTGGAAGCTGGCAAATTAATGACGCTTTGCACTCCTCTCCTCTCATTCCCTTTCACTCGAGGTATTACAACCTCTACCCTGTCTTCTCATATCACTCCGTCAATTGGACTACCTGATGGTCGCAACCTATCGTCACTAATTCAGTCTTCCAAAACTTTTCCGCCATTTTGCTGCGTGAGATGTCCTCCACCATGAGTACTTCCCATTAACTCATCCATCCAGTGCTGCTTCATTTTCGTGCAGCATTCCGTCACACAAGAGACACCTCACTTGCAGAATTTGCTTGTCGGTGAAGCTACAAACATCTCTCGCTTTGTGGTAATCAGTTATTCAAGGGTACGCAACAACCGTTGTTAATTGGTAAAGGACAAATAGGCAGCAAGAAAAGAGGATAAGATTAGTTATCAGGATCCAGCTTCGAAGAGGATCGGCTTGCTTGGACTCTTACTTGGCACTGAGTTACGTCAATGCAAATGAGGCAGACTAGTTCATTCATTAGTGGGCAACTTCTCTCTGAAGACATTTACAACCTTCCTTTGGACACTTACTTTCGTGTAAATTTTTCTCTCTCCGCCCTGTACTTCCTTCCCTTCCCTCCTCGTACCCACCCTCGCCTCCCAGCAGCGTGGACGAAAGCAGCAGTCAGAGACGGTTCGGAAACCGAGTGAGTCGTGAGCCAAGTGCAGAGAACGCGACATTCAGTGAATGGAAAGTCTAATGAGAGTGAAACGGTTCCTTGCCCTCACTCCGAAGGAAACCCTCGCATCCACAACGACGATGTCATCTCAAAAGATTACAACAACTGTACTTCAAAAATGCACCACTCGGGAAGGTGGCCAATAAGAATAAGTCATGCAGGTTAGTGTAAGGTTTCATTCAGCCATCCCAACAAGGAGTGTGCCTCTGCAGCTGTCTACAAAACATTGAGTCACGGCAAGTAACACACACACCACTTCTGAGAGTGCAACGAACCCGTCGTCTAACCTGGCATTGCTCACGCGAATGTTAAATTTACCTGTTTTCAATCCATCTGGAGACCATTTCTTTGTCCGCAGTTAATTACTTATCAGGCGGTTCTTAAATTTTTTGCTCGTGAACAAACATTGGAGAAATTTTGCCGACACAAATGGCGACACGAGAAATACCACAAGCGCTCTCAGCCGATATCCAAATAAGAACAAAATACTGGACTGTAGTCAAAACTTGAGGGAAAATAGACATGTCTAATGCCATATTGTTCGTAAGTGCGAAAGAATTGCATAACGTATTTGTCATGTAACGAAGCGCATTAAAGTTAAGAGATTAGGGATGTGGCAAATATTTGTAAAGTGAAACTGTAGATTAACGTCGGCAAGCTGAATGCTAAAAACAACGATTTGTCAACAGTGTTACCCACCTCCCCACTGCTAATCACTCCTACCTCTCACAGTCTAGTTTGACACTGCTTCTTCCTCATCCTTCTTCAGTGCCATGCCAATTCTTCCAAGTCCTCATTGTACACAAAGCATTGCCTACACTGTTACTCTCCTCTCTTCTATTTGCCTCAATTTCCCACTATTTTAACACCACCTTCCCTCCGTCCTTCGCCGTCCTTCAACAAGAGACATTGTCTTTTGTCCATTCCATGCCGACTCCCCCCCAACTACCACCTATTTCTTGCGACAAGGCTTTGCGCACGCTGCCACCCACATCTGCAGTATTCCATTAAAAACCTCCTTTCACTGCATTTTAACACTGCCCCCTCACTCACTCCGCCCTTATGCCTTCCGCAACTCTCGAGATCCCCACTTCTCCACACTATACCCTTCATACAAAGCCTCAAACGCCAACATTTCCTTCTTCTATTTGTCATCATACTTGTGTCCTTTTGATCACGTCAATCAAGGTCATTCGTCCCGCTCTCTTGCACAGGTCCAACAAGCAGTCTATGAGCCATCCAGTCTGCCATATTTACAAAATGTGAGCTCATTCACAGTGACAGGACAAACTTTGCCAACACTTAAAACGCCCAACTCATATTCATGTCTTCAGACTGCAAGTACTTTAAGCCAAGTGACATGGGGAAAGGAAAAAGTATCGAGTGAAAGGGCCAATTTCCTCTTTTAGGCTGTCTGTTCTTTCCCGATGAAAAGAAGAGGAGATAGGGATGCATTCGCTAAGAGGCTTCAATTGGATCTACACGCAGACGGGGAGAAAACAGACTTCATAACACTTCACCCACTCTCTCCTTTTAAACAATTTCGATCAGTTTGATCTCAAGACTAGGAGAGGTTCATGGTAGTATCTACGTTATAAATGACTCGGATCTGGCGACCCTTCTTTCGAGTAGAAGAAAGTGCCCTTTTTCGTGATTGTGCTAATTGCCTGATATGTGTCGGACATTTGAATGCCTGATGAGGAGAGTGCTTTCTTCTCCACGATGCCATTCACAAGTCAAATATTCACCTTAAACTATGTCATTTTTAAGCCAAACACTTCACTTCACAGACAAAAGTCAACTTTAACACACTTCTTTCACGAGATATTCGATCTGGTCCAGTCAATACTAATGCACTCTTTCCAAGACTTTGCTCACCCTGTACCTCACTGCCTGCTGCCTGCCTGCTGCCTGCCTGCCTGCCTGCCTGCCTGCCTGCCTGCCTGCCTGCCTGCCTGCCTGCCTGCCTGCCTGCCTGCCTGCCTGCCTGCCTGCCTGCCTGCCTGCCTGCCTGCCTGCCTGCCTGCCTGCCTGCCTGCCCTGCCTGCCCTGCCTGCCTGCCTGCCTGCCTGCCTGCCTGCCTGCCTGCCTGCCTGCCTGCCTGCCTGCCTGCCTGCCTGCCTGGCCTGCCTGCCTGCCTGCCTGCCTGCCTGCCTGCCTGCCTGCCTGCCTGCCTGGCCCTGCCTGCCTCTCCTCTTCTCAACCAGTCACTTTCTACCTTCAACATTCTCATTTAATATTGCTTCCCTCCCCTCTCTCGCTTCACTCTTCTTCAACGCCTGTCATCATCTCTCCCCCCAAATATAACAAATAAACCACATGACATGCGCACATACATCACACCTAACTGAATAGGGAGAATTCCCACATTCTCAATGAAGCCACTACCAGATCACAAATGTCCACATAAGTATACCAATGGTATAACAACCCACGCCCAACTAATGCGAAACGCAAAGCCAATCAATCCACCTACTTACCTCATAATTCCTCCTCACTAAAACACTCTGCAATAGACCACAGAGGTACATCAAGTCCACATACTAAGAAAGAACAAACTTTTTATAAGAGACTTTACAAGTAGCCAATTACGACTACTTCATGCACACAGCCGATTGCCTTTAGAACACAATGCTCTCACCACTCATCTCCCACTTCTCAGTTCCTTCACTGCCTTCGCGCACTCATGGCAAATCGCATATGCACGCGTCCAGGGTCCGTTGAGAGCTAAGAGAATTGTTTCATAAAAAATATGTGCTACCTGAGATACTGTGTCTTCCCCGCTAGTCGCCGTTTAGAACAATTTTCCTCGTTTTGTCCTGCTTTCAGGGTACGAAACCCCATTAAAGTGGTCTGTGCACTTGGCGTACTATTGAAAATATGCCCTGAGGACACTCATATTGGGAGAAGATCTTTTGCTCACAATTATAACATCCCACAACTTCGTTACTTCAGTGGGACAAGTCGAATGTCCCTTATACTTCTATGTACTTGACTCGGTGCCAAGTGGTAAGATGCTGGGATGTTGCATGGTGGAATTGAAGAAGAGAAATCACGGAGAAATATGTTGACATTGAGTAGAAAGCGGGAAATGGGGTTTGAGGAGAGTCTCGTGATAGCAAATGAATTGAGCGAAGGCTGGTGTGGCTGTATGTCATGACGCGGTGAAATAGCCGAAAGCAGCGTGTGATCGAGCTAAGCAAGTGGGAGTTTGCACGCGATCGCACTGTCAAATTTTGTGCTCGAAATGGGGAAAGGGGGAAGTAGGTAAAAGGGAGTGCCGATGAATGCGGGTGACGTTGGGTGAAATGTTACAAAATATTGCATTGATGAGGGCGAAAGCGGTGTATGATCGAGCTACATGTCACTTGCTTAGAAGGAATCGCAATGTGTACTTTGTACGCAGATTAGTAAAAAATTAGAAACATTGGATCAGCTAGAAGGGGCCTTTCAACTGAAGGAAATTTGACTTTGGTCCCAAGTGCAAGAGCGAGGGCATATTCTTCTTTCTTCGTCGCTTAGTGTGTGCTATGAATGACCGTGTTCTTTGGCCTATGACGGTCTCCTTGATTGGGTTAAACTGTCACTCCCATTAACTTGGTAATTTGCGTTCTCGAGCAATTTGACTTATTTTTCCATATGAGACCTCACAACGAACAAGTCGAGTTTTGGCGAGGAAACAACTCCACAATTTTGGCCTTTCCCGTTCAACCATACGGTTGTCCTCTCGGTCAAGCGGTCGGGCTGCAATTCTTCTTGTCCCTTCTTGAGGCGTACCAGTTCTGTGGCGATCGTGTAGTGGCATTTGCATGCAGTGGTTCTCTTACTTCCATATAAACTCTTTGCTGCTTGCCTACACTACGCAGCAGGCTAATGACAAGTTGCAATTAGCCTTTTTCTGTTTCTTCTCCCACTATCCAGCAAAAGAAGATGAGCAGTCAGGAACAGCGGAAGGGAGAGACATAGAGGAAAAAGGTCTGCAATGAGGGGTGTATATGTACAGTATTCATTATCAGTAGGTGAAAAATGGCTTAGAACTAAACGGACACTTGGCCTTGAATTAAATATATGAGTGAGAAGCGGAGAAAAGATGGGAGAAATAGGCGTCTGGCAGGTAGGGACCGTGGGAGCAGGGTCCAAGACACTCACGTGGAGATGGTGATGTTGAGAATGCTTAAGTGGCGACGATGCCCGTTTTCTTCTTACTATCAAACCAATCTGCGGAGAGGAGAGATCACTGCTGGGGCAAGTTTCATGACATATGCATCGCGACTGCAATTGTGGGTAGTGAAGAGACCTGGCAAGCGCTTCCGTCTATGCGGTTATCTCCGCAATTAAACTTACTCCGGTAACACCACAACAATCGATGGCCCGGTGGAGTGTTTATAGTCGCTGACCAAGAAAGCAACAATGCGGTAAAGCATCCGCACATCTTAGACGTAAATATCTGCTGCCAAAAAAGAGGAGATACTCCCGCTGCAACTGTCGCTCCATCCCGTGGGACAAATGGAGAGCTTCCGTTTGTTGCTGATGCCGATCTGATGCGAACTGACATTTCACGGCGCCGAGGTAGTGGTATCGTTTTCGCACTCAAAACAAGCTTTTTCCACTGTTTCCTCTCGTCCCCGCGTCCTACACCGTCAACTCTTTGGGCCCTAAGCCACCACCCCGTCCGCCCCGCCCTGCGAGGGCTCGTGTCCGTGGAGGAATTATTAGTCATCCTGAAAGGTTACCTCCTGAGGTGTAAATATTAACAAACGCTTGAGCCCTGTCTGCTCCAAACAGTCCGAAACCCCTCCGTTGGCCAGGACGATGTGCCACTCATGAGGCAGCAGGCTTTTACTCCCACTGCAGGTGAACTTCCGTTCGGTGGGGGAGGTGAGAGGCGATAAGAAGGAGGCAGACACGGAGGCAGGTACGCGTTTTATTTCGCGCACATTCCTCAACGGAGCTCCAGTCTGTTGGGGAAGGTGGAATGCATCAGTGCGAATGAAGATGATTGAAAGTGGGACGCACACCATCCTCCCTGTTGTACGGAATGTGCTAGAAAGGTTTTTTCGAAGGTCGCGGAATGACGAAAGCACCACGTATTTCCACAGGGGGCGTGTGGAGGAGGATTGGTGGAGTTGGTGGTGGTGGACAAAGTAACTTGAGGCCTGTGGAGAAGCAAGCGTGCTATACCGCCTCTTTGCCCCACCGGAGCTGGTCACTCGGTTCTGCAATGAGTGGCGGACTGAACACAGTCCTTAGTGTTTATTTCGCCTCACTCCACCGTTTTAATCTGTACAGGTCGCGAGTGGAGGGTACAGGAGGGCGGTTGCAACAAGCTGGGTCAGTTTAGAATTGCAAGCGTGCGGGGGGGACACATGCGGTCATTTGGGGCTAACACTACCTTTTTAATCTCTCATTGCAAGTATAACTTCCCCGATAAACAGTCTAAATTTAAATTCACTCCAAATCCTGTCCTCATGATTTGCGGTTTCTAATTAAATGTAATAAGATGCACGGAGTCGGGGGAAAGGCCACGACCCTTCCTTGTCGCTGCGTTTTACAGCGTCAGCTTAGTGGAGTATGTTATTCTCCTGGTGTTGTCGTCACCCACGTGCCGTCACGCATTGGCGTGGTCGGTGTTGGGAGAAAATACTCGCAAGTCGCCATAGCTGGAGGACTCCGAGGCGGAGGAGGAAGGGCGCGACCAGCACACCGCGGTTTTGTCTGGTCGCGTCGCATCGGGCGCCAACAATCGTCGGAGGGCCTCGCCTTTGTGTGGCATATAGGCAAAAAGACACAATTCTCGAAAATCGCCTTATTAGCCGACCTCACTTAAAATAATCAACATGTACTAGGCGCTCCAGGCCTCAGTTCATAGGTTGCCCTCACACTTGAGAATATTGTTTTCGTCGTCGGCGTCGTTGTCGGTTCTGGCGTTCAAGTGATAATTTGACACCATTAAGCACTCACATTTGTGTCGGCTTAGCAGTGCAGCATGCTTCTCGCAAAAACGACCATCAAAGGTCTGCGTGCCCCGCACCCACCAGCACTGCGTGAGAGGTTATAGACTGGGTCGCCTATTTGGGCTGTTGTTTCCAAGATCACGGAGGTGAGGTGCGTGCCGAGTAATTGACAGAAGGTTCTGGTTCAGAGTCTGGTTGTTGGTGGAGCTGGCAACGGTTGAGGTGTAGAGGTTGCCAAACCCAGGCTCAGGTCCCGAGGTCCCCTTTCGCCTCGTCAACGGCTATGTCTCTGTCATCGCGCCATATTGCCTTGCCCAATAGCAGCCTCACCTCGTGCCGATGCGCTCTGTGTTTCTCTATTCAATGCAGGCGTTAAACTGGGAACCTGTTGATGCCTGAATGACTGGCATCTGAGCACATTAACCGTAGGCGAACAGTGACTGCTACGGTAGTACACAAACTTTTGGTTCTGTTCATGCGAAAGAATAGGACACTTGTGAAAATATCTGAAAATGTGGCTTCTCATTGGGAAAGATGTCTCGTGTGGTCACCAAGGCCCCGCGGCGACTCTAAACTGCCCATTTTCTTTCGCGCATCAATTGTTTTACCCTTCTGGGAAGAAATCTGTAGTTTGGTTCGCTTGTCCTCGTCGGGAAAGTATGTTCGCGCCTCACGATTGGCAGGAGGCCCGCTTCCACGATGATTGATTACTTTGTCGGGCGTGAGCGGGCCCGGCCTAGCTTAACCGACGTGCTGGTTGGGAAAGAATTGCTTTTTTCGCCTGACCAGTGAGAAGGCCGAGGCAGGTTAAGCAGACGTGATACACCAAGACCACAGAGTGGCTTCGATCTCCCGTGGTCGCTTCCCCGTCTGAATGAAGACTTTTCTCATTTCCTCAGGTGTCAATTGAGGATGACGTTTTGAATCTATTGGTCTATCGAAAACACAAATAGCCTAGGGAGCACTTGATGCTGTCAGGTACGAGAAAACTTGTCGTCACATCGTGAATCACAGTTCGAGGCGTTTCTGTCCATTGTCTGGGCGTCGACTAATACTCCCCCTCGGGGAAATGGTAAATACTAAATCATTTTAGAGTTAGCCGCGCACAAGGGAACCTTCTTGTCGGTTAGCTAGAACTGGTCGCCAACCAGAGAAAGTCCTGTCTCAATCTTGGGCCAATTCAGCGCTTCCACAGTCAAACTTTTTGGCTGCCCCGTGGGGTGGAGGACGATGGAAGGCGGAGGGGAGAGGAGGGGGGGGGGAGGAGGTGAAGATGAGCGGCAGTGGCCCTTGAATAAATAGACGGTGTGCCTATAAAACAGCTGGGCGCTGTTCCCCGCGCTGCCGTCATCTGGTTCGGCAGACGGTGGCGCTATTGCAATACCTGCATTTTCCAAAGACCGCTCTGTGGTTATTCCCAGTACAGAGTGAAAAGGGACAAACGCTTCGACCCCCTAAGCCACGGTTTAATTCGCGTTGGTGATGACCAGAAACCCATCGTTCATGGCAATGGAGTGGGGCGGTGGGCCGACTACACAGGAATGGCCTGCCTCGAACCGATGCCCGCGGGGAGCGAGCGAAGATTGGGCGGTTGCTAAGGACATGGCGTTGAGTGAGGGTCAGAGTAGGTCGGAGAAAGCGAGGAGGGCGGATTTGTCAGGTTATGACAGGTGATCGCCTGCTTTCACCATGTACTCTCAGACGTTCGGGGCCCAACTGTTCGCTCTCTCGTGGGAGAGACTACTTCATTTCACCCTTTTGTGTACTTAACTGCACAGCCTCATGTGGCTTGCAGAGAAGAGACAAAAAGACTGCCTGTGGTGTGCACTTGTTACCCTTGGATATATTTTCATCATGGACGAAAGAACGCGCCTGTTTGTAGCTGAGAGAGAGAGAGACCTCTCCATTGCTAGGAAGTATCTCTCTCTT